>CAXHWN010000279.1:272500-847500 GCA_964020975.1 Hermodice carunculata
TCCAATTATGCTAAGTAGCACCATTAGAATTTTATAATCTTGAATAACTTCGAAGCCGTAATAGATAGAGATGCCATTCCAAATTCTACTTCTGTGTTATGGACTAGTTGTACATTGCCATACCAATATGCTTTGAAGACACACACAATGATTTGCTATGCAGCAAATCATCTTTCTAGTTTATTTTTGTAACCAATTTAGGAAGCACTAAATCAATATGATTTTAATATTTGGAAACTTAAATTTCTCTAAAAGACACTAAGTTTGTGAGAAAGGGGTAAGTAGCCCTGTGCTTTGTGGCGGGAAAATTTACACGCATGTCTCGTATTCACGGCCTCGAGAGCAAGTGAAAAGAGTTCCTACCACTGTGATCGGGGTTTCTCCGAGTCCTTCAGTTTGCTCCACCTTATAATTAGCTGGGAAGTATAGGCCAACATCTGTATCGTGGAGAATAACTAATATAGGCTCGGTCTGTCTGGCAATCCATGTAAAACATACGAGTCTACAGTTTATCTCCCTGCACATGTCATCTGTGTAGGAAATCTGAGATGAATACGATACATGCCCCCTGCAGAGAGAAGAAACCGCGTCTGATAATGAAAAACTCCACAGCATCTGACACAGATTTGAATACTGAGCAACATCCTGGACACTACAAAATGTCTGCATGGATGTGGACGTACTACAGAATTTGTTGATTAACTGGATTAACAAAATGTCTGCATTATTGTGGACATACAGCGGAATTTGGGGATTAACTGTAGATTAACAAAATGTCTGTATTAATGTGGAAGTGCAGTGGAATTGGTGAATTAAACTGTGGATTAACAAAATGTCTGCATTACTGTGGACGTACAACGGAATTTGTGGATTACCTGTGGATTAACAGAATGTCTGCATTAATGTCGACGTACAACGGAATTTGTGGATTAACTGTGGATTAACAGAATGTCTGCATTAATATGGACGTACAGCAGAATTTGTGGATTAACTGGATTAACAAAAGGTCTGCATTAATGTCGACGTACAACGGAATTTGTGCATGAACTCTTTACTGCCAAGTTTAACAAAAATCGATGTGCTGTGAAGTGACATGACGATACTAGATTCATATCCTTTGTCAACGGACCCTTCACTCAAGTACCACCCTTTAATTTGAAAGACCATTACAATGGTCCAGGTCATAATTGCACAGACCAAAGAATGATGCAACAACTTTTTTGGTGCACTTTGGGCACATTGCGCCCAAAGCGCGCCCAGGAAATATTTTGACTGGTTCAAAACTTGACACCGAAGCAGTCAATGAGGAAAGTGTTAACTTGTGTACATTGTGATTGCAGAAACGGAGTGGTGCACTCTTATATGCTGTGACTGCCTTTCACCACAGATCACATTGTATGGACATGCGTTAATACATATGTATATATATATATATATATATATATATATATATATATATATATATATATATATATATATATATGTATATATATATGTATGTATATATATATGTATATATATATATATATATATATATATATATGTGTGTGTGTGTGTGTGTGTATATCCTTATTTAAACACATAAGGTACACATGAATGAAAAAATAGTAAAAAATCAAAAAGAGAAAGGAAGACAGTAAGTCACCATGATCTAATACAGCACAAAAATGTCACATTCTGTAAACCTGAAAGGCGTGACCTTCCAAAATGAGGCTCCTTGAAATTGTCTGTGAAAGACGCAGAAATTCGATTGTCATTAAGCTGTTTTAACACTTTCCAGTCTGAGTCAACAGCTTTCCTCTGTTGACTTCCCGCTAGTGGTAGATATGACATGTTGGTATTCGTTGGAAACGTCTTTCCATGAGGAATTAAAATATGAAATCGTAATATAAATATTTTATAACCTGTGTGAGTCCGCATATATGCGGACTCAGACTGGAAAGTGTTAAGGTTGACAGATACTTAGCGTCTCTGGCAAGGAAGAGTTCTCCACTTATAAATGCCCCAGTACAACTGTCATTGTCACCAATGTTCTGACCAGCTATAAATGAAATGTCACGTAAAACACATCCCATGTTTCCATTCAAGAAGACATTTTTATTCAAGCCATACGTAGCACCAATATAGCTGAGAAAGATACAGGTTGAGGAAGATCCCATCAGAGGCTAGGAGACCACAGAATTCAACCAAGTCATTGTTTCCTGTTATAAACTTGTGAACAAATTTAAGCAACTCTTGTGTAATTGCAATTCTACCGGTGTGACATCACATACTAAAGGTAATAATCGGCAGTGACTTCTATATGGAAGCCTCCGAGCCTCCAAATAAGTCACAATTTAAGTTATGTTTTTTTTTCAGTTTTTCTAAGTGATAGATGTATGACACATTGAGATTAGATCACTGTCTAGATACGTATATGGTGAAGCTGAATTGAGTGTCATCTGATGAGCATGCACTTAAACAATACGCCCTCTTGGCATCTGTCCTTTTGCAGACAAGGAGAGTAACGTGAAATCCATCGTGTATGGCGTTGACTAACCGAGAGTTTAATCACAAATCACGCCAATACAAACCAGTATTACGACTCGGACCATCAAACTACCTGTCCAAAGAACCAAGTTTATGTTTACTTCGTAAAAAATTATCAAAATGCCCAGCTTCAACTTATATTTGATTGCATGTAGGAGACTAAAAGTTTGGGGGTATGACAATTGGTGTGACTGTGTTTCAGCGATGGATCAGTTATAGCCAGTGGCAATGCGGTTCTCAAGCACAACGTCAAGAATGCGGTGGACAGGGTAGCACAGGCCGTTAACTCCTCCATCACCAATGTCAACGGCACGTTTCCGAATGTCACATTTAATGGCACCAGTGAACCTGCCGTTATCAATGGATTTAATGGTGAGTTACATTTTCAATGTCTGAAGCGGTAAAAGTTGTCATGAGTGAATGAGTCTAAAATGAAGTACATGTGATAGAAACCTTAAAGCAAAAAATCCCTACATTCGGGATTTACATTGCTTCAACCGCCGCAATTCAAGGCCCCTTTCCGTGTAAATTATTACCCTTAAGGTGAAAACCCACTGCATCAGATTCGGTTTTGCTACACTTATCCCATTTGAGGCACTGGAGGCACGTGGTTCGCTGCCCGAACCACGGTACAATCTCAGATGTAAGTGTTTAACACAAGGATCAAAGTCCACGCATAGCCTTTAGAAAGTCAAGGTATCACCATGTTAAAACGTGTGGGTACCCACAAGTCTGAATATAGCACTCTTCAAATGTCTAACAGAGCCAAGGTATCACCATGTTTAAACATGTGTAGGTATCCACTAGTCTGAATATAGCATTCGTCAAATATCTAACAGAGTCAAGGTATCACCATGTTTAAACATGTGTGGGTATCCACTAGTCTGAATATAGCATTCGTCAAATATCTAACAGAGTCAAGGTATCACCATGTTTAAACATGTGTAGGTATCCACTAGTCTGAATATAGCATTCGTCAAATATCTAACAGAGTCAAGGTATCACCATGTTTAAACATGTGTAGGTATCCACTAGTCTGAATATAGCATTCGTCAGATGTCTAACAAAAGCAAGGTATCACCATGTTTAAACATGTATGGGTATCCAATAGTTTGAATATAGCATTCGTCAAATGTCTAATAGAGTCTAACACGGAAAATATAGTTTTTTCATCTGTGGCCTTGAAATTGTAAAATAAAAGTCTGATATGCACATATAACAGCAGATTGTGACGTTTTCGTGACAGAGGTTGTAATTAGGGTGGGACACAATCGAATTTGATTGGACCATAATTCTTGACCATATAAATGTTTCCCTTCCTGTTAGTTTGAAACTTTTAAGGGCCAGTACTTATACTTAACACGCTAGTTAGGGCAAAGAAAAAACCAAACAAAACAAAGCCCTCATATAAATGTGGGCTCTGTGGCATACAAGTAGCCTACATGGAGGAAGAGATATCTATCAGGTGATATACACAGTCCTCTCATCTGTATATTGTACTTTATACCCACCTCATTCAGCGTTTATGCAATGATATTGATGTAATTTGTTTCGTCATGTCCGATCATTGACTGAAAAATACTATACTTCTAGAAATATTTACGCAATCTCTATTTTGCACAGACTTTATTTTCTAACATCTGAAGAGATTTGCACTTCAGTCGGGAACATGAAACAAAATTGCACTGGTAGGAATTGCTTTTAAATTTGTTCGCCGTTTGCAAAATGACAGTTACATAAAAAAAACTTGTATCACACACAAAATTTGGCATCATTATAATTGGCTTAGTTTGGCAATCGCCATATTACGTACCACGTTGTATTTGTGTGTGTGTGTGTGTGTGTGTGTGTGTGCTGTATTGCATCTTGGCAGAATGCTGTATTATTTGGTGATGTATGGTACAGTCAGTAAGGTTCATTTCAACCATGTCAACAGTAAACATTCATTTTGCAGGGGTAGCCCTGAAAACCTGATGGTTTATTTTCGAAAGGGCTCCAAAGTTATCTATGCTGCAAGCGCCATGGAAAAAACATCTTCAATTTAAAAAATTACCATAAATATAGAGGAACAAAACTATTGAGTATCACTAAAATTACGTACAGGCGACGGGCATGGAATTCACTTACTTTCTTTGAATTTTTACTTTCATTTGACAACATAATAACCCGTAAAGCGTTGATATCAGACTGAGTCAACAGCTTTCCTCGGGACACTTTTTGCTTTAGAGTAGGCTTGCTGGTGTTTCAATGAACGGTATCTTTACGAGGAATTTGAATCTTTCAACCATTATATGTTTAACGGTAAAAGAAAAAACTGCTACAGCTGCGATAAACACTTTAAGGGATAACTGTTGATTAGCTCTTTAAGGGATAACTGTTGATTAGCTCTTTAGGGGATAACTGTTGTGGTGGGCCTTGATACTGCACATTACCATATGTCAAGCTGAGGTGGTGATGAATTTAGCTTATTATGGCATCATTGTTAAAGTCACAGAAGACTGGGGGTGCCATATCTGCGTGCAGACTGATGTGCTGGTTGTGATAGCATCTCCATATTTTTCATCGTGATGGTTTTTCTGGAAAGGTCATGTTGTGATTGCATACAAACGAAACTAAAAAAATTACCAAGGTCACACGGCAACTTGACTCATTGAATTTCAATTCCCTTCGATCGTTTTGCTGTATTATCTTGGACATAGATCCCATAACTCAGAAATGTATTTGTTTAACCAAATGTACACAAACTAAATAACAAAAAAAAAAAAAAATACAAATAATTCAAATTCAATGGACTTTACATTGTGATCGGCAGAAGTGTTGTGACAAAGTGTTTTGATTTTAATATCAGAACACCTTCAGTTTTACCAAATACGTCAGGGTGACCCAAATAAGGATTTGACCGCTGATACTGGCGCCACCTAGACTGGGGCCGCTGATACTGGGGCCACCTAGACTGGGGTTAACGAAACTTTATATCATGACTAGTAAAAACAATATAAGACTACTTATGAGAATATCAAGTTGCACATACATAGCAATTATCTGCTGTGCAAGGTTTTGAATATTGTTGATCAGGCATATTTTAATGTACTTACAATACCAATTCAATTAATGTGTATGTACTTTGTCCAAAATGTAAGGAGGTGTGTTCTTCAAAAGAGTAGGAACATGATATCACATACAATTACTGGTTTGATTTAATTTCGAGAGAGGAATCTTTGGAATTGTCTATTTCTTGTTTTGTAAAGATGATTTACTGTCGGAAAAACAAACATGTTCATAAGATTGTTTTTTCCTGTTATATTTAAACTAAACTGGCCAGATTCAATATCATTCCACCATTCACAGACACTCATATTATTTGTGCAGGTGATTACCCTTCTTTGCGTGCCAGGTCAGCTCAGCATAGGACAGTCATATCCCTCTTGTTTTGTTCTTCGCTAAATATATAGGTACATTCACGTTCGTGCAGTAAAAAAGGTAGTTATGTGTAAGATACTCGCCATAGCGGATTTAAATCCTTAATGGGAGGTTATCCTGAGATTTTAGAGATATCAAATATCACAGTCTCATGTTCAGCTGTTTAAATGAAGAATTTTCCTGTCGCAATATAACAGTTTTCATGTAGCACAATTGCTTTGTTTGTATCACGTGCATTAAATTGTTTATGTCTGAGTAATATAATAATAGTTTTGTTTTGGAATAAGTAATATCAACTTACCTTTTTAATTTTTTGTGTGTGTTTTTTTTTTTTTTGTTCTTTCGTTTTGTGTGTGTCTGTGTGTGTGTCTGTGTGTGTCTGTGTGTGTGTGTCTGTGTGACTATGTGTGTGTCTGTGGGTGTCTGTGTCTGTGTGTGTGTCCGCGCGATTTTTTCTTTGCTTTTTGCTCTTGTTTTTCTTGTGTTGTTTTTATTTTTGTTGTTTGTTTGTTTGTTTGAAAATTATGGGTATCGATATCGTTGATGTTCTTTGTCTTTTCACAACAGTGGTTCCAGTTTCCACTTCTACTACTGCCACGGCCGCTGTGAGCGTCACAGTAGGAGCTGCAACCAGTGCTCAAACGCCTGTCACCAGCGTACAAAAAGGTAGGCAAAGCTAATACATGTTCAGCCTATTCTGGTAACAGTCCCATGTGAGAAAATACAGAAACAAAGATTTCAAATTAATGCAGTCTTTCTTTTTTCACTTTCATGGAGGCTTTTCAGCTTCGAGTGACGGTATTTTCAGCAGCAGATTCATTCTGGTTCATCTTTAAGGACACAGTAATTTGCATCATAAAATAAAAAAGGAGTCAATAAAGGAGGTGGTTTTAATAAACTATTTCAGCTGCAGGCCTGCTTTGGTCCCGTAAGTTGCTAGGCAACAGAACTATGCCTCCGTCATGATCAGGGCACTTTCACAAGTTATGTTGCTTAACCATCTGGAAATGACACTTTTCCTCCCAAGCAAATTAAATTTTCTAATAATGTTAAGAATCTAGCATCTAGTATGTTTTAAAACTTGTTGGATGGCTTTTCTTAAGCTTTTTGCTTTCTCAAGTTGCTTTTTTGTCACAAAAGTTCACTTGGCCTTGCTCAAGACATGCATGTGCCCTTACTGCCTTGTCACAAGGCCAATAGAGGCCAGTGATCCCTCCTTCTTTTCAAGTTCCTTGCAGCAGTTTAGGTTGCAGTGCATGATCCCAGTTAATATGCATACCTGCTATTGTTGTGTTTGCCTTGCTTTTTCTGTTTGAGGGCGCCCGGACTGAGGGCAAGAGTCACGTTGTGACGAGAAGGCTACAAATGCGGCGTGCAGCCTGCGCGCATTTCTTTCCTGATTAAACTGCTTCTGTCCTCGGCAGACAAACACATTCTTCCTATCAACACGAGAAGCTACTTTGTCAATTTCAAATGTGACCAAACCGCAGCTGCAGTTGCAGGATCATTGTCTTGTCACAAGGCCACGAGAGCCCAGTGATCCTCCTGAAGGTGGCACCCCTATATTGAATTTCCCATAGACGGCCATTATAACACATCGTGGCGTATCTGAAAGAGCTTTAACTTTAAGGAAGACTGTGCTCACCAATTAAGTTCAAGTCTGGCTAACTAAATAAGAGGCATTAACATATGTGATGAACACCAAACTTTTGACTTTGCCCTGCCTGAACGCAGTCATATTGGAATTTTACCTCTCCGCACCCAGTATCACGTTTAAATTGCCGACCCCCGGAAAAAAACATGGCCAAAATTTATAATTCAAATGACTGTGTTATATGATGGCAAAATCTAAATTAAGATTACATGTAATGGATTTCAGCCTACCACAAATTCCACCACTCTGGTCAAGCCAAATCCTACAGTGCTGGTCATTAGACATTATATCTTTCTGCTGCCCTCTGTGGCCAATTTAGGGGTGCAATCTAAAGTCGTTTGGTGTAGGTCATAGGTCACTTCCCCAAAACGCAAACTGACTTTTTTGAAGAGTGTAGACAAAAGCTGGGGGAGGGGAACCTACGTTTTGTGAGTGGAAACAATTGTTGCGTTGGCCAATTTAGGGGTGCAATCTAAAGTCGTTTGGCGTAGGTCATAGGTCACTTCCGCAAAACGGAAACTGACTTTTTTGAAGAGTTTAGACAAAAGCTGGGGGAGGGGGACCTACGTTTTGCAAGTGGAAGCAATTGTTGCGTTGCAATCTACACATTACCGTCTCCTGGACAAGTTCAAGAATAGATTTTATAAATACAGAGGACAAAAGCAGTTTAGTCATGAAAGAATGCTTTTAGGTGGCACGCTTCGTTTGTAACCTCCTTGTCACCACGTGACTCTTGCCCTCAGTAAGGCGACCCTCAGTACGGCAACCCTCAGTATGGTGACCCTCAATTAGAGAAAGCAAAACAAACACACCAATTACTGGCACATTTTTATTTTTCTGATGCGAATCTCTGTGTTCAAAGATATGTACAAAGTATGTAGACTATAATTGCGACCCAAAGCTCCTAAAGCCCGGCTCTACCGGACATGAGGAATATGAGTAAAAGTCATTTGAAAATGATGTCTGTAATTATTCAATAATTTTTCTAAAGTTTGATAATTTGCATGTGGTATTTGACAGATCTGTCAGGCTTTATGCTCAGGATGTACCAAATACATACAATTATTAAATACCAGGAATCAGTAACCTAAATAATTTCGTCTACGCACATCTAAAGGAGAACCTTGGACTGCTTTTAAGATCGCAGTGTCGTTTATTGAGCAAAGCAAACGCTACCGGTGCATCTCGATCACTGTCTCAAAATTGTTTACATTTGAATTCCAGCCAAATTGCAAAACACGTTCTCCTGCTGCTGAGGAGTGATATTTCTTAAAACATGAAGGGTTGTCTTTCCAAAAATTGTACAGAACTGAAAATCTCAAAACCCAAAAGAAATAGGTTTGGTATGCCTCTCACCTGCGTGTCTTTAATTTAACAATATGCAAGACCGGAGACTGTATCCGTGGGTGACGTGCAGTTAGAATACTTGCATGCCCGGTATGATCATAGAAAACTACATCAAGCACAATCTAAAGGGCAGGCGATGAACCAGGGTTTGCAAAGCTTCTAATGGTTGCTTGGAAGGCTTCCACCAAGGGGACAGCAACTGTGTTGGCTTGTCTGATCCAAACTGGTTTAGTCCGAACAAATGAGGAATACTCGTTTCAGTTAATGGTTTCTGTGACTAGCTTCACGGGTGTCCATATTCGGTATCAAATAGTTTTGACCAGTATTCAGTATTCCATATGCTTTTCACTTATTCCGTAAAGCAGCGTGAAGATTAAGCCTTGTTCACAAAATAACCTACAATCAACCAGTATGTCTGTTGTTACAAAGGAAATAATAGTCCAGGTCAACAGCTGTCCTCGGATCTCTTTGGGCCCAGGGTGCCCAACGCGCCCCGATGAAAGCTGTTGACTCAGTCAAAACTCTGGCACTGGAAGAGATCAAAAACACACTTGGCTAAAATCACACGTGCCCCTTTTCAGACACCAGTGCGACCACCAATGTGTCTGCTGTGACTACTGTGGCGCCTGACAAGCACGATGAAGCCCGTCTGGTAGGCATAGTACTGGGCGTCATCCTGGGGCTCGTCATCCTCGTGCTGATTATTGTCATCATGATGTACTTGTTTCAACGCAAGCGCCTTCGCCATGACTTTGAAGAAGACAGTGTTGAAAGTTCGGAGCTGCAATTCGTTCCCAGACACAAGCGCATGTTCTGGTTACCCAGTGACATAAACAGTCAATACCGGGGAGGCACACCGCTACCGCACTTTCCAACCTATAACAAACTTATTAGACCTGCACAGAAGGCAAACATAGTAAGTCCTTTCTTTTGACTCTTCCCAAACAACTGTGCCTCACTGCTGTTATATTCTATAAGCTGCCTGTTTGTCGTCTATTAGTATTTCGCGGCACAATGAAGATAAACACCATATATTTCAAGATAAACACCATATATTTCAAGATAAACACCATATATTTCAATCATATGGCAACTGTTGCTTCACATAAAATACAGACCTACCATTTGAGGAAGACACTATTACGAGACATGCATATTAAGTTCCGGCCACAAAGCACGGGGCTCCCGCTTGTCATTCACAGAGGATGCACGGGCATATCACTGTCACATACAGGGCTATACATACCCCTTTCTCACACAGTTAGTGTCTTTTGGTGAAATTTAAGTTTACAAATACCAAAATAATATCCATTTAGTGCTCCCTTAATTGGTTACAAGAACAAAATTTTATTTGCCTGCACTAAATATTCTTTATTTCCAAATATTAGTAATATTCTGCTTCCCTGCACAAGCATCGCCCGTGTCTGACCGGGGGAGACTGTGGTTACTAAGACATCCAGGGCGAGACTATGGTTACTAAGACATCCAGGTATGCAGTTATGGCGGGAAAGCAATATGCATGCTTCGTATTGAAATACAGCACAACTGTAACACATAAGGTTAGCACACATCAAAGGAAGGCAGCCCAACCATTAAGAGCACCATTGGCACATAGAGGTCAGAGGTCACACGGCACATACAACCTGAAGGGAGTGCGCACCATGTGACTTTTGCTATATTGACTTGCCCTCAACTACTCAGTCATTTTGATGGGTAATTTTTATTCCAGGACTGGTCTTTACTGGCAGCTTTTGGTGCTGGCAAAGCTGGCCAGCTAAATCTCAACCGCAATTCAGTTAAATCGGAAGAGGAAGTTTGGGTGAGTGACTGTCCAAAGTTACATTAATTTAACAAAGTTACTGAAGTAAGAGGAGACAGAGCAAATGTAAATTTAACTGCTCACCTATTAAAATGTCTGTTGTATGAATTCTGCCTTATACTTAACCGTAATTGCAATAAGTTAGAAAGAAACTAAAAATAAAAGTGCATGACTTCTGTGTTGCATGCGTTCATGGGATGTTTAGCAATTAACGACAGGCAAGACACCAAAAAAAATAATAATAATAAATAAATAAATAAATCATACTTTATTCGATCCTAGCTCCAAACGTGTTTGCGTTAGGATACCAAATTATATATGTGTGTGATCGTCATACTTCAAAGAATTTATATGTTCCATATATGGGTGCCTGTGATGTCAATTGTTGGATAAACAATTAAAAGTTGACCGCAAAGCATCCACCTCGTAAAAGACGATATAAGTCAGTAATTACATTTGTATTTGTGATAAGATCATAATTACACTTGCATCTTAATCCTGACATTTTGGGGACCAAAAAAACGATCCTATAATTTTTTTTTATGTTTGGCTTACTTTTTTTGTTATCCATCCTCAAAGTTTGACATATCAATTTCCCCTGTGACTATCAGGATGTTCATATTCTTCACTTCATAGAAAAAGAACGAAGCAGAATTTGGAAAATCGCTAGATATTTTTTGCAGTTCAGACATTACAGAATCAAAGGCCGTTAACCTGATTAGATTTTGCCCAGCCGTTTTCTTGGAATAACCATTCCTAGATGGGGTTCTCATCCTATTATCTTTTCTGAGAAAACAAGCTTCAAAGGCCTTTGTTGTTGATCATTTGCCTCTGAAACAATACTGTTTGCTCAAATTGAGTTGAAATTTGTACATAACGGAGTAAACATCGTCCCTTAACATTTGGTGAGGTTGTCAATCAATTATTGGCCAGTTACATAAATACAAGAGCCTTTGATGTACGGAAAACATTATTCAGCGATCTGTCAAAAGGCGACAGCGACAATCTGGTTTCAAAGCGTGACGTCATGGAGGCGGCCCGTCGGCCCCGTGACCTCAAACCTGGCAACGAAAGCTGTGTTGCCTTGCGTCGGTGGGGCGGTCTGCGGCCGCTCGTGGTCAGTTGACGGGTGGCGGGTTTAGTCTTCCGCCCTCTACCTCTTCACCCCGTTTCTAGGGATGGTGTTTTGTTTTTACACCTATCTGTATACTTTATGTAGTAAGCTTGTCATTATGTTTTGGTTGTTTTTTCAATGAGTTTCATTTCTCTTTCCAACCGGAGTTTTGTATCGCTATTTTGTATGTTTTCTCTTGTGTTCACGTTTATGCTTATTTCGATGTCTTTATTTGTACTTTTCTTTTGGTTTCGATAAAAATTATTATGCACATGGGTATTGTTGATTAAAGTGCTATTTTTTTCACGCCTATCTTTGGTGTGCAGGGCCACTGGGGTAATCCATCGCGGCACGGCCTTTGAAGGGACATCGTCTGACGATTCCCGCTCCTCCTGAATATCTAAAGTCGTCCTTCGTTTGAACGCAAAACAACTAACTTGCAGATAACAGTAAAGCAAACCACTAAGGTGCGATATGTTCGCATGTTTGCATCATTTCCCTGTCCACAGACACTCTTTCGGGTTGTAGCCTGATTTTGCGGTGCCGCCGTGATACCACTCTGGTTTTGCCATGGGCCGTTGCTACCTGGGGCCACGTGACAGACTATTAAGTATGATTGACGGGTGACATTGCTCTGCTAGTGTTTTTTTCCCGTTTTTATCATATTTCTACTTCAGTCAGGGCCTTGAAATTTTGCCAACTTATAGAAAGGACATTTATCTTGTGAAAACAGTTGAAATCTCAGGCTTGCCTGTCCTTACAGATAGCAAAGCTGCGTTTAGTATGATAAAGAACATGCATGTCGGCCTGTGTTCGTGCCAACAGCGATGCCAGGGGCTTAGATTTTGCAAGGAACTTATGGACTTCCTTAGAAAATCACCCCACTGCCCTTGGGGTTAGGCAGGTCTAATAAAGCAGATGCTGTGGACGTGCGTCCTGCGTGTCGACTTGTCTCGTAAATCATTTCACATTATAGGCCTCAAGTAGTGTGACATATTGCATAAAATTCGCCGCAAACACTTCTTGAGCTGTCTCAAAATGTTATATAGTTGCTCAATCCTGGTGGCCCTTTTTTCGCATATCTAGCACCAGTCTCAGGCCATGCTTACTGTTCAAATCCACAGCCGCTAATGGATAACCATATACGTCATTGTTGCAACTCATTTTCTATTGGTCAATCCCTTTACAATAATAAATAAAATGGGAAAAGTGCGATAGCTACATTTGCTGTGATATGGGATCTTTTGCAATTCCTGTCAAGTTCCGATATGTAACAAACAAAATCTTGCATTGGGTCACATCTGTGGACGACATTTGTGGCACTGGTCAGACTTTGCGCTTTCTTTTTGCTGGACTGGAGAAAAAATCCAGGATCCTCTGCCACAAACTTTGTATGCAGGTGCCGCCTAATGCCGGATTGTGTATGTCTCATGCGTCGTTTTCAGTTCAAAGGAGTTTCACAGCAGACCAAACAGGTCAGCGCGTCCATCACAATATCGTTGTGACTGGTGGTGCCGGACACACTTTTTTCGTGGGTACAATAAACTGGATCCCAGATTCACGGCCTGGACTCCTGTCTTTATTCTCAAGGAGCCAGATTTATATGGCGCCAATTTGTTTGCTTCTTTTAATTGTTAAGAGAAAATGAGTTGATTGACAGTCATGTGACGATAAAATCGAGCCATTTGAAATATTCAAAGGTGACGCAATAGTCCTTTCCTTGTAATAGCTCCCATCTCGAAAACCAGTGTCTTCAACCTCAGTGAACCTATGACATTCCCTTTTTGCCATCCACATTTAAGTAAGAATGTACTGTCCATGCTTCAAGATAGTTGAAGGGGTATTCGGCCGCCAGATTTGCACCCATGCTGTACAAGGCAATTAGTTGGATTCTTCTTCTGTCAAAGATGGGAATCTGCAGCTCAACTACTTTGCAACAATATGTAGAGTGAGAAGAGTTGCTGATCTTTACAGGGAGTTTAGACAGGTGCGTTAACAGCGTAGCATGAATTGCTGAGCCAGAGATTGCCCATGGGTTTGGGGAGAACATACATTAAATTGAATTCCACGTTTCGACGAGCAAGTAGGACCGTCGCGACGAATTCACAGGACTGGGTTCATCATTCTAAATATGTGGCCTTCTTTCCAAAAAGTTTATACCAAATGATTAACCACTTAATAGAATATCTGTGAGAGTAAACAGAATTCGGGCATCTGGTACCGAAACAAATGCAAAAGTTATGACATAATAAATTACTAAACATACCGTTGAAAATAAGACTCATGTACTCTCTTTATTTTTGCAGACCTGGAAACAACGGTGATCTTCTAGGAAACCTAGGAGTTTTGGGGTTGCTGTCTAGCCTGGTTCGTGGGCAAAACAAAGTCAGGATAGCAAGCAAAGTCAGGGTGCTACAAGTTTTCCAAAATGAAAACAATTTTCGTGCGTCAGCATCTTTGCAATTCCTCTTTGTGTGCATGTACTTTTTCTTCACAAGACTGGTGTGAAGGCTCACTATTGCTATTTTTGTCTGTTTGCATGTCAGAATTCAGTTAATGAGCCAACAGAAATACTTATAATCACCAAGTTCCATGTTTTTTTTCCACCATTGACATTCAGCAGCCTTCCAACTTTAACTCCGCTCAATCAACCAGAAGCGGTGGATCAAAGGTCAGTTTCAATGACGTCGACTTATTTCAATAGAAATGACAAATTGCGTCAGAATGAGATATCAGGCGTATCAAAATGACATGTAAAGGTCAACGGTTCTCCTTGTTATGGGATGGGCACTAAGCCCATGCCATGGAAAGTTGTTGAGGCAATCTTTAAGTAGCGTTTACTTTGTGGGCAAAGGCTTAAAAAGGAAGAGTGTCGTTGATAACATGAGCCTGACACCTAGACCCAGAGTATGAAACATGTGAATGGGATGTTGAAACTAGACGCTATGCACCAAGCATTGCTCAATTAAAATCCAATTTTCTAGATATCGTAGACAGTGAAGAGTGCATTGTGGCGCCTTATTGACCGAGATAAAGATATACTCAGTCATGGTCAATATATCTGGGTGGATATTTCACCCCGTGCCATTGGATATATACTATATCTCTCGGGCAATCATTTGTACAGGAATATCCTCATTGTTACCTCAGTATTTACAACAAAACATTTAAAGTAACGAACTATTTATTCTGCAGAGTATAACATGTATAAAAATCACTCACATGAATAATTTATTTAAAACAAACGTTATGACATTAGAATATTAACGTTAACGGCCAGGCTTCATTGGTTGTGCCTGCCATTTCCTATTTTTGGCTGACTCGAGGCAAACAAGTGCGTGCAGTATAGAATCAGAGCGCGTAATGTATGGTTTGGCTACACTGTCACGCGACATATGCGGTCATTGGACTGCCCCCCCCCCCCCCGGCCTAGGATGAAACAGTTAAACATAACACAGTAGGCGGTCCATTGTGACCTCAAAGCGGCAAAACATAGGCTTGTGTCCACTATAAAAACTAATTATGTGTTCAGGCCAAGGTTGCAAAAAAGGGTGCTTCTTGTCACTATGCCACCCTCCTGTAGGCATTGAATTCTGGATGAATGATACGACATCCCAATGCAAGTAATAGTAACTATTCACCCGACATATTTAAGCCGCTGATGATAACAGCTGTGTTTCTATTCATACTGACAACCTGCAACAAGCATACATGTCCAAGAATCATCACCATACATGAAGAATTACCTGCCTATCCGTTACAAACAACATGCAGAATTATGTATTCACCCGGTACAAGCTCCACACGATAAAACAATACATTTATATTTAGTTGAACACCGTGCTAATATTTTCAGAGTGTTCATCATGTGGGAAGACTTATATACATGGCCAATGTAATTAAACTAACCGGCATGAAAAAGAACAAGCCCTTCCAATTCATGTTATCGTTGTCCGTTACCTAAAAAAATCAGCCGTTTATTCGCGATAACACCACACGTTAAATAATTCAAAACTAGTATATCCAAAGTTATCTCTGTCAGGAAGAAAAAAAGTCGTTCATTATTTCATACATGAAAGAACTATGAAGAGTAGTACGATCTAATGCCGTCTGAGGTCATTTCAGCCTTTTGTCACAGGCCTTGGTCAGTGCCAGAACTACTGACTTAAGACTATAGGCATGTTGGTACTTAAACGAAAGCTCTTTTCGTGAAGAATTTAATATGCAATTGTCGTCTTAAATCTAGCTAAATATACTGCAAAATCAGGGACCGGTATGGAATGAGTTAACGACAAAAGCCTCACGAAATGGTAGCAATACCCACATATAAACACTAAGCTGATATAATAATTGACCAGTTTCTAACAACATAATCCATATTCTCATGATATTAATAATAGTATTAAAATAGAAGAAAAATACAACAAGATTCTATTCATCCAACAGATTTATACCATTTTGCTACTCAAAGAGTCGGCTTCTCTGCAACAATTACAAAATACAACACGATTTGCAAATTGTTTTACATATCTTTTTGAATTTCCCGTTTTACGAGTGTATTGATGACTTTCAACACGTTCTTTTTGCATGCCAAAGTATTAAATTTTGATGGTTTTATGTGGAATTGTATACATCACTATAATCTTTTGGAAGTTTGGTCAAGTAACAACGGTTCATACTTGATCGAGTGCAGTACAAAAGATTGTCCTTCAAATATAACAAAGTTCAAAATTTGGTGACCATTGTGTCTGGTATTGAGGTTCACAGGGGCTTTACACTGAGCTCACTGACAGCATGTCGATCCACTTTGAAGCCAACATACCCCGACGTGCGGATCATTGGATGCGGACACCACAATTTGATAGGAGGAGGATCATTGGAATGTTACAAGCCGCCCTTTTAGCTTCTGACGTTCCATATTTTATATTTCATATGAATTTGGTGCATGCAACTCTTTATAAAACATAACTTTTTTACTATACTCCGTGCTAAACCAATGGAAACGTTCCCTTATATATACATATATATATATATATATGTATATATATATATATATATATATATATATATATATATATATATATATATATATATATATATATATATATATACAACAAGCAGAAATACAAGTCGATGATTCACATTCAATCGGTTCGTTGCCATGTGCAGATTAAAGCGAATGTATAATGTATTTATGAATAGATACGGAAATCCATTGTACCAACCTTTTTGTTTGGTTGCAGATAGTTCAAGCAAACAGCTTTTGGTGTTGCTTGAATCATCTTTAGATGACTTTCTTACAGATTTAAACTTAGGAGGGCAAGAGGTTTAACTAAAAAATGTCCTGATGTGGTTCCTACTGTTGAATACGTTCAACGTTGAGCACTTAGTCCGTAGCCACTGGGGGTCAATTGATACATGTTATTGATATTTTGCAAAATTATTCTATTTTGTGATTAGAGTGGAAAGCCATTTTTGTACCTTTGTCGTGTATTTTTACCTTTGCCATGCATATGAGAGCTAACATCTAAGCTTAAAAAAGATCTTTATGTTTTAGTAAGAGTACTTCTCCATTGCATTGTTATTTAGTAAGACTATTACTCTATCGTATTGTTGTCTCGTCAAAGGTCATTAATATCAAGAGGTACGTTTTTCAAGGGTCATTGTTGTCAACAGTTACGTTTTGTCCGCTGTTTTGTGTGGTCCCTCTATGTATGAAAGGTATATATTGTTGAATCTTCAGGTGTGCAAGGAAATGTGTGTTTGGCATATATGGTGAGACTCGTTTTTCATATTATTATAAATGTGCCATGGCTTTGTTCATTACCTGGACCTGTTCATTTTTGTACATATTGCAAAGTATGAATATGTATATGAGAGTTCAAAGAGGGCCAGGCGCTCTCTCCAATGTTTTTTATGTTTAATAAAATATGTTTAAACTGATGTACGAGTTCCAGATTTGTCCTGTTTTTCAATAATTGCTTTTACACGTTTTGCGTAATGGCGAAGCAGGTTTGCTGGGGACACCCGTAATGAGGAACAGGCTTTATCTGACAATTTGTATCTGATGAATATTTCATTGCCCGCGTTGGTCCATAACTAAGTATTTTTTCGCAAAAAATATTACAATGTCTGCTTTATATGATATTAGCCTAATTTGTCACCGTTTTTCCTCGTAGGATAATCTTTTGCAGTACGGGCTGCTTTCAAATCTCGAAACTCATTAATTGACTCCTCACTTGTATGTTGTAAAATGTCTTCGTCTAACTTTTCTGATAGGCGAAGTACAGAAACCCGGGCCCCACACGAACGCCTTATCACGAAGGAGATTTTAAACCCACGCCCCACTCGAAGATTTTAAACCAGTACCCCATGCGAAAGCTTTGTAAAGAGGGAGATTTTAAACCCACGCCAAATACGAAGGCTTTGCGAAGAAAGTATTTTTAAAACTGCTCCACTGAAGCCTTTGTAACGATGGAGATTTTAAACCCACACACTATAAGAAGGCTTTGTGATGAAGGGGATTTGAAACCAGTACCCCGACGAATACTTTGTGAAAAAAAGGATTTGAAACCAGTGCCCCATGCGAAAGCTTCGCGACGAAGGAGATTATAAGCCAGTGCCCCACACGAAGGCTTTGTGACGAACGAGATTTTGAGCCAGTGCACCACACGAATGCCTGGTGACAGAAACTTTTTAAGGCCATGTTACAGCTGTATGTCGCAAGGAGTCCACCTTTTTAGTCTGCGTGTCTTGACACCAGTTTTATTCGACATCCTGGTGTTGTAGTCAATGTTTATTTTGACTTCTTGATTATACATCACGCCAAATTTGGAGTATCTCCTTTTAATAGTCATCAAGTAAAACGTCGGACAAATTTGCCGGTAAACATACCCGTAAGAAAGAAAGAAAAGAAAGAAAGAAAGAAAGATAGAAAGAAAGAAAGAAAAGCTTGTCTGTGCGAGTACACAGATATGAAGATAAACACCACAGGCTCCATGACGCATGACAATATCAGGGACACATTTCCAGCGCCGCACAAATAATTTGGCAATTCTCAATTGGTAGCCAGGTAGAACAAATAAATATCGCAGTATACCCGAGCCACATCTAGTTCCTGATAATATTTTGGGTGATAAAAACCCCTCCTGTTCAGAGCTAAATATTCTTCAATATCTTCAAGAAGTTCATAACAGTCTTTCCATGCCACAAAGATCTGTTTAAGTTAACCTGCATAAACTTAGCGACATATGAAGTATAGTGTAAGTCAACACACACACACGCACACACACACACAAACATACACACACACACACATACATATATATATATATATATATATATATATATATATATATATATATATATATATATATATATATATATATATATATATATATATATATGCAACACTACTTTACAAATAACATTTTCCTATCATGCATTGAGATGTGAATCTTAAAAGCAGCATCGGCGATTATTTTTATTGTTTATGTTTACTGTCGCCGAGGCTGAGAAAAATAAGACCGACGGGTGTTTATGTTTTGGTGCGGAAAATTCAATGGTTCATTTTTAAACGCTCGTGTATTTATTTTAAACCAATATATCAGATAATCTCCAGAAGGCTTTTATTCTAAATATGCGACACCGTAGAACCTGTCAGTTCAAAAAAAGGGTGATGTACCCAGAAGACCGGTAAATTAGTATATTCATAAATATGTTATTTTCTATGTTATAGTCACAACAAGCAAACTTGTATTTTAAACGGCACCAACAAAGAAAATAACAATCGCAACATCAATATCGTTTTTAACGGACTGCCACATTTTGGGGGGGGGGGGGTTAGGGATGTGTTATAAGTATGTTTTTTTTTTCAATGACACGAGTGCATTACTGGATCTACACACAAATAATCGGAAGTCATGCATGGATAGAGTTTATCACTGCAGTCATCTGAATACTGTAATTCAAGAAAATTTCGCGCTTGATTTAATTTCGCGCTTTTCGCGCTACCCCAAAAGCGCGAAATTATAATGCGCGAAAATAAACTGCATTGTATTTCACTATTTTGTTTGGCGAATTGAAATACGCTAAAATTCTGTAATTTCAGTCTAAAAAATTAGTTTGCGCGAAGTTTAACACGCGCGAAAATTTCTAGAACTAAAGTAACCCACTTAACCCATGCTTACTGCCACACCTTGGCCTCACTTATTGTACAGTGCACAGTGGGTATTCTTTTGCATTTATTCTACAACTTCTCCGTTTGGATAAGTTATTTTCCCATAGCCAAATATGGGTTACAAAAAATCATTTTAATTCTGTGCACTGGTCATTTTGCTTAGAAAATGCGCCGATAATTGCAAGACAGTGTACATTCATTTTTATCGCATGGTGATTCCATTTGTACAAAAAATGACTCTGTGACAATGAAGACTAAACAAGTAATGCTTTTCATGAGTTTATTTTATCTAGGAATTCAGATTTGTGAGAAGTGATTATGCCTCGGACGGATTTTGTACGTGTAATTTACGGCACAACGCTGAAAATATGTGCTGCTTACCCCTACAACGCACCCCATAGACACTAGCAACGGTACGTGTAATTTTATCAAGGTCTCAAATCCTCTACTGCCATCCAGTCCGCACGTACGCCTGCCTGGGCAAAGAGTTAATCGCCAGATTAGTTTGTATTTGATTGGAGTCTGACAGGTAGAGCCAGGGATACAGCCAATGGACGGTAAGAGTTTGTTCCTACCTCCAATGTGTATCCATTGAGCGGTCAATGCGCTCCATGGACCACCTTAGTCAATTTGAGAGGTTTACAACTATTTCTTGGTTGCTTTAGAGCTATAATTTCAAACTTTTGTTGCATGTCTTTGCGATATGGGAAAGGAAATTTGTTTTGAGTTTGTCATTATAATCACCTGAAGGGAATTAACTGTTGAAAAGAAAGCTTGTGCCAGTCATCGCAGGTCGAATGTTGAACTTTAAAAATATTATTTGTTCTGGTGTGGATGCTAGTCAAACAGGCGAGGCCCAGCTGTCCCCATTTGTGATCCGTCAATTCGTTCTTTATTTGTCTGTCTGCATGTGTGATCAGGCTCGGGGTTGGACTAGATTTATCCGGTGTTTCTGTGTCCAGCACATCTCAGGACGAACTAATATTTGTTCTGTTTTTCAGTGAACTCAAAAGTTAAGGGGAATTGAGGACAAAGTAGCCCAATGAAGTGAAAAGTACAGTATATATTAAAACATGCTCCTATATAGTGAAACTTTGTCTTCAGATGAAGGCAGTCAACTAACATTCAACTGAATTAAAAGCTATTCTGGCTATTTTCCACCATTGACTATTTAAATCTTAATAAATAAGATAGATGGGTTTCTTTTCTTTTTTTTACTATGAACTGCTTAGTCCGAAACCAAACTATGTTCTTGGCTGTCATATGAACTTTAGGATCAACATTAACATTTTGTTTAATTCGAATTAAGCGTGTTTTTCGTAATTTCATCATTATAAGGTTGATCAAGTACTTTATCCTTTAATCTGGATCAAAATAATATTAAGCCATAATCATGAACTTTTAATAAATCTCTGTGTGCAATGGTGATGAAAACAGAGCTTGATTCACCCTGGGAATGTAATGGTAATTTGGAATCGAATAAATTGACTGTGATCTTGATCCCAAAGTCAATATCTGTAGATCAAAATTCTTTGTGAATATGGCCAAGTTAATCATTACGTTGAAGTCACAGTGTTAAAATTGGCAAGATTATCACGATGACATCGCCATAACCACAAATACCTCTATTCAATAGACCTGTTCATACCGACTTGTACCGAACTTTTCCGGACCCTAATTAATTATGCATTCCATTGTTGGCCTGATTGTCCAATCAGCAAGTGGCCGAGTCGGTCCCACGCCTTCATATGTTCACAAAGGATGCCACCGCAGGTTCTGCATGGTATAATCATGGTACAGTAGCACCTGCAATTGCCGACCCAGTCCCCAGGGTTGAAAACCATCAATTTTCATCTCAACTCATAGTTTTTCTACCTCTTAAATGAGAGAGTTTGCAGACCATTTGCCTGAAGACGTGGTATCTCCAGCAACTTGGTCTGCTTTTAAGACAAAATTCAGAGGACTGAGATCCCTACCCTAAGTAAGTAAGTAAGTAAGTTTATTTCAAGACGGGTTTACAACAAGCATAAAACATGAGCCATGGCTCCTTGCCGTCACATATATAAATATAACTACACAGTCATGTAACATCGAGATAGCTAAAATAATGAATATAACCTGGAGGTTGAGATTATATCCTTATGAAGCACCAAAAATAGTATTGATTAAATTATTACAGAAATATTTTTATCCTCAGTAAACTGATAACTTTAAGTAAACACCGGTAAAATATGAGAGATGCGTGAAGAGGATACCAGAGCCTGTAGCCAAGGGTGGCTTGACGCAGCCCCGGGTCTACAGTAACAATGGGTCTGAATTTAACTTCGACACATTACGCACCTACAATCTATTCCATTCCACATCTTTAGTAGTGACTTGAATTCATTTAGAGACACGGTGTTTCTAATTCCGTGTGGCAAATGGTTCCATACATAAGCACCTTTGTAACGAAGTGATCTCTTTCCAAAACGAATTCGATTAAAAGCTGGAAGGGAGAGAGTCACACCGCCTCTCAAATGGGCTACTGAGCTTTTTATATTGAACAGGTCAGTAAGATACTCTGGTGCCATGTTATGGATGACCTTAAAAACCTCAATAGCCAATGCGCGGAGATGGCACAGACTGAGAGATGGGATACCCTGGGGTTGGAGGATTAATCTCAACCAATCAAAACCAATCAACCAATCAAACTTTGGCACGGGCGATTTTGTAATGGCAAATGACCTGGCATGAACGACCACAGTGCTGTCCAACTGGAAATCTCTGACAAAATCTAGATGCCCTGGAGAATTTTCTCAACTTCTTCACACGAAAAATACTTAGTTTGGTAAAATTCTGTAGCAGTTTTTCAAAAAACTGTGAAGCAATCTTTTCTACATTACTCCAGATCTGTTGCACAGCCCTGGACCACCTATAACGCGCGACCAACGGCCAGCAAAATTACCCCACCACCGACCACCCCTAAAAAAGCGATCGTTCTAATCAACCGTTACCAAGTTATAAGTTTACAGAAAAGCTGACCAACGTGTGCCGTTATGTTAGAGTAAACTTAACTAAAACACAGCATTATATTTCAACTTGTCAGGGCGGTTAACTTGGGCCGGGGAAAAAGCATACTACAGTGGTGTGGTGATCAGGATCTAATATTCCGCCAGGTTCCCGGTGTACGTTCTCCGAGTAACCAGGGGAAACGGTCGTCAACTTATTCTGAAAAAGATGCATGAAATTCACATTACTCTGTTGTGTCTGAAGCAGTTATCATCATGAGTTATAAATCCAAATGCAACACAATACCATAGCATGCATGCACGCACAGTGAGCGCCATTTTTAAACATGACGCAATGCACTGTGGGAAATGAAAATTTAATTTGGATATCACATTGAATGGCAGCCACCTGTTTTCAGCACTGTTTGCAATGTGCAATGATAAATGATTTTATCAAGAAAGTGGCCATCGTGTGCCGCTATTTTGCAGTAAAGTCAACTCAAACTCAGCATTTTATTTCAACTTGTCTGGAGGGTTAACTTGGGCCGGGGAAACAGCATAGCAACACAAAGTTCAATAAGGCATAATATTTCACAAGCTTTTAGGTGTCTGTTCACCGAGTTACTGGGGCAAATGGTCTTTAAAGTACTTTTAAACATGACCTACTATCTTAAGTTTAATTGGCTTGCTCGGTTGTGTTTGAAGCAGTTTTCATCATTAGTTACAAATCCAAATGCGACATGACACCCACACGCCATGTGGTGAGCCACTTTGAACATTGCACAAGTAATGCATTGATCTTGGGGCAGTCACAAAAAAATACATTTGATTTGGATATCAGAGTGAATTGTGGTCACAGCAAATATTATATCATTATTGATGCTCTGCAACATTGGAATGATAGATACTTTTGGTTTCAGAAATTATAATCCTCTTCCCTCCCCTACCCCTAAGATTGTCCCACTGCTTATTTACCGTTGGGTGTGGAATTCACAATTTACAAAATGGCAGCCAGGCCAATTGGATATTTTGAAAGAGGTATGTAGTATCCAAAATATATGTGTGATTAGTGTCAAGGGAAGGTAATTTGTCTAGTGAATGTAATGTACAGTATACAATGGGACTTTTCCAGAACGGGGATTACATGGAAATGTAAATACAACGACATGCAGTTACCAGTTGTAAGCCCCAGAATAGGGATTGTGTATCAGACACTGAAGTCGCCCTCAGGCTAAAAAATAAGTGGCAGCAATAGGTTGAGTGCCAAGCCCCCCACTGCATCAAAAGCAAAGCTTAGTGGAGAAGGTTGCTTTGATAGTGGATACAGGTCCGAAAGTACCAGCGTTTATATATAAGTATATATATATATATATATATATATATATATATATATATATATATATATATACATAAGTGGTGAACAGCACAATTACAAGCCTTGTGGACTAGCACTATCTCCTGCTTTTAGCATACTCAACATTTTGTTGTCTTCAGAGTGCGTGGTGCAACATAAAATTGTGGTATTGAAATCATTAAGAACAATGGCATATTTTGCAATAGGCATTCGATACAGCAGTGAGGTCAGAGGGTACAGCTTGCCCGACAGGATCAGGTACTTGACAGTGAAATGCATGAAGCATTTCAGAGGCCTAAGTCAATAGGACGAAAAGGATCTAAGGGACCAGATCATTTTACGACGGTAAAATTAGAAAATGCTACTTTTTGTTGAATATTTTATTGTATATTCTACAATTTTCATTTGAACCCATAAAAACTATATATCTTTAAAAGAATATATCTAGATAAATGTGAAACCGGCAACAGATCTTATGCGACTGTTCAGTCATTAAATCTTAATTAGTTTTTAAATTACATTTCTTTTCATATTTTGAGCATAAACAAACAAAATCAAAAAACAAAAAAAACAAAAAACAAAAAAAAAAACAAAAAAAAAAAAAAAACACATTTCCAGATAAACGTTTGGATTTGATCAAAATAGACATAGCATATTGTTGGCTGCAAAACCATAGCTCATTTTTTATATAAAGGATTTAGTTCAAATGTTAAAGCTTTTCAAAATTTTATTATTTATTTTTTAAAATGTCAATGATCTATAAAAAATTACCTAAGACCTTTCTAAAAAAATCTGAGATACTGTATTTTAGACACAGGTGCTAACTTTAATTTGATTACAAGCTTACTTTAATGTAAATTTTTTGAACATGCAATTTTTTATTTTATGTAAATCTTAAAATTAAATTGAAATAATTGAAATGGCTAAATATGAAATTCAATAGTAAATATATATTAAGACAAATGTTTTCTCCCTGAAAATATATGCTTTGGATAGTCTTACATGAAAAGCGAATGAAGTAATAACATATTTCTATATAAAAGTCACAAATTGTACTAGCCTCTTTATCGAAATGTGATTATATAACAGTATTACAGTGGTATATTCGTTATAAGACATATATGTATTACAATACCACACACACATATATACACACACATATATATATATACATATGTATATATGTATGTATATATATATGTATGTATATATACATATATATGTATACATGTATATGCATAACATACAGTGATACTACATTTATGCAGCGGAATATACATAACATAATATGGGTGTATTACAGCCGTGTATTCGTGATATGTAATACGTGTATGGCAGTGGTATGCACATGATACACATGTATTACAGTAATATATACATGTACAGAATACAATAGAAGTGCAATGCGGTAATAATGTGTACTCAATAAGCATTAGCATACGTGTTTACATGAGCTCTAACTTTCTTGATTTGAACGTATTTTATTCAAAACAATACGATCGGTGAACAGGGAAACCCTGTATTAACCCTAAGCTCTAACTTTCTTATGCAGACTGAAATCACCGAAACTTACTTAGTACCACAAATCTACATGGAAAACAATTTAAACTAATACACTACCTTGGTGTATATTTATTTTTCATAAACCTAAAGCAATTTACCTATATGATACCAATTTCAGTTTCATGCCCCCGTGTATTTTTGCACAGGCAATAAAATTACACCTTGCTAATATGGAATGGCCTTAAAATGCATCCCGGTGACTTACGCCATGGAGGTGGCCAATGCTTGCTGGGGACTACTTTTTGTAATAAATCTGTAGTCACGTGACTTCTATGGAATGTCATTCTAAAAGCGCGGGATAAGAAGACGGTTTGCTGTTTTGACGTACGAATAAAAGTTCAAGTTTGTGAAAGCCGGTTTCCCAAAATGGCGTTATTGGAGAATCTTCCGTCGCTTCAGAACATATTTTGGTGATTAAGAGTGCAGCGTTTGGTATGCGAGAAAAAACAAATTTTGCATGCCTCGAATATGGAACCTTGCTGGAGTGTGCTGTATTTGATTCTTGCCTGTGTATCTGTCTCCCCATCCCACTTAGTGATTTACACACTCGCATGCTCACACATAGGCAGAGAGGGAAGCAGACAAAGTACACACAATACTGAGAGCGGGCCGTTTGTTTATCAGTCTACTGGCAGCAGGATGTAAGACCTGTCCCTGCACTTGCCAACCTGTCTACGGTATAACTGGAACTCGTAATAATGCTTATTGGGTGCATGTCTCAGCGCCGGGGATCATTACAAGCCAGAGAAAAAATAATTCTCCTACATTTGGTTTTCTATCCCTTTAGTCTGTGTGTAAGGCCGATACCAGTGACGGGAGCTGACACAGAACTTCTGAGCCGACTGGAGCCGATGCCTGAGCTGTCGAGCCGATTTTGGAGCTTTGTGAATGAAGAACACATATATCCATATATCATGAAAGATTATTTTAAAAACTGACAGTTATAACTGTTAACTTGATATTTGCTTCCACATGTACCAAATTTGGGAACATTTATAATTGTCTTTGTTTAAACATTTAGCGAATTATGCATGATATTTTTCTCACATACGCTTAATTGTCTTGTTTTTTCACCTGCGTTTTTTGGTTGCCTACTGAGCTGCCGGCTCAGCTGATTAAACAGATAACCTGATCACAAAGTCTTGAGGGTGAGGTGGCTCAGCTGTACACATCACTTCTTGATTCATATAATAGAATAAATAAAGTGGCATATGAATATATATATATATATATATATATATATATATATATATATATATATATATATATATATATATATATATATATATATATATATATATATATATATATATATATATATATATAACCCCGTCACTTAAGCCTATGGCATTTTGAGCAAAGAAAATACAGGCATCAAAGTACGTATCTTAGATTAATCGAAAATCGAAATATGTTTTGGAACGCTGAAGCTGAAGAAACTATTTTCACCAACAAATGTTGTAGCGTGTAAGTAGACAAGGAGACATTATTTCTCTCATGGCACCTTTTTGCAGGGTGGTGTTGTGTGTTCGGTGTCTAATAAATGTGGCGGTATTTTTACCGGTACGTTGGTGTGGCCCACGGCATCCATAAATTACCTGGTGATCGCTTTGACCCTTAGCCGGTCATGTTAAAGGAGGCGAATTACAGCTTTATTGCCTAGAGCGGCGGGGTAGAATTGTTTGCTAGAGGCATATAAACGTTTCAGGCTCCACACTATTTCAGTCTAAATGCAATGGTGAAGGCACCAAATATTAAAAGAAAAAGACAAAAGAGAGAATATTTTAAATTTTCGGAAGACAAAGGTTGGTTTGTTCAAGAAAACACTGAAAATTCATCAAAACTTGGCCGCTTCACAATCGACACGACGGTTTGGGGCCTTATGATTTGAAAAAATAGTTTTGTTTTCGATGTATGTTTTTTAAAGCACCTGGATGTTCCGCGCCACGCCTTACGACTGAATTCTCCTGGTAGGCTTTCACGTACGCTTCAATTGGTCTGAACACCAGGAAAATCAGCAGATTGTCTAAGTCAGCAGTAGCCGATGAAGACAAATAAAAGTTACACGCATAGTCTAGGTCGCAAATGGAAATTGGTGTTACTTTAAAGGAGATAACAATCACTTAATATACCTAATTATGGACTAATCGGCAGAAAACCGCTTACAAACGATAGTTATCTTCCATACTGCAAGCAGTGGAGTAATTGCATCAAGATGTGTGACAAAAACTTCTGCATTGAAGACTTATAGCTTAGAATTATTGTAATCCCAATAAAACACGTTTTAAGAATAGCACCCACAGTTAGTGATAAGGGACTTTGTACATATGTACGACAAATGAAGGACGACGAACAAAATAAAAAAAAAATAAGTGCGGTTCCAAGTGTATTCCTGAATTTGCCACAAGTCCAACATTAAGATTATGTAATTATGAACTTGATTTCTCAATTTCAACACAAAGTGGTGATGACTTTTGCATAGTTTGTCAATGCATGAAGAAGCAACACTGACCTGCTGACATCCGCTAGGTGGCAGCACAAGGTTCAATCTAAACCCCATGATACTTGCTTTTAAGTTTATCAGTACCTTTTCCCTCCGATCCAATACATTATGCAGTCAAATACAAAATTAAACACGTACAAAATGTTTAAATAAGTAAAATGCAGTTCATTCGTTACCGACTGATTTGAATGAGACCCAACCCTTAAACAACAATAGTTTACGAGATTGGGGGGGGGGGGGGGAGACAGAAAAAAAAAACACGAATAAGTCAAAACAGGCCCAAACTATATGGTGGTGAATGTAATTATAATCATCCATAAAAACGTTTTGCAAAAGGATGGTATCTTAACTCGACCTCCAACTTTCTGCACCATAGCGTATACCATGGTAAGCCAACAATAGTGACTTTAACAAGGGCAGGCATTGCCGTGGTATAACTTCTGTGTGCTTATTGAGGAAAGCTATTGATTTGTAAAACACTGAAAGGGCTAAATGAAGACTTCACATGCCGCGCACCCATAACAGTTTCTGTTTGTTTGTTCTTTGGGTGTGTGGTTTAGTTGTATTATATTCTGCGATTGTATTTTCTAATAGGTAATTTTGAGTCTACAATCATTATTGTCATTCAGTTGAGCAGATGTTCCTGGTGTAAGGTGGGTAATTCAGGGTAAATAACCTTTCACCATACAAAAATGTAACAAGTCTAGTTCAGAAGTGCATCTCTCAAAAAATACAAGACAAAATACTGGATTGGAGATCAGTACTCCACTGCTTATAGGGGTTACGCGGTTTTTCTTGTTTATACCCCCAACATGTGAACTTATTGTCTGAGTGTCTGCATAATGTATTGGATCGGAGGGAAAAGGTACTGACAAATGGCTATGAACATAAAAAGTTGTCTGACTACGTTTTGTGCATGACAACCACATCATCTTCCAGTTTTGAAAGGGAGAGTTGCCTGTGGATCGGGAATCCCGCCAAATTAGGGATTTTACAAAAAGGTATTGTCAGTGCTCTGGAGGCCTGGCAGGTTAACCCCGACCCTCCCGTGCTCCCGGCGTAAAGGGGTAGCTCCCGACGTAAAGGGATAGCTTTTCCGAATAAATTATCATTATCATTGAAACTTATCCTGTGCAATTAATCGAGTACACTTAATTATTTGATAAGACTGTATGCTGGTGTAAACTCAGTTTGGATCAAACAGAGCATTTCAATGAAACAAATCGTAAACAGCATTAAAAAGGAACAAATAGTTTTACGTGCGATTTTAAATTTTATTTATTCTGTATCCTTTGTCAAACTGAACAAAAATCTCAGTAAAATCATATTTTTTGCAAATTTGAATTATTTTCTTTTTGTCAAACTATGAAACGCAAAGACACAAGACAATGCTCTGTCACAGAATGCGCAAACCACGGAGACTAACGATGAAGGTCAGTGTGGTTACACTTAGAGCCACTGCCGCTCCTCCGCCCCTCAGCCACCGCTACTTTCACATGGAACGTTTTCCGGTAGCCGTGTGGCCGATGCAGACCTGGATAGTAACTCAGAAAAAAATGTTTAGCTGATCAACAGTTTACTACATATGAAATCGACCTACTATAATGTGATTTATACAAACAGACTCTGTTTTGATGTTTATATACGGAATCCTGTACGGACCAGTACGTTTAGCCAAAATTCAAATACTTCGCATCAGCCAAAATGCAAATACTTCGCATCAGCCAAAATGCAAATACTTCGCATCAGCCAAAATACGAGTACTTTGCATCAGCCAAAATGCAAGTACTTCGCATCATTATATTGTCCTGTATAAAAGTATTACGTATTAATCATAATAAAGTATTTTCGTAGAAGTTATATATATATATATATATATATATATATATATATATATATATATATATATATATATATATATATATATATATATATATAATACCTTTGTTCAGTGCGGACCATTGGTTTTTCAACAAATAAAAGGCATTCCAATGGGTAGCAACTGCTCCCCATTACGTGGAGATTTATATGTAACCTAGCTTAAATTTAAGTATATGGATAAATTGATGAAGGACTTCCAAATGGATACAAAATTATCAAACAACGCAAGATACATTTTTGACATTGCTTGTGTAAGAAATTTCTAAAGAAGTTTACCCAAAAGATATCCCTTTGAAGGGTAACAATTCAGATGGTTCAGAGATATGTTTCTGGACTGGGATATTCAGGTCACTAATGAAAGGTTTTGTAGCAAAGTGTATCTCAAAATAGATGAGTTTAACTTTGAAGTAGTTAACTATCCTTTCCCGAACAGTAATATTTCGGAAACTATTGGATATAATACGTTTTTTTCACAGATTTTGAGATATGGTCGTACTTGTTCTAAATTTCAAGACTTAGCATATTGAACTAAATTTATATACAGTAAACTTGGGTCAAGAGAATTCAAAAATGTACTTTTGATCAAATATTTCTACAAATTTTGCTGTAAATATCCGGAGATGGTTAGACATTTTGGCTTTAATAATTTTAGAGATTGTAGACTTGCCTGTTTTGCAACTTAGTTTTATCATTTGGCATCATTCTGGTTTACTGTTCACCTTTCAGACATTCTAGGCGAGCTTGTTTTCGGTTAGTTAACCCCCCAGGGGCTATTGGTAGCAAGCAGCGGCCTACGATAGTTATAAGCTTGCCTAATTGTACTTGATATCTGGTTAAGAAACATATTTTCATAGCATTCTCTAGAGTTAAATACAAATAACTTCCATTCTTTTCTGACATGCCCCATAAATTTACTGCTAATATCCAAAGATTATTAGAAAGTTTTGCTACAATAATATTACAGTTTTTAGATTTGTCTGTTTTGCTACTTAATTTTATCTTTTGGTATCATTCAGTTTTAATATTCACTTTCAGATATTTTAGGCTCACGTGTTTTCTGTCAGGTTAACCCCCCTGGGGCAATCGGTAGCAAGCAGCGGCCTATGACAGTTACAAGTTGGCCTAATTGTACTTAAAATCGTGTTAATAAAAATTGTTTTGATTACATGTTTTTGCCATAAATGTTTATGACTTTCATTCTTTTCTGACATGCCTAAATGCACATTTACTCAATATTAAAAAAATGCTCAAAATTAACAGTATTTTCTCAAATATCACAGGCCTGACACATTACGTTGAAACATTGACTCGTGGTCGGCAGTGAACTAAAGCTTAATTGTTTGGAGACTTTCAAAGTGAGCAGCGGGTGTCATCATGGGGGCTTGTTTTACATTTCTGGTGCAGGATGCCCATTCTTGCAGTCCTTGCTAGGATTTCCCTTGGTTTGTACAAGTGGTCTACCTGCAACTGTTTATTTTACAACCACGGGGACTGAATATAATGCCCCAGTTTGTTTCCACTTCAGTTGTACACTGGCAGGAAGTTTAACTAGGATAAGCTATCCAGCTAGAAAGGGTACATACTGGTTCAGGGTTAAGTCAAATTGTTCTTATCTGAACCTGTACTATACAAATTTAGTAATTATGGTTTGTTTGACAGGTATTCTTGTTTCACAATGAAGCTCTGCATTAAGCAAAACTTCACGTATTCAGCTAATTCATCATTTGTCACGTGCACGTTCATATTTATTCATTATTATGTGGGTTGTCTTTGCTGAACATTTAGCTTGGACAAGGAGCCGCTACTCAGAGAGACATGTTAGGCATAGGCTCCGAAACATGTTTTAAGTAGTTACCCACTGAAGACCCTTTGATTTATTTGGGCTAATACAGCTGATGTCAAAATTTTACAGAAGCACGTGTGCAATATGGACAATAGTAGTTCCATATGTATATATGTATATAGGTTAAACAAGGACAGGTTAGCCTATGGAGAGTAAAGAGTTCGGACTGCGAAATAGGGTAATGACTACTAGGAAGTGGTTTTGAACAAAAAGACACAAATGATATATATATATATATATATATATATATATATATATATGTATATGAACTATCCTGTGTACAAATACTTTATATCAGCATAGTTTAACGCACCATCCCGGCTTTACTATGTCTTTTTTTTTAATGTTGGGTCGTGGCATAGCTGGCTTTGCTGCACTGATATAGGAATTGTTAGTACATGTTGGGTGTCCGGGTCCAAACGCCCACTGTGGGTATTTACGCAGACACTGGGCGTTTTCCCCCTTAACTTGCAGCTTAAATTAGATGGTTAAATTTTGGTTACAGATTTTGAAGTTGCCCGAAATTAATGTTGTGAAATGTGCATATATACTAAGCTGCTAGAAATACATAACTTTGGTCAAAATAACTGGCGGACAGTGGTGTTTGAAATTGTATAAGGACTGCTCTGTTTACAAACTGGGAAAATCAACTTGTGTTGGATAAATTGATGTTTCTTCGGACGCTGAAGGATAAATTTTTCAGTCAGTGCGTTGAAGTGATAAATTCAAAACTTGCGGCGTTGAGCCCCGAATCAAAACTAAGAACATTTACATCGGTATATCATGAATTATGTGTAGCTATTGATCAAGAAAAAGAAGGGAGAATTGTCTTCCTTGATGTTAGCAAGGCTTTTGACAAAGTTTGGCATAAGGGTCTCTTATATAAATTAGAAAAAAATGGTGTTACTGATAATTTTTTGGCATGGTTCGAGGATTATCTTCTTAATTGTAAACAAAGAGTTGTTCTTCATGGTCAATCTTCTACTTGGGGTGCCATTACCACTGGGGTGCCCCAGGGACCTGTCTTAGGCCCTTTACTATTCTTAATCTACATCAATGACAGTATAAATGTGGTTAACTCAAACATCAAGCTTTTTTGCTGATGACACTTCCCTATTCCTTACTATCGATGATCCAGCCAGTTAATTTTTCAAGGACATCAGCTCAAGATCGGATTTAAAATGGAAATCTCACGTCAAGGAAGTTGTGACTAAAGCTTCTAAACAGCTCAACATTATGAAAACTTTGCAGTATCCTCTTGACCAAGAGACTTTAGAAGTCATTTATATGTCATTTATTAGACCAATTTTAGCATATGGCGGTGTGTTCTGGGATGGCTGTGCATCGGCTGATCAGAAAGTTTTGGAATATTCACAATTGGCTGGGGTCCGTATTGTAACGGGTGCAATGAAAATTACCCCTTGTGAGAAATTGTATGAAGATACTGGGTGGGAGACATTGTCTACACGAAGAAAAAGGTCTAAACGAATTTTGATGTAAAAAATTGTTCACAAATTACACCCCCGCCCCTCCCAGCTATTTATTTACTGCTCTTCCTAACGACCCAACTCCCGAGAACAACCTTCGTCCTAACACTAGGGCCAGTTGTAATCAACGCTCTCCTGCTGATTTACCTTCCTTTCAGACCAGAAAAGCCTTTTTCAGTAAATCATTTTTTCCTTCCGCTGTCACTCTGTGGAATTTTCTGCCTCTAGAAACTCGAAATTTAAAGAAGTCTCCTTCTTGCTCACGTGAAGCAGCTTCTGAGAGTATCTGGCACTACTTTCTGACTTGGCATTAACCCTTTGGCATTACTTTCTGACTTACCCTCCATACATCCATTAACCCTTTGGCATTACTTTCTGACTTGTCCTAGATATGCTACTGCTCGACATACCCTCCATACATCCATTAACCCTTTGGCACTACTTTCTGACTTGTCCTAGATATGCTACTGCTCGACATATCCTCCATACATCCATTAACCCTTTGACATTACTTTCTGACTTGTCCTAGATATGCTACTGTTCGACATATCCTCCATACATCCATTAACCCTTTGGCACTACTTTCTGACTTGTCCTAGATATGCTACTGCTCGACATATCCTCCATACATCCATTAACCCTTTGGCATTACTTTCTGACTTGTCCTAGATATGCTACTGCTTGACATATCCTCCATACGTCCATTAACCCTTTGGCATTACTTTCTGATTTGTCCTAGATATGCTACTGCTCGACATATCCTCCATACATCCATTAACCCTTTGACATTACTTTCTGACTTGTCCTAGATATGCTACTGTTCGACATATCCTCCATACATCCATTAACCCTTTGGCACTACTTTCTGACTTGTCCTAGATATGCTACTGCTCGACATATCCTCCATACATCCATTAAACCTTTGGCATTACTTTCTGACTTGTCCTAGATATGCTACTGCTCGACATATCCTCCATACATCCATTAACCCTTTGGCATTACTTTCTGATTTGTCCTAGATATGCTACTGCTCGACATATCCTCCATACATCCATTAACCCTTTGGCATTACTTTCTGACTTGTCCTAGATATGCTACTGCTCGACATATCCTCCATACATCCATTACCCCTTTGGCATTACTTTCTGACTTGTCCTAGATATGCTACTGCTTGACATATCCTCCATACATCCATTAACCCTTTGGCATTACTTTCTGACTTGTCCTAGATATGCTACTGTTCGACATACCCTCCATACATCCATTAACCCTTTGGCATTACTTTCTGATTTGTCCTAGATATGCTACTGCTCGACATACCCTCCACACATTCATTAACCCTTTGGCATTACTTTCTGACTTGTCCTAGATATGCTTCTGCTCGACATATCCTCCATACATCCATTAACCCTTTGGCACTACTTTCTGACTTGTCCTAGATATGCTACTGCTCGACATATCCTCCATACATCCATTAACCCTTTGGCACCATTCAGTATAAGCACAATTTTGTTTGGCAGCAATCTTTGTAGGCTTGAAGACAATATTACTACTTTTCTGGCAGTCAAAGAACTTATTGATAAAAGAAAGCAGTTTCAAACTGGAGCAGTAATATGATAGCTCTAACATGTATTTCATTAATGTCATAAGTATTATGTCGGCTATGCACCCTCTATCTGTGCTTGTACAAGAGGTGTCTTTCTTTCCCATGTTTTATCCACGTCGTCGCTCGGCGAGTCCCTCACTCTGGGGACTGGACTGGTGGTGACTCACCGGAGTTTGTTTTGTTAACCACTCTGTCTTAGTTGAAAAACTAAAATTATATCAATGTGATGATATTTGCATAAAGTGGATAACATAATATCTTTTCGACAAAAAGCAGTGTGTATATTTCGTGGTGCAACGTCTGATACAATAATAAAACTACATGAGTGTGAGTGCCTGGCCGTAAATTCTGCATGGCACGAGCTCGCCCGTGGAGCGGAAGGATACACGAGATGCAGCCCGCCGCAGGCGGGCCATCGAGTGTATCCTTCCGCTACACGGGTACGCGAGTGTCATGCAGAATTTACGGCCAGGTAATTGCAAGAGTGTTGTTTTATTTTTATCCCATGTATGTGTAGTCCAGAGTATTCTCCACCATTTCACCTACAAAAATGATAGTGTTGTGTGGAAACAGCAATCAACGACGAATACCGCAGACGATCTTTCAGCATCCTGGGTGCGCACGCATGAAAAATTGGTCAGCGCGAAAGTAGGTCATGCACGCAACCGCCTACACGGGCGTGTGGATCGGCAATAAATTCTACACGGGGCAGAACGGCCCGTCCGTGGTTACTCTGGACTGCACATACATGGGATAAAAGGACAGTCAAGTGTGGGGTTCCTCAGGGCTCCATACTTGGCCCCCTGTTGTTTATTGTGTTTATGAATGACTTGCCACTAGTACCTACACACTCAACCATAGACATGTATGCTGACGATTCAACAGTTTAAACTGGCGGTGACACCATTGAAGAGTTAGAGACCAACCTGAATATTGATATTAAGGATATATGCAAATGGTGTGAACAAAATAAAATGGCCGTAAATGGAGACAAGACTAAATCAATGTTAATCACTACTCGCCAAAAGGCATACAGACTAGGACAAGAAAAGCCTGAATGTGACACTAGACACAAGTCTATTGAGAATGCAATATGTGAGAAGCTTCTTGGTGGCCATCTGGATCAACGCCTTACATGGCGTGCTCACGTAAAAAGTGTCGCTATGACTGTCAGTAGAAACTTGGCTTTGCTGAGACGGATTAAACGCTTCTTGCCCTTACAAGCAAGAAAAACGTTTTAGTTTGCAAACATTCAGCCCCATTTCGATTATTGTTGTACAATTTTGGGTCTGGGCCGTGACATTTAAAAGTAATCAGTATACAACGTCGTGCCATAAGATTGGTACTAGATATTCCATACGGTGTAGACTTGCATTCTGCATATAAAAGGCTGAATATAATGCCCCTTACAGACAGAATAGATTTTAGAATGTGTTGTAATGCCCACAGGGCTCTACATAAACAAATGCCGGAATATATTAGTGACATTTTTGTACATCCAACCAACACATCTCAACGACAATCTCGACAAACAACCAAAAATGAACTTTATGTGCCAAATAAAAAGCTAGAAGTATCAAGAAAAACAATGCCATACAGAGGCTCTATGCTGTACAACAAAGTGGATTTTAACATCAGACAGAGTACAACGTTAAATGGTTTTAAAACAACATATGAGAGAGTACTTCCACGGTTTTTAATCTACTGTTTCACATTCCAATTTGTCAATATACTTCATTAATACTCATGCCTCTTTACTACCATGGAGGGCCCTGAGTGAGATAACCGATGTGTGCTTAACAGGTTTATACTCTCGGAAAAAAGTTTATTATTATTATTATTATTATCATCATCATCATCATCATCATCATTGTAAAGTTCGTCCTGTCTTTGTCTTCTTCTCGCAAGAGGGATTAACATAGGTTTATGCCCTTCTTCCCAATTGTATTTCTTTTGAAATGAATAAGATATGTTTAAATCAAATCAAAAACATTTAAAATATTCAACTGTGAATTGTGCATGGAACCATAGATTTTCACACTGCCCAGTACAACATATATGCAGGTAAAAGCCAACGAGAAAGCTAAAGTGATGGTAATAGGTAAGCGGGTAAACTATGAAAAGAAATGGGAATTCGGAAATATGCATATTAAGGAATGTACTACTTATAAATATTTGGGTATAATTTTGTGGCAATATTTATCTGATTCACCTCATATCAAGACACATTTGACTTTCAAAGCAGAGCGGCTAAGAGGCCATATGGGTAGCATTCTTTCTTCTCATGATGAGAAGGCGGCGGCGGTTTCAAAGTACAATCTTTTCTTTTTAATATTCACATGCTTTTAGTAAGATTGTGTTATGTAGGTGAATGTGCATATACATGTTGCTAAAATTATTCATTTTAGTTAGACAGTTACCAAGAGAGTAGAGCACGTAGACAGTTACCAAGTGAGCAAAGCACGTAGACAGTTAGCAAGGGAGCAGAGCACGTAGACAGTTACCAAGTGAGCAGAGCATGTAGACAGTTACCAAATGAGCAGAGCACGTAGACAATTACCAAGAGAGTAGAGCACGTATACAGCTACCAAATGAGCAGAGCATGTAGACAGTTACCAAATGAGCAGAGCACGTAGACAGTTACCAAGTGAGCAGAGCACGTAGACAGTTACCAAGTGAGCGGAGCATGTATACAGTTACCAAGAGAGTAGAGCACGTAGACAGTTACCAAGTGAGCAGAGCACATAGACAGTAACCAAGGGAGCAGAGCACATAGACAGTTACCAAGGGAGCAGAGCACGCAGACAGTTACCAAGGGAGCAGAGCACGCAGACAGTTACCAAGGGAGCAGAGCATAATGATAGTCCAGGTCAGCAGTTACCGGAATGTCCCCCAAGGAAAGCTGTTGAACCGTTCAAAACTTGACACAGAAAAAAAATGGTCCCGGATGAACTGCAATGTAGCGGGTAATCGTGGCGGATACCCGGGTATTTAAATATTTGAATGTCGGAGACGGGGAATAGGGAATCATAACAGGTCTGTAAGTTTCGTATAACAGCTTTTTGTTTCTCTGATGTTGAAAGTTTAGTGAAGATCTCGGAATTAAAGTTTGACAGGTAGGCTACCAGGTAAATATATCGGCGGTCAACAGGTTTGACGTGAACTTTCTGGGCACTTAAAGCACAGAGCGCGACAGCTGAAGTTATTCACACGTCACCACGCTAGTTATACAATTTTACTGAAAATACAAATGATTTGTCGACCTGCGGCAGTTTGCTGCATCATCATATGTCTTTGTTCGTTTTAAGTAAAAATACAAATGCTTTATGCGTGTGTGTGTGTGTGTGTGTGTGTGTGTGTGTGTGTGTGCGTGCGTGTGTGTGTGTGTGTGTGTGCGTGCGTGTGTGTGTGTGTGTGTATGTGTGCGTGCGTGTGTGTGTGTGCGTGCGTGTGTTCGTGCGTGCGTGCGTGAGTGTGTGTGTGTGTGTGTGTGTGTGTAATGTACTATTTTATACACTATCGTTGATCTTCATGGTCAATGCCTCCGGTTTGAAACATGCACAAAGTTACTTTTACAATATGAGACACGTTTATTCCCCAGAGACGTGTCTTGCTATTAAATCATCCTAAAATTACCTCCACCCATTCTTACCTCTTTGTGTTCACGTCGATTTTGACAACTTCAAGTCAACGCCCAGTTTCAACTGGGACAGAGCAGAAAAATAACCGATTCCGAAAATCTCGTTTACTTTGCTTTCCTGATTCTATTCACGTCAGGCAAAGTGTTATGTTGACTTGAGATAGACCCGTCCGTACTGACAGCCTCTTCAGTTGTAACTTTTAAAACACATATTACTTAGTTTAAATCAATGAAACTTGAAGTGAAAACTCGGAATAATCTATACTTTAATATAAAATCATTAATAGGTAATGTTATAGGAAACCAAATGTGAACCCTCGTGAACTGGATGATACCTAACACAAGAATGCAAAGTGCCTGTATCTCTACTGCACAAGGCGCTTTAGGCAGGAGGGTTACTTTTCATTGTCATTTCCAACGCAAAAACTTAAAAAGTAGTCCATGTAGAAACACCAAATTTTCCGTGGAAACTCTATGAACATAACAGAAACGAGTTTGAATATTTTATTCATTAATCTGCAAATTAATCACTTTATTCAAGGTTACCTTAACATATAATTTAATGGGAATATACAACTTTAGCCTACAGTTTTTTTTGTGTGTGTGTGTAGAGCTCTGTGTTCAAAGCTTGAAAGACACAAAAGCTTTATTTACAATCACCAATTCCAGGGAGTGCGTGAAGTACGCAGTAGGAGATATAGTCCACAATGTCACCAGATATAAAGGATGATTCGAATTCGAATCATAAGCAGATATGAATACACATGAAATTGGTACCTGTTACCTCTCCTATTATTTCCCTATCTTTATCTCAAATTTTACTATTTTCTATGGTTTCCCACGTGCTATGGTCTTTGAATGAAGCTTTGAATATTTGCATATTTTAATTAGATGGAGCCTGTAACACTGTCATGTGCATACAGTCTTAGTCAGAGATCAAACAAGAGCATTTGAAAATTCTTACTGCATTATGACATACCATCGCAAGCAATGTCTCATATCATTCCTGTAGTCAAAGTTGTCACAACCTATTTACTGTTTTTCTCCACTATTACTATTAAGCAGCCGCTGTTCACTATTTTTCACATGTAAATGATTGAGGATACTGATTCTGCAATTTTATGCAATATACCGTACATTCTCTAATTGAAGCTGCGGCTTGTATTAGAATGGATTATTATACAAATTGAAGATTATGAAGTCAGGGTGCGTCTTCAAGTAGAGAGTTTTTCCCCCAGCATTACCTGATGAGCTATTATGGTAGCTTCATGAGTTGACGTAACAAGAACACATAAGATCATAAGGTCAAGTGAAAATAGAAGAGTTGCATTTTCGATACACCTACTTGTTATTGATAGAAGCGCCACAGACAGAAGGAAGTAACAACCTGCTTCTGTAATATCGATAAAATGACGTCAAAAGTGATCGGCGAGTTGTACACATGAAACTCAGGCGGGAACTTTGTTATGGTTAAATGTAAAGTTGAATTATCACTTAAGCAGTTGCCTCCAAATCAGACCCAAGCTGCGTATTTTGTCTAGTCTGCTGCTTCAAAGAGACCATGAAATAGAAATTTGTGATTTGATTATAAATAAATGCAGGACAACTTATGAGTGAGACCAAATTTCTCTCTAAAAATGCCAAAAACAGAATATAAAAGGGGTGAATAATTTAGAAATTAACACTTTAGCCAAATATCCAAATAAAACTAAAACAATCAGAGAGAAGAGCAAATAGGAGGTAGTAAGATTATAAAATCTTGTATTGACGAGCCTTACAATACAATCTTTGCTCCGCTATACAACCCCAGGCTGGCTGAAAAACATACAACCCCTTCAGGTATTTATACCAGCCATACTTGGTCATGTGACCACCTGCATCCAGTTTCTCTAGTATGAAATAAAGAAGAAAATATTTAAATGGCCGAACTCTGACTTTTTAGATATGCATATGAAAATATTTAAATGGCCGAACTCTGCCTTTTTAGATATGCATATGAAAATATTTAAATGGCCGAACTCTGACTTTTTAGATATGCATATGAAAATATTTAAATGACCAAACTTTTCAGATGTGCATATGAAAAGAAGTTAATGTGACTTCATGTATGTTTGCCAAAAAGTTTTGCACGTCATCCAAAGGCATGAACTTGTCTTATGGTTTGTGTCACGTTTGGCTAGTTTACCCTCTAACTGTGAAGGACAGATGTTCTGTAAACTGAATACATGTTGTACAACTGGTTTACAGAGTTTTTAAATGAACATTGTTATTTCCTTTCATTCTAACATTGTAATTTTACATCCCTGCTGATTATTGGAAGGTAACGGAACATTGATAGTCAGTACATCCTCACTGACTCACTTATTTTTGTAATAATTTACTAATTTATTGTTGAAACTATCCCTTTACAATGGGGGCGCGGCAGACGGGATAGAAGCTGCCGTGCGTCAAATACACATTCAATAAAAAATGAAAGTTACATTCCTGTACATAAAACATGTCTACTATCTACCAAAGATCAATAGGTCAGTGGTTTGGAGTAGACCACATGCCTACTATCTACCTACTATCAATAGGTCAGTGGTTTGGAGTGGACCATATGTCTAGTATCTGCCTACTATCAATAGGTCAGTAGTTTGGAGTGGACCACATGTCTTCTATCTACCCTTCTATCAATAGGTCAGTGGTTTGGAGTGCACCACATGTTTAGTATCTATCTACTATCAATAGGTCAGTGTTTTAGAGTGGACCACATGTTTTCTGTCTACCCTACTATCAATAGGTCAGTGGTTTGGAGTGGACCACATGTCCACTATCTACCTACTGTCAATAGGTCAGTGGTTTGGAGTGGACCACATGTCTAGTATCTGCCTACCATCAATTGGTCAGTGGTTTGAAGTGGACCACGTGTCTTCTATCTACCCTACTATCAATAGGTCAGTGGTTTGGAGTGGACTACATGTCTAGTATCTACCTACTATCAATAGGTCAGTGGTTTGGAGTGGACTACATGTCTAGTATCTACCTACTATCAATAGGTCAGTGGTTTGGAGTGGATTACATGTCTAGTATCTACCTACTATCAATAGGTCAGTGGTTTGGAGTGGACTACATGTCTAGTATCTACCTACTATCAATAGGTCAGTGGTTTGGAGTGGACCACATGTCTAGTATCTACCTACTATCAATAGGTGAGTGGTTTGGAGTGGACCACATGTCTCCTACCTACCCTACTATCAATAAGTCAGTGGTTTGGAGTAGAGCACAGCATATAGCCTTCACTCAGCAAGCTGTAGGCCAATTAAATTCCACTCGGCCAGCGCCTCGTGGAAACCAAAAATGAGATAAAATGAAATCATTGATATTTGATTACCGCCCTACAACACGAGGCGGTGGGCAAGGAGAACCCACCCCCTTCCCTGCTTCCCCCACCCCGCGACAAAAAGAAAAACGACTCACGGGAAGAGGAGCTCAGGCCCACAAATAATTTGAGGAGCGGAGGGCAGAGTGATCTGACCTCCGATACGGTGTCATAACTTTAGTACTTCGACTCGGTGGGACCAAGCTCTCTTCAACAAGACTTTGCATGTGTTCTCAAGTACCTCATTCGACAGAAAAATATTTTACTTTTGTGGGAACAGATGAACTTCAAAAATGAAACCATAATAAATACCCTTTAAAACCAAGCTGACTTTCCAGCGGCCCAAAACAGTCTTTCCCTATCTTGTACGGCACTGGACAAATAAAAGTGTATGAGCATTAACCTCTTGCCCACAGTTACATAATTTACAGATACCGTTTGACTGACCCCAGCGGGCCTTGTCAACCTGAAGCCCCAAGCAGCTTGTATGGGCCTTGAACTTTAATCTGGTTTCCTCAAAATAGGATATATCATATAAATAATTTCCCGAAAAAGATGATGTTTTGAATTTCTTGCAGTACGAAAGCGAAGCACCAAAGTCATACTTATGAATGCACAACTTATAGATACCTAGCGATACTTTGCACACAGTCATTAAATGAATTAGCAAATGTCAAGACATTGCTTAAGCCAAAGGTTGAACGCTTACATGCATATCTTTGTAACATTTCATCGTGACGTGAAAGTGTTAATAGAGTCTCATAAGAGAACAGCCAATGGGAAGGCGTCATACTACCTCCCCTCACCCACGGTTCTGCTGTCTGGCTAAATAACACTGCAGAAAGTAAAACTATTATCAGATCTATACAATACGCTATAACAAAAGCAGTAATGTGTGTACAAAAAATTCCCCTGCAGTTACAGCTAATCTGGGAAGAACTTGGACGGCTCCCAATCAAATCAATCTTGGTCTGCATTCGTATTGAGTTCTACCACAGAATGAAATATGATTTTCCAGGCAATGTATTTTGCAGACAAATGTTAAACAAATTTTACAGATCCTATTTGGGAGGTGATTCAAAATTGCGATGTTGTTAGTTTCAGGAAATACATCAAATTCTCATAAATATTGGTTTAGATTGGGCCTTTTCAAGCCAACGAGACTCCTGGTTAGAGCCATATCAAAAGTCTATTTCAGAGAGTTACCAGATGGAATTCTTTCAAGACATTCTTATATTTGTATCAGCCAATGAAAGGTTCGACTTTTGGTTAAAAATGCATGTTTGATATCAATAATTTTAATGGAACTAGGCTAAAAGTCTTTGCCAGGGTTTGATCGTTAGATATTAACCGAAATTTGGCTTTGTGGGGAATGACAAGTGAAATATGTAGTTTATGTCAAGGAGAGAAAGAAGATTTATTGCATTTCTCTTTCCTATGTCTTAAAAAATAGTACAAAATTGAAGTATACTTTGTTACCGGAATGGTAATTGAAAGAAATTAATGAAGAACAAGTTTGGCTATCTTTCATAAGCTCCTCTTGTAGCAAAACTCTGTTACTTGCTGGGAGACCAAGTATTCACATATGGAGACACCGTCGGTTTAGTGTTTGACACTGTTTGCAAGCAGTCCTTGTCATCCGAGGCGTGGTGTGCCAGGCGCCATACACTGAATGATGATGCACGTGGTCCAACCTGACAGTGTATATGAGATCAATTACCTTGTATCTTTGTTTTTATATTTCTTTCATTGTAGCAACATGCACAATTCTGCTCATTTTACCTTTATGATGTATTAATAATATGTATAATTACGTGTTTTTCAAGTGATGCACAGTGGGATTTATTCTGCTTGAGGCGCCCCCAGTGTAAAGGGATAGATTCAGTAATAAATCATCATCATCATCATCATCATCATCATCATCATCATCATCATCATCATCATCATCATCATCATCATCATTAATGTTATTAATATGCGTCCAAACTTAAAACGATAGAATGGGACTACTACCAGATATCCCTTAATCTAATCTAACCGCAGCAAATATATTTTCAATTTCCCTGAAATAGTGGCATGTGTTAGATCTACTCTTCCTGTGGTTTAGTTATATGTCCTCAAAGATTCTTTTATATAACCGAAATTGAGGTATTTGGTATTTCATCCGGCTGAAATTGCTCACCCTCTGTCAACTCAGAATCATGCTACATGCCAACCATCCCTGATCTCCCGAAGTAGTTAAAATAACAGGGATGAACTTTACCCGTGGAAGTAGCCGTGCTACAGAGTACTGCATTGATTGCACAATCAACCAGGACAACCATGCAACAAAGAAAGAAAGATGACACTTTTCTACAGGCTTGCGCCAAACGATATTCTATTAACATTATCGTGAGATGCCAGGTTGCTGCACATGTAGCCAACCAGACGAAAGCTTTTGGTTTAAAATACTTATTAATATGGTTACTATCCTTAAGAGATTTACAAAATTGAATGCATAGATACTTATATGAAAAACATTATTCCAATAAAAAATCGCACCAAAACCGTTTCCTGCAAAGATTGGTTCTTTTGCCAATTACCATTTTTAGACTTTCTACTTCTTTCTGTGATAATCTAGTTTTATGTAAATTCCTGTAGTCTATACATATTTTTAAAAGATGAAAATTTAATGATTTGAGTAACTTTTTGATGCCTCTTTTTTTCTATGAATGTGATGTGTGTATGCAGGACCCATCTGCAAAGTGACATTTTTGCTTGTTAATTTATGGCTACCCTGAATAAAAAAAGTGTATCAATCAATCAATCAATCAATCAATCAATCAATCAACCAATCAATCAAGAACCTCTCGTCTATTTCTACAATTAATTATAATGACAATAAACTGCGTTTAAACATTTGACCAAACTGTTTTAAAGATGCGCTCTACATAGCGAACACTTAAATTTATAACACAACATTTTTGCCGCTAACAACCAAAATATATGGTGCACAGCTGATAGTTCTATAACAACGGCACAACGATAATGGTTGTCCGCTTTGCTGCGGGAAAGCTGTCGTGGTCTGCTTATAACTACAAGGGAAGTCGCAGGTCAAACTGGTGGTCGTTAAACACCGGTATCTTCAGGTTTCTTTCATCTTTTTTTTTTTGGATGTGGTGCATTTATTAAACGATTTTGAATGAAACAATCAGACCATGACAGTGTGTTTCATAAGCCGCAGGACACCAGCTTCAGGCCTACCGTGGATGCCAAGCACGGGGTGTGCCGAGGGGCCTCAAAGTATTCAATGACGTTGTCTGCGTGGCCGTGCGTGCATTCTGACCACTAGGCATAACCGCATGACAGCAGACTTTTTGTTTTGTTCTGTTTTTTGTTTTATTTTGTTTGCTTTTTTATTTTTTTTTTTTTTTGCTGCAGACAGCACTGCTGTCAAATTGAATCTACCAACCAGTTGACAAATAACTCCAAATTGATTTATTTTTGCAATGTGTCAGAGCTTTTGGGTATATGAATGAGAAATACATGCATGCATAGATACATACATACATACATACATACATACATACATACATCACTTACATACTTACATACATATGTGGGTCGAATTTAATGGGTATCTGGTTGCCCCAGACAACTTTAAATTTGTTGGGGCAACTTGAGATGATCCCCTGATAGCCCAAGGGGCAACGTTTTTATTTTGAGCTTAATCAGTGTCGTGTTTTAAAAAACGAAATAAGCCAGAACAGGAATAACAAATTATTTGGTGGCATTTGTATACATTTCACGTAGGAATTACCTAAGTACATGTAGAATACACTGTTGCAATTTAAACGACTAATGAATAGCTGCCAGTCAACCATTATAGTACATATAGAATACACTGCAGAAAATTAAACGACTAATAGGAGAGGTTACAGTCAGCTATTCTAGCACATGTAGAATACACTGTAGCGGCCTACATGACTAATATATCCAATGTAGCAACTTAAATGACTAATATCTCCAATGTATCAACTTAATTGACCAATGAGAGGAGTTACAGTGAACTATTATAGTGCATGTAGAATACACTGTAACAACTTAAATAACTAATAGGAGATGTGACAATCAATTATTGTAGTACATGTAGAATATTCTGTAGCAACGTACATAAATAATTGATACACAGTAGCAACTTAAATGACTTATATGAGACGTTATAGTCAACTATTGTGGTACATGTAAAATACAATTTAGCAACTGAAATGACTAATAGAAACACTGTAGCAACTTAGATGACTAATAAGAGAGGTTACAGTCAACTATATCAGTCCATGTAGAATACACTGTAGCAACTTAAATGAATAATAGGTGAGATTCCAGTCAACTATTATAGTACGTATTGAATACGCTGCAACAGCTTAAATGAACAATAGGAGAGCTTAAGTCAACTTTTATAATATATGTATAATACACTGAAGCAACTGAAATAACCAATAGATACACTGTAGCAACTAAAAAGATTAACAGAAGAGGTCACAGTCAACTATCATAGTACATGTAGAATACTTTAGCAATTTACACGACTCATTGATACACTGTAGGATCTTAAATGACCCATACGAGAGGTTCCATCAACTATGATAGTACATGTAAAATACACTTAAGCAACAGAAATGACTAATAAGACAGGTGACAGTCAACTATAATAGTACATGTAGAATACACGGTAGCAACTTACATGACTAATAGGAAATGTGACAGTCAATTATTGTAGTACATGTAGAATACTCTATAGCAACGTATATAAATAATTGATACACAGTAGCAACTGAAATGACTTGTAGGAAACGTTATAGTCAACTATTATAGTACATGTAGAATACACTGTAGCAACTTAAATGACTTGTAGGAGACGTCATAGTCAACTATTATAATACATGTAGAATACACTGTAGCAACTTAAGTGACTAATGGAGAGGTCATAGTCAACTATTATAGTACATGTAGAATACACTGTAGCAACTTAAATGACTTGTAGGAGACGTTATAGTCAACTATTATAATACATGTAGAATACACTGTAGCAACTTAAGTGACTAATGGAGAGGTCATAGTCAACTATTATAGTACATGTAGAATACACTGTAGCAACTTAAATGACTTGTAGGAGACGTAATAGTCAACTATTATAATACATGTAGAATACACTGTAGCAACTTAAATGACTAATGGAGAGGTCATAGTCAACTATTATAGTACATGTAGAATACACTGTAGCAACTTAAATGACTAATGGAGAGGTCACAGTCAACTATTATAGTACATGAAGAATACACGGTAGCAACTTAAATGACTAATGGAGAGGTCACAGTCAACTATTATAATACATGTAGAATACACTGTAGCAACTTAAATCACTTTGGAGAGGTCATAGTCAACTATTATAGTACATGTATAATACACTGTAGCAACTTAAATGACTAATGGAGAGGTCATAGTCAACTATTATAATACATGTAGAATACACGGTAGCAACTTAAATGACTAATGGAGAGGTCATAGTCAACTATTATAATATATGTAGAATACACTGTAGCAACTTAAATCACTTTGGAGAGGTCATAGTCAACTATTATAGTACATGTATAATACACTGTAGCAACTTAAATGACTAATGGAGAGGTCATAGTCAACTATTATAGTACATGTAGAATACGCGGTAGCAACTTAAATGACTAATGGGGAGGTCATAGTCAACTATTATAATATATGTAGGATACATTGTAGCAACTTAAATGACTAATGGAGAGGTCATAGTCAACTTTTATAATACATGTAGAATACACTGTAGCAACTTAAATGACTAATGGAGAGGTCATAGTCAACTATTATAGTACATGTAGAATACACTGTAGCAACTTAAATGACTAATGGAAAGGTCATAGTCAACTATTATAGTACATGTATAATACACTGTAGCAACTTAAATGACTAATGGAGAGGTCATAGTCAACTATTATAATACATGTAGAATACACGGTAGCAACTTAAATGACTAATGGAGAGGTCAGACTCAACTATTATAATACATGTAGAATACACGGTAGCAACTTAAATGACTAATGGAGAGGTCATAGTCAACTATTATAATACATGTAGAATACACTGTAGCAACTTAAATGACTAATGGAGAGGTCATAGTCAACTATTATAATACATGTAGAATACAGTACAGCAACTTAAATGACTAATGGGGAGGTCATAGTCAACTATTATAATATATGTAGAATACACTGTAGCAACTTAAAGGACTAATGGAGAGGTCATAGTCAACTATTATAATACATGTAGAATACACTGTAGCAACTTAAATGACTAATGGAGAGGTCATAGTCTTTTATTATAATACATGTAGAATACAGTACAGCAACTTAGATGACTAATGGAGAGGTCATAGTCAACTATTATAATATATGTAGAATACACTGTAGCAACTTAAATGACTAATGGAGAGGTCATAGTCAACTGTTATAATACATGTAGAATACAGTACAGCAACTTAAATGACTAATGGAGAGGTCATTGTCAACTATTATAGTACATGTAGAATACACGGTAGCAACTTAAATGACTAATGGAGAGGTCATAGTCAACTATTATAATACATGTAGAATACACGGTAGCAACTTAGATGACTAATTGAGAGGTCATAGTCAACTATTATACTACATGAAGAATACACTGTAGCAACTTAAATGACTAATGGAGAGGTCATTGTCAACTATTATAATACATGTAGAATACATTGTAGCAACTTAAATCACTAATGGAGAGGTCATAGTCAACTATTATAGTACATGTAGAATACACTGTAGCAACTTAAATGACTAATGGAGAGGTCATAGTCAACTATTATAATACATGTAGAATACACTGTAGCAACGTAAATCACTAATGGAGGGGTCATAGTCAACTATTATAGTACATGTAGAATACACTGTAGCAACTTAAATGACTAATGGAGAGGTCATTGTCAACTCATATAGTACATGTAGAATACACTGTAGCAACTTAAATGACTAATGGAAAGGTCATAGTCAACTATTATGATATATGTAGAATACACTGTAGCAACTTAAATGACTAATGGAGAGGTCATAGTCAACTATTATAGTACATGTAGAATACACTGTAGCAACTTAAATGACTAATGGAGAGGTCATAGTCAACTATTATAATACATGTAGGATACACTGTAGCAACTTAAATGACTAATGGAGAGATCATAGAGAACTATTATAATATATGTAGGATACACTGTAGCAACTTAAATGACTAATGGAGAGGTCATAGTCAACTATTATAATATATGTAGAATACACTGTAGCAACTTAAATGACTAATGGAGAGGTCATATTCAACTATTATAATATATGTAGGATACACTGTAGCAACTTAAATGACTAATGGAGAGGTCATAGTCAACTATTATAATATATGTAGAATACACTGTAGCAACTTAAATGACTAATGGAGAGGTCATAGTCAACTATTATAGTACATGTAGAATACGCGGTAGCAACTTAAATGACTAATGGGGAGGTCATAGTCAACTATTATAATATATGTAGGATACAATGTAGCAACTTAAACGACTAATGGAGAGGTCATAGTCAACTTTTATAATACATGTAGAATACACTGTAGCAACGTAAATCACTAATGGAGAGGTCATAGTCAACTATTATAGTACATGTAGAATACACTGTAGCAACTTAAATGACTAATGGAGAGGTCATAGTCAACTATTATAGTACATGTAGAATACACTGTAGCAACTGAAATGACTAATGGAGAGGTCATAGTCAACTATTATAATACATGTAGAATACACGGTAGCAACTTAAATGACTAATGGAGAGGTCATAGTCAACTATTATAATACATGTAGAATACACGGTAGCAACTTAAATGACTTATGGAGAGGTCATAGTCAACTATTATAATACATGTAGAATACACTGTAGCAACTTAAATGACTAATGGAGAGGTCATAGTCAACTATTATAATACATGTAGAATACAGTACAGCAACTTAACTGACTAATGGGGAGGTCATAGTCAACTATTATAATATATGTAGAATACACTGTAGCAACTTAAATGACTAATGGAGAGGTCAGAGTCAACTATTATAATACATGTAGAATACACTGTAGCAACTTAAATGACTAATGGAGAGGTCATAGTCAACTATTATAATACATGTAGAATACAGTACAGCAACTTAGATGACTAATGGAGAGGTCATAGTCAACTATTATAATATATGTAGAATACACTGTAGCAACTTAAATGACTAATGGAGAGGTCATAGTCAACTATTATAATACATGTAGAATACAGTACAGCAACTTAAATGACTAATGGGGAGGTCATAGTCAACTATTATAATATATGTAGGATACACTGTAGCAACTTAAATGACTAATGGAGAGGTCATAGTCAACTATTATAATATATGTAGAATACACTGTAGCAACTTAAATGACTAATGGAGAGGTCATAGTCAACTATTATAATATATGTAGAATACACTGTAGCAACTTAAATGACTAATGGAGAGGTCATAGTCAACTATTATAGTACATTTAGAATACACGGTAGCAACTTAAATGACTAATGGAGAGGTCATAGTCAACTATTATAATACATGTAGAATACACGGTAGCAACTTAGATGACTAATTGAGAAGTCATAGTCAACTATTATAGTTCATTTAGCATACACTGTAGCAACTTAAATGACTCAAGGAGAGGTCATTGTCAACTAATGTAATACATGTAGAATACTTGTAGCAACTTAAATCACTAATGGAGAGGTCATAGTCAACTATTATAGTACATGTAGAATACACTGTAGCAACTTAAATGACTAATGGAGAGGTCATAGTCAACTATTATAATACATGTAGAATACACTGTAGCAACTTAAATCACTAATGGAGAGGTCATAGTCAACTATTATAGTACATGTAGAATACACTGTAGCAACTTAAATGACTAATGGAGAGGTCATTGTCAACTATTATAGTACATGTAGAATACACGGTAGCAACTTAAATGATTAATGGAGAGGTCATAGTCAACTATTATAATATATGTAGAATACACTGTAGCAACTTAAGTGACTAATGGAGAGGTCATATTCAACTATTATAGTACATGTAGAATACTCTGTAGCAACTTAAATGACTAATGGAGAGGTCATAGTCAACTATTATAATACATGTAGGATACACTGTAGCAACTTAAATGACTTATGGAGAGGTCATAGTCAACTACTATAATATATGTAGGATACACTGTAGCAACTTAAATGACTAATGGAGAGGTCATAGTCAACTATTATAATATATGTAGAATACACTGTAGCAACTTAAGTGACTAATGGAGAGGTCATAGTCAACTATTATAATATATGTAGGATACACTGTAGCAACTTAAATGACTAATGGAGAGGTCATAGTCAACTATTATAATATATGTAGAATACATTGTAGCAACTTAAGTGACTAATGGAGAGGTCATAGTCAACTATTATACTACATGTAGAATACACTGTAGCAACTTAAATGACTAATGGAGAGGTCATAGTCAACTATTATAGTACATGTAGAATACACGGTAGCAACTTAAATGACTAATGGAGAGGTCATAGTCAACTATTATAATATATGTACGATACACTGTAGCAACTTATATGACTAATGGAGAGGTCAGAGTCAACTATTATAATGCATGTAGAATACACTGTAGCAACTTAGATGACTAATGGAAAGGTCATAGTCAACTATTATAATATATGTATAATACACTGTAGCAACTTAGATGACTAATGGAGAGGTCAGAGTCAACTATTATAATGCATGTAGAATACACTGTAGCAACTTAGATGACTAATGGAGAGGTCATAGTCAACTATTATAATATATGTAGAATACACTGTAGCAACTTAAATGACTAATGGAGAGGTCATAGTCAACTATTATAGTACATGTAGAATACACTGTAGCAACTTAAATGACTAATGGAGAGGTCATTGTCAACTATTATAGTACATGTAGAATACACTGTAGCAACTTAAATCACTAATGGAGAGGTCATAGTCAACTATTATAATATATGTAGAATACACTGTAGCAACTTAAATCACTAATGGAGAGGTCAGAGTCAACTATTATAATACATGTAGAATACACGGTAGCAACTTAAATGACTAATGGAGAGGTCATTGTCAACCATTATAGTACATGTAGAATACACTGTAGCAACTTAAATCACTAATGGAGAGGTCATAGTCAACTATTATAATACATGTAGAATACACGGTAGCAACTTAAATGACTAATGGAGAGGTCATAGTCAACTATTATAATACATGTAGAATACACTGTAGCAACTTAAATGACTAATGGAGAGGTCATTGTCAACTATTATAGTACATGTAGAATACACTGTAGCAACTTAAATCACTAATGGAGAGGTCATAGTCAACTATTATAATACATGTAGAATACACGGTAGCAACTTAAATGACTAATGGAGAGGTCATAGTCAACTATTATAATATATGTAGAATACACTGTAGCAACTTAAATGACTAATGGAGAGGTCATAGTCAACTATTATAGTACATGTAGAATACACTGTAGCAACTTAAATGACTAATGGAAAGGTTATAGTCAACTATTATAGTACATGTAGAATACACTGTAGCAACTTAAATGACTAATGGAGAGGTCATAGTCAACTATTATAGTACATGTAGAATACACTGTAGCAACTTAAATGACTAATGGAGAGGTCATTGTCAACTATTATAGTACATGTAGAATACACTGTAGCAACTTAAATCACTAATGGAGAGGTCATAGTCAACTATTATAATATATGTAGAATACACTGTAGCAACTTAAATCACTAATGGAGAGGTCATAGTCAACTATTATAATACATGTAGAATACACGGTAGCAACTTAAATGACTAATGGAGAGGTCATTGTCAACCATTATAGTACATGTAGAATACACTGTAGCAACTTAAATGACTAATGGAGAGGTCATAGTCAACTATTATAATACATGTAGAATACACGGTAGCAACTTAAATGACTAATGGAGAGGTCATAGTCAACTATTATAATACATGTAGAATACACTGTAGCAACTTAAATGACTAATGGAGAGGTCATTGTCAACTATTATAGTACATGTAGAATACACTGTAGCAACTTAAATCACTAATGGAGAGGTCATAGTCAACTATTATAATACATGTAGAATACACGGTAGCAACTTAAATGACTAATGGAGAGGTCATAGTCAACTATTATAGTACATGTAGAATACACTGTAGCAACTTAAATCACTAATGGAGAGGTTATAGTCAACTATTATAATACATGTACAATACACGGTAGCAACTTAAATGACTAATGGAGAGGTCATAGTCAACTATTATAATACATGTAGAATACACGGTAGCAACTTAAATGACTAATGGAGAGGTCATAGTCAACTATTATAGTACATGTAGAATACACTGTACCAACTTAAATCACTAATGGAGAGGTCATAGTCAACTATTATAATACATGTAGAATACACTGTAGCAACTTAAATGACTAATGGAGAGGTCATAGTCAACTATTATAATACATGTAGAATACACGGTAGCAACTTAAATGACTAATGGAGAGGTCATTGTCAACTATTATAGTACATGTAGAATACACTGTAGCAACTTAAATGACTAATGGAGAGGTCATTGTCAACTATTATAGTACATGTAGAATACACTGTACCAACTTAAATGACTAATGGAGAGGTCATAGTCAACTATTATAATACATGTAGAATACACTGTAGCAACTTAAATGACTAATGGAGAGGTCATAGTCAACTATTATAATACATGTAGAATACACGGTAGCAACTTAAATGACTAATGGAGAGGTCATTGTCAACTATTATAGTACATGTAGAATACACTGTAGCAACTTAAATGACTAATGGAGAGGTCATAGTCAACTATTATAGTACATGTAGAATACACTGTAGCAACTTAAATGACTAATGGAGAGGTCATAGTCAACTATTATAGTATATGTAGAATACACGGTAGCAACTTAAGTGACTAATGGAGAGGTCATAGTCAACTATTATAATATATGTAGAATACACTGTAGCAACTTAAAATACTAATGGAGAGGTCATAGTCAACTATTATAATACATGTAGAATACACTGTAGCAACTTAAATGACTAATGGAGAGGTCATAGTCAACTATTATAATACATGTAGAATACACTGTAGCAACTTAAATGACTAATGGTAGAGTAGACAGTCAAGTATTATAGAACATAATAAAATAAAAAAGCCACATAACCACAATATGTACAAACTCGGGACTCCACACTCATTTTTCACAATTCAAAATATAACAAAGGCATACACAGTTTGCCTGATTGTTTCCTTAATTTGATTGTTGCTGATGTGACAGTCCTACCTTGCGGCAAAAACCAAATACCCCCCCCCCCAAGAAGAAGAAGAAGAAGAAGAAGAAGAAGAAGAAGAAGAAGAAGAAGAAGAAGAAGAAGAAGAAGAAGAAGAAGAAGAAGAAGAAGAAGAAGAAGAAGAAGAAGAAGAAGAAGAAGAAGAAGAAGAAGAAGAAGAAGAAGAAGAAGCTTAAAAACAAAATACAAACCCACCCCCAAAAAATAAAGAACAAGAAGCCTAACAATTTTTTCTGTGGATGAAACCCAACAAACTTCTCTGCTGTTGACTGGGGTCAGCGGTAAGATATATCTTTTTGCCGTCTCCCTTGTACATTGGAAAACATGACCAAAAGGTTTCCCTACGATTGTAGATTCTTGAATAACAAATAATGTTTCTCTCTTGGGTTTTCATCTATTTTTTCACTCAGAGTATGGCTAATTTCAAAATAATAAGAATAAGGGCGTTTTTATCTCCGTACTATCTGCACGCTTAATAATGAAAAAATACTGTTACCTTGTTTTTTTTTATTTACAGGTGTAAAAAAAACCCAAGACCAAAATTTAAAAAAAAAACAAGACAATTTTAGATGACAAAGTTATTTGACATACAATGTTTTAAAGACTCTTGTATTGGAAAGTTAAAAAAAGCGAAGGTATTGCCATTTAAAAAAATCTGAAAAAAAACAACTTTCCCGGTGAACATATAAAAATTGAATATGTACAAGTTTTGTGGCATATTGTAGTGAAAGTGCTGTTTTAATGGACCCGTCTCAAAATCGATAGTTTGTTATGAGAACTTTAAATGAGACAGTATATGTACATCATTTGACTATATTGGCATCCAATTTGGTTCATTGAAATGTATCTCAGATCCTAGTACTTTTCATTGTTTTCTTTGATATGGGAATCCTTTAAACTGTTAAATATCATGGTCCTTTAGAGTGAGATCTGTTTTATTTGACAAAAGTGGTAGTAACAAACAGTAGTTTAAACATGTAAGGTACAAGAAAGACAAAATATTTATCATTCGTGTGAAGAAAACCGGAATTTGCGTACCATTCAAAGTGGGCCAGCAATGTCGGGACAACTCCAGCTAAGAGCTTGAGAACCTCGCTATCGCGGAAACTACCCTGGAGGAGGGGGTACTGGAAATTTACACCCGGCAACATATAAAACAAAATAGATGTTCGAGACAAAAAATGTAACTGATAAAATCTAAATAATTATTATTTGGTGGAATATAAATTAACATGTACTAGAGAGAAGATTACAAAGTATTTTAGAGATGATTATTACTAACAACATAACTGTTTCCAATGGTGCAAACTTGACAATATTTAGTGATGAGATATTGCTTTGCATATTCAGAAAAAACTGAACACGAATGATTATGGACTTTCTCCTTAACAATGGGGGGGGGGGGTGGCATTAAGTAGGGTTGGGATATAAAAACGTATGGTAATATTTGTTGAGTTTCTTACGGGAGGAACATAAGCAGGAACATCTCTATCTCCGGTGTCATGGGAATGTGTTACGGGGATAGATGTAAACATATCTACAAAATACAGCGGCAGTTTCTTTTCATTGTACCTAAAGTAAAATTTAAGGGCTTTCAAGTACAAAATATCACGGGCCTTTGAAATATTCAATTGTTTGAATAAGGGCTCAGTATGACCATAAAAGTTAGCGCTACATATTAAGCTTTTTTGGTAGTTTGAAGACGCGATCACAAGAGTGACCCCGCGCTAAAATAGAATAATTCAGATGTGGTCGGAAAAATGAGCTGTATATCAACAAAAGTCCACTAAAAGGGATAGAAATCGTAGTCTCTTTCAGATACCAACATACAGGCCAGTTTGTTAAAAATTAATTTATGAGATATGTCCATGACAAAGTTTCGTGAATTTGTAATCTAAGGAAACTAAATTCGCTAGCCTCCTCCACAGGATTTTTATTAATTTCAAGGTTAAAGTGCCTAATGTATCTTACGTTGAGGAAAACGGAACACCACATACTTAGTCTTAGATATATTGAGTGTTTTTGTTTGCTACTAACCAGCCATACACCCTGTTTAGTTCAGAGTGTATATTTTCAGATATATTATCAAAATTAGGCCTTGCACAAATTTGGAAAGAGCATAGAGAATTCATGAGGGGGGTATCATCAGCGTGTAAGATAAACTCAAAATTAGCTGCAGCAGAGGGCATGTCATTGCCATATATGACAAACAAGAGAGGGCATGTCATTGACGTACATGTATATGACAAACAAGAGAGGGCATGTCATTGCCATATATGGCAAACAAGAGAGGGCATGTCATTGCCATATATGACAAACAAGAGAGGGCATGTCATTGCCATATATGACAAACAAGAGAGGGCATGTCATTGCCATATATGGCAAACAAGAGAGGGCATGTCATTGCCATATATGACAAACAAGAGAGAGCATGTCATTGAAGTATACGACAAACAAGAGGGGGCACAAATTACTCATGCTACATGTATCATTGTATGTACTGCATAGCTACATACGTGTGCTACATATGTCACTGTATATATTGTATACATTGTAGATACGCGTGCTTCTTCTGTCATTGTATATATAACATATATACATACTCGTGCTACATGTGTCATTGTATGTATTACATACATACATACTCATGCTACATGTATTATTGTATGCGTTACATACCAACATACTTCTGCTACATGTATTATTGTATGTCTGATATACATATATAGATACCTACATACATATAAACGTCCTCTACATATATCATTGTATGTATTACATATATATATATATATATATATATATATATACTCATGCTACATGCATAATTGTATGAATTACATATGTACCCATGCTACATGCATCATTGTATAACATCTGTACATACCCATGCTACGTGTATCATTGTATGTATAACATCCGTACATACCCATGCTACGTGTATCATTTTATGTATAACATCCGTACATACCCATGCTACGTGTATCATTTTATGTATAACATCCGTACATACCTATGCTACGTGTGTCATTTTATGTATAACATCCGTACATACCCATGCTACGTGTGTCATTGTATGTATAACATCCGTACATACCCATGCTACGTGTATCATTTTATGTATAACATCCGTACATACCTATGCTACGTGTGTCATTTTATGTATAACATCCGTGCATACCCATGCTACGTGTGTCATTGTATGTATAACATCCGTACATACCCATGCTACGTGTGTCATTGTATGCATAACATCCGTACATACCTATGCTACGTGTATCACTAAATGTATGACATCCGTACATAATCATTCTACATGTATCATTGTATGTATTACGTACGTACCCACTCATGCTACCTGTATCATTGTGAGTATTACATGCTTACATACTGATACTAATTGTATAATTGTATCTACATCATACACACATACAAGATTCAAGATTCAAGATTCAAAACAGTTTATTAGACATATGGTTACAGTTTGTACATGTTACTATTGACATACTCATGTTACGTGTATCATTGTATGTATTGCAGACATACATATTCGCATTACATGTATCATTGTACGTATTTCATATAAACATACATACTCATGCTACATGTATCATAGTATGTATTACAGACGTACATACTCATACCACGTGTATGATTGCATGTATTGCATACGTATATACTCATGCTACGTGTATCATTCCATGATTACATATGTACAAACTCATGCCGCGTGTATGACTGTATGCGTTACATACGTACATACCGATGCTACGTTAATCGTCCTTATTACATACATACATACTTATGCGACATGTATTATTGTATGTATCACATACATGTTTCTGCTACATGCATCATTATATGTATTACATACACAGTTATTCTGAAGCTAAGTGTATGATTGTATGTAATGCATACATACATACTTACTCATACTTCATGTATCATTTTATATATTACATACATACATGGTCATCCTACATGTATATTGCATGCAGTGCATAGACAGATACTTGTGCTACATTTATCATTTTATGTATTACATATATACTTACATGGTCATCCTTCATGTGTCATTGTGTACATTGCATACATACATACATACATACATACACACACATACATACACGCACACACATACATACATACATACATACATACATACATACACGTGCTACATTTATCATTGTATGTATTACATATATACATTGGGTGCACGGTTGGCGGAGCTGTAACACGCTCGTCTTTCACCTCTGCGGCCCGGGTTCTAGTCACGGCTGGGGAAGCATGTGAAAAAGAGTTCATACCACTCTGACTGTGCACGGTGGTTTTCTCGAAGTCCTTCGGTTTCCTCCACCAAACATGTAGGTAGGAAAGTATACGCCACCATCTGTGCCATGGAGAGTGATTAATATGGGCTTGGCCTGCTTTGCAATCCATGTAAAATATATGGGTCTTTACTTTATTTTCATGTGTTCATACCCGTGCTACATGTATCATTGCATGTATTACATGGATACATAGTCGTACTACATGTGTCATTGTATGTATTACATACATATACTCGTGCTACATGTGTCATTGTATGTATTACATACATATACTCGTGCTACATGTGTCATTGTATGTATTACATACATATACTCGTGCTAAATGTGTCATTGTATGTATTACATACATACACTCGTGCAACATGTGTCATTGTATGTATTACATACATACACTCGTGCTATATGTGTCATTGTATGTATTACATACATACACTCGTGCTACATGTGTCATTGTATGTATTACATACATATACTCGTGCTACATGTGTCATTGTATGTATTACATACATACACTCGTGCTACATGTGTCATTGTATGTATTACATACATACACTCGTGCTATATGTGTCATTGTATGTATTACATACATATACTCGTGCTACATGTGTCATTGTATGTATTACATACATACACTCGTGCTACATTTATCGTTGTATGTATTACATACATACTCGTGCTACATGTGTCACTGTATGTATTACATACATACATACATACATTCATACATACATACATACTCATACATAATTTGCAAGGGGTTGTTATGAAACACTGAATCCCGAAAGTGTGTCCACAAATTGAAATTAAGATCTTGCAGTGCTGTTTATTTTCTTTCGGGCAAGGTGTTGACGCTGCACAGTTGATGGTTTGTTACAAAGTGTACGGAATATCTTCCTTTTTAATGACGTCATGAAGTAAGCTGCCTTTTCAAATAAAAACTGTTGTTTGTCTTCCTACTTTACTTGAGTGTCACAATGCATGAGTAATGTACGTACACTTTTATTAGACAGAGTAGGAGTCAATCTTGACTCATCAGTCATACATACAAAAACGATCGAAAGGAAGACAATAAACATACTTAATCAGATCTTTTCTGGCGGTGAAACTAAGTGATGTTATGACATGCGGACCTAAAGCAAAGTCTGAACATTTAAATGGAGTACAACATATTTGAAGTGGGTGGAGTGTCAAACAAATGTATTCAACACTTTCATTATTGACTTTGGAAAACGAAGCGCTTGAAATTCTTCGGATGTGCATTTATCGGATCAACTTTGCTCACCGTATGCGGCATAGGTGACTTTTCGTTGTCGTCCAGAAAGGTGAAAACTGCGTTACGCGTTGTGGTGCCATGGTGGAATTCACCCTTCGGAAGTGGACATGTCAATGTATGTGTGTATCTGTTTGTGTTAAAACATACAAATGCAGGCACATAAGTTCAGCTGTCTTTACTTATAGCTGGATTTAAGGTCGCAAAAAGTGATTCTTTGTGACAACACGCTAAGTAGATGTTTGGCAATCAAAGTTAAAAGAGAAATGCAAATCAGTTGAGTTAAAGTGTCAAAAGTGGTAATATCTGCTTTTTTGGCATGTTTTGCCAGTTCTTTCTTGCATAGATCCTTTTGTACGGTGCTGGGCTTTACTGTCCAACCGGTTCGGCATCCTTAAAGTTCATTGCAATCCATGGCCAAAGTTCACAGAAAGCCATTGCATTCATGAAGGTGAGGTCCTTGACATCAATGGCATTCAACACGTATAATAATAATAATAACAATAATAATTAATTACAGAGAAGTAACTGCATATGATTTGGCAACAGATAAATTAGGTTGCTGTCATGCAAGGAGGATTTGAGTTGATACGGTTCGTATTTGTGGAACAACGAATACAAGTTTCGCAAGACATTGTAAAAACAGTATCGAAATCTAAATAATGTAGCATCGCCGAATTCATCTTTCTCCAAAAACAGGCTGTCTCCCTATCTTTCCTTTGTGCCTTGCCCAGTCTAATTTGACACGATGATCCTATTCTGTATCCTGCTTTTAAGACCATTCTCCTGGCAAACACATTTCTTTTTTCAAATCTCTGTTCTGGTCTTAAAAGTGCTTTCTTTCTCACAAGACACCCATTTTGCATGCTTATTCAATTTTCTGCTAAAACAGGCTCCAGTATCTCTGAAGCCATGGATCTTCCTTTGGGGAGCCAAATAAGCATTTAGGTCAATCATGGTGCCAATTTTGAAAGGATGAGAACTTGAGGGATTTGCAAAAAGCAAAGGTGCGAGTGTTGGACAGCTACAAATCTGCTCCCCTTGTTAAGCGTCATGCTATTTGATTGGACCGAAATACTGTTTGGCGCTCTATGATGTATTTCGTTGAACAGAACGTCACAAATCAAAAGGAAATAAACTAAGGTTTATCACCTTAGACAAAATGTACAGAGTAGCCAACCACAATGACTGAGTCCCCATACGCGAAAAAGTGACATGCCATACTAATAAACAGATGTGCAAAAGCATCTGGTCAGCCGAACATCCAAAATATATATATATATATATATATATATATATATATATATATATATATATATATATATATATATGTATATATATATATATATATATATATATATATATATATATATATGTATATATATATATATATATATATATATATATATATATATATATATATATATATATATATATATATATGTATATATATATAGGCCCTACATCAGCACATGGCTTTGTAAGTTGTCATGAAAGGTAGTAGGAAGAGACCCATAGTACCAACGCCGGTCAAACAAAAAGAGACCCACAGCACAACGCCGGCCAAACAATAAGAGACCCACAGCACTACGCCAGCCAAATAATAAGAGACCCACTGCACCAACGCCGGCCAAACAATAAGAGAACCACAGCACCAACGCTAGCCAAACAATAAGAGACCCACAGCACCAACGCCAGCCACACGATAAGAGACCCACAGCACCAAAGCCGGCCAAAAAATAAGAGACCCACAGCACCAACGCCGGCCAAACAATAAGAAACCAACAGCACCAACGCCAGCCAAACAATAAGAGACCCACAGCAACAACGCCGGCCAAACAATAAGAGACCCACAGCACCAACGCCAGCCAAACAATAAGAGACCAAAGGCACTAACGCGGGCCACACAATAAGAGACCCGCAGCACCAACGCCAGCCACACGATAAGAGACCCACAGCACCAAAGCCGGCCAAAAAATAAGAGACCCACAGCACCAACGCCGGCCAAACAATAAGAAACCAACAGCACCAACGCCAGCCAAACAATAAGAGACCCACAGCAACAACCCCGGCCAAATAATAAGAGACCCGCAGCAACAACGCCGGCCAAACAATAAGAGACCAAAGGCACTAACGCGGGCCACACAATAAGAGACCCGCAGCACAACGCCGGCCAACAATAAGAGAACCACAGCAGCAACGCCGACCAAACAATAAGAGACCCAATCAAGGCACCAACGCTGGCCAAACAATAAGAGACCCACAGTACCAACGCCGGTCATACAATAAGTGACCAAGGCACTAACGCCGGCCAGACAATAAGAGACCCACAGTACCAACGCCGGTCAAACAATAAGAGACACACATCACAACGCTGGCCAAAAAATAAGAGACCCACAGCACCAACGCCGGCCAAACAATAAGAGACCCACAGCACCAACGCCAGCCACACAATAAGAGACCCACACCACCAACGCCAGCCACACAATAAGAGACCCACACCACCAACGCCGGCCAAACAATAAGACACTCGGAAGCCAGCGAGATTGCCTTCACATACGTAAAAATGAGATAAAATGTCGTAGGTTTACACATGGTGATGAGCCTGGACTGCTCTGCCCACCAGACAGGATATGTTCATCAGCCCATGGTTTTATAAAGTTGTCTTGAAATACAAAATAACATAAAGAGTCCCAATACCATCGCCAGCAGTATAATGTGTATAACGACCTGCCAGGGAACTAGCGAGATTATCTTCCCAACGCGTGAGAAAGAAATAAAATACCTCAGCTATTCATAAGAAAATGAGCCCAAGCAGCTGTGCTGTCCAGATGTTCAAAACGTTTGGTCAGCAGAACAGCCAGGGTATGTTTATTGGCCCATAGCTTTATAAAGCCCTTGGCTTTATACTGTGTTTGGAAATTAAAATATTGAGACTTGAAAATTGCACTCCAAATTTGAAATTCACCCGGGTTTATAATTAAGAGCACTCCTTTAAGCATCTTTACAAATCAACTGCTCTCTATCACTTTAAAGACAAATAATACTTTGGTACCACACCTGTCTCGTGTACGCAATGTTCATGAGAGCATGAAGTGGTTTTTTTATTTTTATTTTCTTTATTTATTTTTTTTAACGTCATCATGCAGAGTACTAGCCCGTGTCTGGTGACCGTGTAGTTTGTTTATGCAATGAGTTTACAACTCGTTCGTGTAAACAGCTTTACACCACGCCTACCAGGTACTTGATTTCACCAGAGTTTATTCAACAAAATACAGCAAATATACTTCAACATCTTATATGGCAATTGAGAGAGAGGGCTACGCCCTGTAAAGTTCCCTCTTGCAGTAAAAGACGAAACAAGAGGACAATAGTAACACACAGGGTATTATAGGAGACAGGGTATTATAGGAGACAGACATACCGCCAGGGCAGACAGTGAGCTAGTGGCAGATCTTGGTCACCAATTTTTTGTGGTCTGAAGCTTATTCGTAGGTTTTGCTCTCTTAAAAAGCGGGAGGTTAATGACAGTTGACAATAGTGGTTGATAATAGGAGCAGATGACAAGATGACTGCGTATGACTCAGGCCCATGTTAAGAATGTGTATCCAATTTACCAAACACCAAAAATTGTAAAGTGAGCACTACCTGCTATGTCATCACGTACAACAAAAACAAATTAAATATTTAAAAAAAAAAAGAGCCATAGAGCAGAGTCTCTAAGTGGAAAGGAGCCAAGCGAATAGTCTGGCAGCATAAATTTATTCGTTGGGTACTAAATAAATTATACAAGAGAAAAATAATACCATGTATCTTATTTCGACAGCTACATGAGCATTCACGTGAGTCTTTGACGTCAGTTTTGACACTAGAAGACGTTAAAGGACTTGCATATGTGCCAAGGCCCATGTGCTGACTGCTGATATTCTTCTGCTCGTGTTCAATAATTCTAGGAATTTTGTTGACCGTGTCATTGGTTTACAAAGGTAAGCTGTAGAAGTCTGATGTGATGCAAATTATAAATATCAAGAGTTATTCTGTTCCAGAGTTCTTGCTACTTCAAAGTATGGACGTGTAATATATAATGAAAACCATTACAGATGTCAAATTTAAGATGAAAAACATTATAGATGTCAAATCTATAATGAAATCATCATGGATGTCAATTTGCAATGGGAATCTTTGTACCAAGCAGCCTATATCACACCCATGTGCTTTACTGCGAAAAGTCCTGACCATTGCCAATCAGGTATCCATAATGCATTGTAAATGAAAATGTCCATCTGAAAGAGCGGTAGATACGTGGGATGGAGTACCATGAAAGGTCGGTTTGACCTAGCGAGCACCATAGCGTATTCTAAACAGTTACAATAGCTGATGTTTCAGTGGCCTAATTTAGCTACAAAGTTCCAAATTGTAGAATAACACATTCAGGTCACAAATATTTGATGTTCAGTTTCTCACAGATGAAATGGTTTTGATGGAGGACAAAACGGAATTTGTAATATCTATAGTATCATTTCCATCCGTACTAAGCGTTTGTGGCTGTCCATAACGGACCGTAATTGTAGCCATTTTTACAGGTGTACAAAAGTTACATTTTGGGAGCCGACCGAAGGCATACACTCGATCAAATCACATTTTTATCGGCAGCTTACCTGCTTTTGCCTGTTAGACATTTGCCTGCAGCACAGTGATAGGGATCCCTTAAAGAGAACTCAGAACGAGTTCTATTTGACTTACAAAAACAGCAAAGTTGACCATAGGCCTATGTGTAAAACGACATGAGTAAAATAGAGTGGCTAACTATTAATCAATGATTTGGGCATATTCAGAGATTAGGTCAGGATGACCCCAACTAAAACCGCTTTCGCAGAGGCCACGCGGAAAATGTTAATAAAACTAATTAGCAACATCTTTAAACAAGACACAACAGACACATACTGCTTGAAAAGTTATAAAATTATTAGGTATGAAAGCACATAATAGAGACAACCAGCTGTTACACACATAACAATCGGGTATGGTACATACATATTGTACAAATGAACTCAACTTTCCACAAGTCTTTACAGGGACATCTCGTCTCTATACAGATCAGTGTATAAGATATCAATTGGGTCATATTTTAAATAAAACACCAGCTGTGATGAAAGATAAAGTTTATACACAAAGTATCCAAGGCTATTCAACTTACATAGAGAAATATTATATCGATAGATACAAAATTGACTGTCATGTACAAAACTGTTATGTTTGCAATTATAGAGGGTAATTTTGTATGTAAATTGAACCCCGCGCAATTAGTCAATTTTACAACACAGGTGGCCTACTATAAAACAAGAATTTTAGCTTACATGAACTTCAAAGTAATCTACTCTCTATATATATAACTTCAAAGTATAATTTCGTTGGGTGGCATGTATGATAGCGGTCATACATGACCTTAATACAGGTCTCCCAGATCAAAATGTATATATAATATTGTTTTTATGAAAAAAATATGTGGTACGGTACTGACTGAATGTATATATATGTTGATTGAATAAAAGAATTCCTGATTCCTGATTCTATACTTTTTTGAACAATTTTAAAATTCATCTTTTTGTGTCCATGTCATGTGCTCAGAAAGTACTCGATTATTCTCATTATGGAAGGCAAAAATCAAACACGTGTCCAGCAGCATAGTAACCCGCATTGGTTTTTCAGGAATGTGTTCCTCAGAGATTCCCGATGGCTTGCAATTATATTATGCTTACCACTGGGCAGCTTTTGGTATTTCAGTTTGCGAAGAGACATACTTAAAATAAAGGTTTGATGATTTAAAGGTGCCCTTGCGTTTTATCTTTTTAATTTCTCTACTGTTCGTGTTAAATGTTTTCCAATGCTTACGTCACAATTGTCTGTCCGTGATGAAGCACCTTCTAACTGCACCCGATGTCCATCCAAACCCTGGACCATCTGATACAAAACAACTCAAAATAGGCCATGCCAGCGTTAGAAGTATTAAAATGGATGGAAAGTTAGATGATCTTCGATTATTAATGCAAAATGAGGATATCGATATCTTCGGACTATCCGAAACATGGCTTGACAGTAGTTTTCCAAACGATCTTCTTTTGTTAAACGGCTACTACCCCCACCCCCTTCGCAAAGACGAGGCATCGGGTGCGGGTAGAGGTGTCATGCTGAATGTGTGGAGTTCAGTTCCTTTTACTCAATGCAAGGAATATGAACATGATAATGTTGTAAGTTTATACATGAAAGCTCAAACATGACGAGGCATTATCCTTATCGGCACCTATTTCCCACAGTATCCTTATCGGCACCTATTACCCACAGTATCCTTATCGGCACCTATTACCCACAGTATCTTTATCGGTACCTATTACCCGCAATATCCTTATCGGCACCTAATACACACCGCCATGCCAAACACGACCAGCCAGTATCCTTATCGGCACCTTTTACCCACAGTATCCTTGTCGGCACCTATTACACACAGTATCCTTACCGGCACCTATTACCCGCAATATCCTTATCGGCACCTAATACACACTGCCATGCCAAACACGACCAGCCAGTATCCTTATCGGCACCTATTACCCACAGTATCCTTATCGGCATCTATGACACACAGTATCGTTATCGACACTTATTACACACAGTATCCTTATCGGCACTTATTACACACAGTATCCTTATCGGCACCTATTACCCACAGTATCCTTATCGGCACTTATTACACACAGTATCCTTATCGGCACCTATTACCCACAGTATCCTTATCGGCATCTATGACACACAGTATCCTTATCGACACTTATTACACACAGTATCCTTATTGGCACCTATTACCCACAGTATCCTTATCGGCACTTATTACACACAGTATCCTTATCGGCTACTATTACCCGCAATATCCTTATCGGCACCTATAACCCACAGTATCCTTATCGGCACCTATTACATGACGCCTGGCCAAACAGCTGAAAGCTCTGATCAGTTTTTAGACACTCTTTCGATTTCGGTTTCGCTTGCACTAGAAAGCAACCATTTTGCCCTTATTATACTGGGTGACTTTAACGATAGATGTATAGACTCGAAGTCGGATCATACCGACAGTGAACTGGGTACAAAACTTTTAATATTATCTCCCAAAATTATCTTTTCTAACTAATCAAGGAACCTAACAGATCCTCTGAATACACTGAAAGTCTATCATATTTACTGATTACTCACTCTCCCGGTCTTACTCATATCATCAACAGCGGAACAATAACCTCAGTCTCCACATCCGACCATTCTGTTACATACTGTACCCTTACCTGTTACATACTGTACCCTTACCTGTTACATACTGTACCCTTACCTGTTACATACTGTACCCTTACCCGTTACATACTGTACCCTTACCCGTTACATACTGTACCCTTACCTGTTACATACTGTACCCTTACCTGTTACATACTGTACCCTTACCTGTTACATACTGTACCCTTACCTGTTACACACTGTACCCTTACTTGTTACATACTGTACCCTTACCTCTTACAGACTGTACCCTTACCTGTTACATACTGTAGCCTTACCTTAACAGTGATGCGCAATCGTCTATTCAAGCGAACCAAATGGGACTTCAAAAATGCATTGACTCGGCCCATGTCTTTCTTAATGCATTGAATTCTCTGTCTCTGATATTTTCGACAAAACGTAACAAATATGAGCATGTCCCCACTACCTCTGGGTGATCTTGTCATACTAGAAACAACCAGCCATACTCAGTTGGCGATAACTTTATCTTCATATTCAACATGGAATGCACAAATTAAAAGAATTATTAGATAAAGCCAGTAAACGTCTTGCTGTCTTGAAAGGACTGAAATTTTAACTATGCAGAAATATCTTATGCAAACTATATCTTCCTATCGTACGTCCAATTCTTGAATATGGATGTGTACTTTTTGATAATTGCAGCAAAGGACTTTCAGACCTTCTCGAGTGCAATATGAAGCTGCCAGGATGTACACGGGCGCTTGCCGCCACACCTGACTTGACCGTCTACTCACTGTATTAGGTGGGAAACTAAGCAGACCGGCGTAAATATTGAAACTAGTTGCTTTCTTCAAAACGTATCACAGATTGTGTCCCGAATATTTATTAAGTATAGTACCATTAAAACCGGCTGATACCAGTGCTCGTAGTCTTAGACTACGCCAGTGATTGAGACAGATAAAATTTCGTACAAACATCTTGGTGAATCATTCTTGCCATCAGCAATTAAATCGCATCACATCCTACCAGACGACATACGTAGCTCTATTTCTCGCTCAAAATTCAAACTAACCCTCAAGCAAACTTTGTTAGCCACTGATAATATCTCCCCTTACTACGCCCATGGCGACCGTTTTGCCAGTAATTGCCAAGTCCAGCTATGTCTACGTCACCCAGGTCTCCAAGCACATCTTTTCAAAATAAATATTATAGCCTCTTCCTCGTTTGACTGTGGTCGTCCTGTCGAGGATATTATTCATTTCTTTCTCTTTTGTCCACTATATGCCCCCCTACACATCTTGAGGGAAATCAGAGATATTGTCGCACAAGGGGTTCAAACAAGCTTAATGGTCCATGCAGCTAATAAACGCTTGGTGGAAACTATGTTATATGACAACACAGACGTTACACTTGATGTTAGCCAGCAATTTTTTTCAAGTGAGTAAATCCATAATTAACACTCAGAGGTTTAAACTTTTAAATTTTGGCGGATCATATACAGCTTAAATTAATTTGAACCGTTAAAAGATGGATTATTTGTATATCTTTTGTCATGTGTAAAACTCGACAATGTTTGCTTTTTGTATAATTGACATGTAAAATTGTATGCTTCCCGTTTATAAGGTATCTGTCCATTGTATCTGTCCTGTACGCCTGTACATGGACCGTGTGTTGTGTAGTATGTCTGGAGAGCCTCTAGGTAAGGAAGTTGTACCACTTAGGCAATCCAGGTGAATTACATATGTTTTTAATAAATATAATACATCCCTTGTAGTTATTGATATAATACAACTTTGTATGGTTTGAAAAACCAGAATAGCTATGTGTATGAGTTTGGTCTTTTATACAAGGAGAGGTATTTTGCTGTAGATGAGGATAGTAATATCTGATGCAGGTTTTCGCTCTTGTTTTGTATTGGAATTCTTGCCATTCGACTTGACTGGGTATAATAAAAATGGGTACTTATTGGTGGTTCAAACATATTGATAAAAAAAATGGGAATTTCATTTTTAGCATATCTGTAATAAAATTTTAATGCTTTTAAGCGTAGAATTTCATTAAGTTTCAATATCTTAACCTGTTTATACGATGGATCTGTACACTCTTCTACAATGTAAAGATGCCATCTTGACAGTGTCCCCAAACCAGAATGCCAAAGTTCAAATGTGACAAGGACAGATAATTGTACATAATTAGTAGGCTTTTTGTTGGAAAGTATCGGCGAATATTTTTTTGGAATTCTCGATTACTTTAGAAGACTTATTACAAATTTCATGCAAATCCAGTTCTCGCACACGCAAACCAAGAAAATCGAAATGTTCTGTTCTTGAACCCGAATTCCATCAATTTTTTAAATCTAGTGTAAATTTTTTTGGAGAAATGGAATATCATTTATTTAGTTTCTGCTATTTTCAATGAAACTTATTTGCAGCAAACCAACCATGGACTTCATTTGGTTCGATATTTACTAATTCAGAAAAGTCAATCAGAAACAGAGTCACAAATACATAGCGAATTTACCAATGTCGTGTCATTACCTTATAGACTTGAATCAAATTGTGATGTGGCTATATGCATATCATTTTATCAGGACAGATCCTCCAGGGATCCCTGTTGTCATGGGTAGAACATTAGAATAAGTTTGGTCATATGAAACATATTGTTTTCTATTTATACGATAATCTTTGATCTAATTCAAAGCAATTTCTTTAATTCCATAATACTGGAGTTTGTACTAGAGAATTTGGTGATCTAAGGTGCCAAGTGCCTTTGATAAGTCTAAAGTGGTTTTTGTCTCAATACCTTTTCAGCAACACCATATAGATATACATCCATCTTTATACTACTTGGTCTGAAAATTGAAATTCTCTGTCCCTCATAAGCCTTTACCCCTAAACTAAACTTCATCGATGATAATCAAGAATTAAGTGTGGTTTGATGAAAGAAAATCAACATTTGTCCACTGGGGTAAAGGTATACACTTGAGCCACCACCCCCACCCCCATGTACGTTTTGTAGACTCATGAAAATTTGTAGCAATATCGGTTAAACGGCTACCCGTCAAGTACCCGGGTAGAAGACAAAACGGGTACTAGGGCAGTTCTATTAGCCGATTGAAGTACCCGACTGTCGGGTACCAGGGTAGTTACCATCACTACCCTTCAATGTTCTAGTGAAAATGTCCACATTTTTGACGGCCCCTTACTTCCCTCTGCAATCAGCATTGTTATGAAATTTAGCAGCATTAGAAAGAAACAATATATTTGGTCATTAAGATGCAAAAATATTGACGGGTACAACAAAGACGGCAGGCAACCTGAGAAAATAAAGTCATTTTTCCTAATGACTGTACGTATAATGTCCGGTGTAGCCAGGAGACATGTGTTGGTCAGAGCCTGGCAATGTAGTGGTAACACTTTGCACTCCATGGCGCTGTCATACGTCACAGTGTGGCTTAACCAAGTCACCAGTCTCTGTACATTTGTATATCTTTTTATGTCTGTATATTTATGTCCTTTAAATGTACGAAATTTCGAAATCTTTGCAACCCATCCGGTGAGTGCAGACTCACATCTTCAGTTGCCATTGCCACACACACAATAAAGTAAAAACTGGGAGAAATAAATAAAACTCTTTTCAGGATTTCTTATTTTGTCAACCCCTTCAAATATGCATTAGAAATGGTACAGATATGTGTGGCACAGTTGTTGAGACATAGTCATAATTCATGAACATCAGCAGGGATGGCCTCATGCTTGACTGCACATGGACAATTTGTGAAACGTCATCGAGCACTGTACATTTACTCTGCAAATACAATGGTGTCCTGAAGTGATGACATTTTTTTGTTTGTCGAAAGGTCAAATCAGACCCTTAAGGGCAGTGAGTGCTTTCCTGGATCAAAGTGACACACAATTGTTCCATATGGATGAAACAGTGTGAATCGACGGCGTCAGTATAAAGGTCGTCCAGTTGTGGCGAATGTCTCTGGAATGTTTTACCAGTCTCAAAATTATCTTTTCCAGAGTAGGGTCAAATTATGGCGACTGTCTTTACAATTTTCTACCACTGTGAAAATGATCTAGTCTCGAGTATTCTCAAATTATGGCGAATTTCTATGCAATATTCTACCTGCCTCAAGATTATCTAGTCTTTAGTAGTGTCAATTTTTGGAGTATAATTTTTTTTGAAATATTAAGGTGGTGGACTTTCTGACGACGACAAAAATTTCCATTCGGCAATCATACACAATGTGCTGTACTCTCTCTGAAATACGTTTAGCTTCAGATCTCAGGTGCAAAATTTTAACTTACACAAGGCTTTAAGTATCAGAGTATTTTGTTGCCACATCCTTACAAAACGAGATTTTAAAAATTCGTAATATATGATCAAAATTTGAAATGTTGTATTTAGAAATATTAAGGAAGTATAGGCTATAATGCCACTGAAAAGGTAATATATATATATATATATATATATATATATATATATATATATATATATATATATATATATATATATATACGTACAAAGTAAAATGATAAAAAGAAAAAGAGAAGAAAAGAGAACCCTGATATTCAATGCACAGTGTCACCACAATGTCCTGCAACTCGCTGAAAGAGAAAAAGGAGAATTTGCGCCGATCTCTGAAATAAATTAAATCAGCAATAACACCAGCAGAGTCAGTCTAACCAATGAGCAATTTCATCTGTGCAGATTGAATTTTGTCGATAATGTCAATAATGCTGCAATTGCTGATTTCATATTTCAGTAAACTATTCATACTGCATACACAGTATTTTTTGACATTGAACTTTTGTACTCACTGTGGGTCTTTTATTTCATTCAAATCTTTACTTTACATAACTTATATTGTATAGTTGTATTCACTAGTAGTCTCATTTTAACGTAGGCCATTTTCATTCCGTGATGTTTCAGGTATTGTCCTGTCTCATTTTAACGTCGGCCATTTTCATTCCGTGATGTTTCAGGTATTGTCCTGTCTCATTTTAACGTATGCCATTTTCATTCCGTGATGTACCTGGTACTGTCCTGTCTTTACTTCACGATATGTCCTTGTCACCTTGGGAGAGCAGGGCGTTGCCCTGAAAGGGTCACCCACGATAAATATTTTCTTAAATAAATAAACTAAAAATAACACCATCAGGACTTTTCCTTTGGCCGAGACAGCTGAGGTCATGACTTCGCATGGGAGGTCCAAGTCTCGGCCAGTTGAGAGTCAAAGGTCATGTGCTAAAAAAACCTGTCACACAGATGTGTGGACAGTAAGATATGCATGAAAATGTCAACAGAATTTTAGGTTGAAACGGTATCTTTTCGTAGTATGGGGTGTAAGTAATCTCTGCTGCATTCACATCAAACAGCTGAAGACACGACAGATTACAAAGACCTGAGTTAGCGATGACACTTGGAGCGCTTAGTATAACAAGTTCAAACAAACAAGTAGACAATTGGGCGTATCCCTCGTGAAAAAAAAAACTGTAAATGCGTATCTGAGAAAATATATTAGCCAATGAACTGTGGGTCATGTCTTTTTTTGTGTGTGACTGGGATACTCGAACCATTTGTTTGTCGACTTTCTGCATTCATGCATGGATTCTAATCTATCGTATATTCTTCTCAGCACAGAGGGTGGTCTTTGGTGTAAATGCCATATTATTTGTCACGTTCCTCTATATTTTCTCAAGTTTTTTGTTCACTTCCTTCTTCCTTTGCCTGTTCTCTTTTTACGCACGTAGTAGAGCTTGTCTCCCTAGCAAACTTTGTCTCTGTGCCAACACAGACATTATGTTCTGATCGGTTTCTTTATTATGTCTGTGTGCCAACACAGACATATTATTTCTAGGAATTCTTTCTTTCTTTACCGGCAAATTTGTCCGCCATTTCATTTGAAAAGTATCAAACGTAGAACCTCTAAAATTGGCATCATTATACCTTCACACATGAAGTTTTAAGGTTTTGTAATGAGGTTCAAAGGGTTTGAAAATTTAAATCTTGTATATCTGCAAATCTATTAACAAATCCAACTTCAATTAATATGTTTGGACCAGTGCACATTTATGTAATTTACATGTGACCCCGAAAGGTCAAAGGTCATTGTCATTTTGTCCTTTGAAATTTATATCTCTCCATAACTCGGTCAATTTGTATCCAATTTCTACTATGTGGCACCCAAAGCTAGTAACTATTGTAACACTGCACATTTTTGTAATTTACCTGTGACCTTTACAGGTCAAAAATCAAGATTATTTGGACCTTTGGAATTTCCATCCAGTCATAGGTTGGCCAATTGCCATTCAATTCTAATCATGTTGGACTCCAATTGCAGGTATTGCAACCCTGCACATTTTTGTAATTGTCATGTAACCTCTACATGTCAGAGGTCTACGTCACTTGATCTTTGAAAGTTTCATCTAGCCACATAACTTGGTCAAGTTTCATCTGATTTGTTTCATGTTGGGTTTAAATTGTACGTATTGTAACACTGTACATTTTTGTAATTTACGTGTGACCTCTATAGGTCAAAAGTCAAGGTCACATGGACTTTGAAATTTCCGTCCAGCCATAAACTTAATGGAATGTGAAGTACTAAAGAACAAAAGGTGGTGGATTTGAAATTCATAACTTTTGATGGCACACAGATTTGCTTGGAAGTAAATCTTTTTTCTAGTTTCTTTCTTTTTCCGATTCTTCTTCCTTACCAGCAATTTTGTCCGACAATTTTCTCGGACACCATTGCACTTACAAACTTCAAACATGGTACAAGTGTAGATCCATACATGAAGTCGAGACTTTCTGCACACAGGAGAAATTATTTTGAAAATTTTGCGAATTAGGGCCATTTGAATCTTCACAACCCACAAAAATGAGTCTGGTAGCTGGGGTCACCTGGTGACACAAAAATGTTCAGTTCAGGGTGTGGCAAGGTTGCTGAGCAACACACTGGTCTGGTCTCGTGGCTAGTGACATCTGGTGGCTCAAAAGGGCGGTTCAGAGTATGGAATTGGAAAGGTTGGTAGGCAACAAGTTCCCTCTAAAAGCAGAGCAATCTAAGACATGGAAAAATCAATTCTTCGCTTTGAAGTGGTGAATTGAGCATGAAACTTGGTATGTATGGAAAACAAAACATGCAACTGAAGGAGCAAATGGACATTAATGCCTCTATAGCCACAGCCTGTATGGTGGCTGTCAGTAGAGAGGAGTCAGTCACTGATGTAGGCTGTAGGATGTCCTGCTGTGTGGATGAAAAAGTCCCACCTAGAAATGTCCCCAGGGCATAAATTGCCTCCTTACTCTTTAACATTGAAATAGCCAAGTTTTAGAGTTGTCATTTCTATTTCAAGATATGGGTTGTGTCACGGCCTACTCTCAGGGTATGCAAAGAGGAATTTCAATTTACTCTAAATTCACTGAACACCTTGCAGACTTTGTTCAATACACAGCTCCCTTACCTTTCTACCACAACATGATGTCTACCTCAATGATGTAATAAAACCGTTTGGCATACATAATTAATTAGCGTCCAGAGTCGATCAGAACCTCTCTCCTGGGCAACTTACTATCCATGGTACAGTTGACTGCCTGCTTTCAAAACTTAGGTGTTGCAGCAATTGAGGAAAAAGAATCCCAACAACTGTGTAATAACTTAGGTTCTCCACACAATACAGAGCATCACATACTGTTCATCTTGAGCAGATTTCTCAGGCCCGAGCAACTGAAGGGCCCCCATCATAAAGCTGCAGTGCTATACATGTATTCATGCATGTAGTAGGAAGAGCGGTGTGCAGTGCTATCGGAGGCAGCCCTTGGTCCCAACGGATACTCGATCCCCGGGTGTAGAAGCCTGTAATATGATATGCTCCATCACATGACAGAGGCGTGGGCCCAGTGGCTGGACCAGTCAAAGCATAAACAGTCTCCCAGTCCACAATAAATTTTGACAACTTTATGGGATTCATAACCACAGAAGTAGAGTGTAATTGAATATGTGGATCAGTGTCATCACAGTGACTTGCTCAAACATATAATAATAGACTTTTGATGTTTCTTTAATTTTTCTTTGTGTAACGTGTGAATCAAAACCTGTTTTTCACAAGTACTCTAGTATCTGATCAGCTCTCATACTTATGAGTAAAGTGTGTGTGTCAACACACACTTTTCTGTTTTTTCTCAAGTTCTTTCTTTCTTTCTTTCTTTCTTTCTTTCTTTCTTTCTTTCTTTCTTTCTTTCTATCTTTCTTTCTTCTTTACCAGCAAATTTGTCCGACACTTCTCTCGGACCCTATTATACATAAAAACTCTAAATTTCTCATGATTGTACCTCCATACAAGGAGTTTGACCGTTTTATACAGAGGAATGAAGATGTTTAAAATTATGCAAATTAGGGGCATATTCGAAATTTTCAATCTTGAATATCTACAACACTATAATAGATAGAGATGTCATTCCAACTTCTTGTAAGGGGTTGTTGACCATTGCACACCTAATGAATTATAAATAAAAGTTGAAGCAATAAAATTATGCTAAATAGCACCATTAGAAATTTTAAATCTTAAATATTTTCAAAGCAATAAAGGTAGAGACGCCATTACAACTTTTACCCTTGTGTTATGGAATAGTTGTACATTGCCATACCAATATGCTTTGAAGACACACACACTGATTTGCTATGCAGCAAATCACCTTTCCTAGTTCTTTGTTTCTGTCTCTCTTCTTTCTTCTTTACCAACAAATTTGTCCGACACTTTTCTCGGACACTGTTATGCATAGAAACTCCAAACTTGGCATGATTGTACCTCCATACAAGGAGTTTGACCGTTTCATACAGAGGAATAAAGATGATTAAAATTATGCAAATTAAGGGCATTTGAAATTTTAAATCTTGAATTTCTTCAAAAGTATAATCGATAGAGATGTCATTCCATCTTCTACTAGGATGTTATTGACCAGTGCGCATCTAATGAATTTAAAACAAAAGTAGTAGCAATTTCAATTATGCTAATCAGCAGAATTGGCAATTTCAAAACTTGAATATCTTAAAAACTGTTATAGATGGAGATGTCATTTTAACTTCTACAAGGGGGTTATTGACCATTGCCCATGTAATGAATCTAAAGCAAAAGTTGTAGCAACTTAAATTATGCTAATTAGCAGCTTTGGAAATTTTAAAACTTGAATATCTTAAAAACTATTATGGATAGAGATGTCATTTTAACTTCTACTAGGGGGTTGCTGACCATTGGGCATGTAATGAATCTAAAACAAAAGTTGTAGCAATTTAAATTATGCTAATTAGCAGTATTCAAAATTTTCAATCTTGAATATCTTCAACACTATAAAAGATAAAGATGTCATTCCAACTTCTACTACGGGGTTGTTGACCACTGCACACCTAATGAATTAAAAATAAAATTTGTAGCAATTTAAAACATGCCAAATAGCACCATCATAAATTTTAAATCTTGAATAACTTCAAAGCTATAATAGATAGCTAAGTAAACCTTTAAATTGTGTGTATATTTCTTACTGATATTCAAGTTTCAAAATGCAAAATACACCTAATTAACCCTCAAAGCGCTGATATAAGACTAAGTCAGCAGCTTTCCTCGTGGCACTTTGCGCGTAATGTGCACAGTGACCTGAGGAAAGCTGTTGACTAAGACTACACTTTGCTTGAGACTAGGCTGGCTGGTATTTGAAAGAAACATATCTTCATGACGAATTTTAATCTTTTATCCATTATATGTTCAATGGTAATGAGAAAACGATTATTGCAGTGGTTATCACTTTAAGGGTTAACATGATTTTAAATGCTGCAGGCTGATATCATTGATCAGATGCACCATAAGCTGCATATATATGGACCGGTAATTGTTGGAATTACACTTGTTTCTGTTGTAGGTTTGATATTAAGATTTAAATAAAGTTAAGAAAAGCTATACCTACATCCAAAAGTTCGAGATACTACCAGTATTTAATGAAGTCCATGTATGACCAACATTAATATCTTACCTTCTGGGCACATATACTGATTTGCTGATACATTGTTTTAACTATTAAAGATAGAGGTGTCAATCCAACTTTAATTTCTTAGGTTTGTGCTATAGTTTAATGCAATGAAATAAAAGTAAAAGTTTTGACTTCATGGTAATTAGGCATACTTACTGAGTTTAAATGCTGGATGTCTTCAAATGCATTGTCCATACAAGTAGCAATAGCTACATCGATAGGTTTAGTTCCATAGGTGCATCCAATGAAATGAACATGAAAGTTGTCCAATTCACTCATTCAGTCAGAAATTTGCTAACACTCACTCAGAAGATGTTCACAACTTTAAACCTATTAAAGATGAAGGGGGAATTTCAGTTCGACAGATCGTGGTCAAAATACATTTTATTATCATCGAACAAGCTTTAAAATCCCCTACATTGTACAAAATTTCAAGGCACACAGAGAAAATCTTATTCTTCCCCAGTTGATTCTACATCTTCGCCTCCAAAAGAAGGTCGTTTTGTGGGCGATGTACCAGCTTGGTTTAAACACATTCTTATTTCCGTAAGGATACAACTGGGAAACAGGGCAAGGCCCTATATAAACCCCTCTCGCACAGGAAAAAAATGAAAGAAGAGATGTCACGTATAACAGGTTAACAGACAATTCACTAAAAGGAAGAATACCACAAGATGTGAACAAATAAAGTGGCGGCGCCACACGAGCATAAGCGGAACAACACAAGACGTCATAGATAGAGATTAGGGAGATGAAGTCCGCCTTCACTTAACTATATACATAGACAATACATTTCTGGTGTCAACATTTTGACCATAGTATGACCATAGTATGAACTACATTACTGCTCCTAGTTTGCCGGTTGTTTTGATAAAGTTATGGACTGCGTCAAAAATACTTCATTTTGCTTGGAGGTACATGTTTTGGACCCAAATAATAACATTGACACCGTAAATGGCGCAAAGGATATAATTTTGTTCTAAATTGTATTTCTCGGAGTTATATAAAAAGGACACTGGCAACAATAATGAAAAACATCTTCATTTCCGTTTCCACAGGCACACTGAGGGGAGTCTATAAGACCCTTTTCGAACAGATCCGAGTCTAGCTTGCTGCATCCCATATGCAACCGTGCGTGCGAAATAGCAAGCCTTCTGTCACCTCTGTGGTATAATTTGTTTGCACTTTTTCCCCTGATCTATTTTTTTTCTTAAAAGATGTAACGTCTTCGGAATTACCCACATCAGCAAGCAAGTTATTCCGCAATCGATCAACCGATGGAAAGAAAATAGGTTTGTTCGTGTTCGAAAAACAGAGAAATTCGTACCAGATCTGACATTGTACCTGTTTCTTCCATTAACCAGTTTAGGAATAAAATTGCATCAATTTGAAGGAGCTATACAGTGTATGATCTTGTAAAATAAGATCAGCTTTTTTTTTCTTTTTCTTTTTTTTTTCACGGCGCCAATATAATGTTTGAATGTCTGTTTCTCTTCATAAATTAAATCATGACTAGTCCTAGAATTGGCCCCAGTAATAAATTTGGCTGCGGCCAATTGGACGTTTTCTAGTTGTTGAGACTCCTGTAGCATGCGGTTGTCCCATACCACTGATCCATACTCCAAGAGAGATCTGACAGATAAAAGATAAAGAATCTCCAAGGATTTCCTATTGAGACAAAGCTGCAAGTATTTAAGATTCACCATTTTCATTCCCTTAGTTGTTAGATTGTTGATATGGTTTGACCAAGACAGATCATTGCTAATTGTTAAGCCCTAAATGTTAGTGATCCAAAACTTCGGGTGGCTTTTTATTCATGAAAACAAGATCGGGATAATTTAAAGGATTCCTCTTCTTGGAGATGACCATTCTGGTAGGTTTCACAGGGTTGAATGACACAAGCCATTGCCGAGGGTGGGTAAAGGGTTTCCCGTACCGGCGTACTGGCGTACTGGGGCTTTTTATTTAGCGTACTGGAAACCCTCTTTATTTTACGTACTTCGTACCATCCAAAATTTGAAAGACTTTTATTTTCCGTACTGCGTACTCTAGAAAAATAATTAACTGTACCAGCGTACTGACCCCCCCCTTACCCCCCCTTCATTGCCGCAACCAACCCTCGACTAGCTGCAATTCAGTATTGAGAGCAATGGTGGCAGCAAAGGCGTCAGCTACTTCAAGTCTTCAAGTCTTCAAGTCTTCAAAGTTTAACCGCTAGTAATCATCGCAGACTGTTACCGCGGGTGAAGTGCAGTGGTTGGTTCATGTGCAAGGAATAAAATCAAATTGTCCATAGTGTAGGTTAAAAACAGTTCAGTATCAGTTCGCATGTTCCTGATGGCAGGAAGCACTATTAACTGGAAAGCTTCCACCGAAGGTTCTGCTAGCATTAGCCACTTTGATGAACAGAGTTGTGTCACGGGCAAAGAGCCGAATGGGTGAGCGAACTAAATCTACTGTATCATTTAAATACACAAGGAACAGAAGAGGTCCTAAAAGAGAACCTTGGGGGACGCCTGCTTTGACTCGTCCCCAACGGGATGTCGCATCCTGGACAACAACGCTTTCCTCACGCCCAACTAAGTAATCACAAAACCACTGCGGCAGTGGACCGCTTATTCCCGCTTCTTTTCTAAATTATGTACAAGTCCCGGGTGGTAGACGCGATGAAAAAGCTTTCTTGTGTCAAAAATATGACCCTTACATCCTACTGAAGATCTAATGCTGCACAAAAATGTTAATACAGAAATACAAGTTGATTGAGAGTGCTATGGCCAGGTATGAATCCGGACTGTGATTCCGATATGGCGACGTTGTCTCGGAAAAAGTTAAATACGTATTTAAATACTACTCTCTCGAAAACTTTGCTTACCGAGCTTGATACTAATTGGTCAATAATTATTGCAGTGATTCGGGGATCCCTTTTTCCATTCTCATGGGAATTTACTGTAAATCAAAGGAATGTTTAAGCGCTTTGTCAAAAAATCTGTAATAGCCGGGGCATCTTCCCTGAGTAAGCGTGCACTTATGCCACCTGGACGTTTGACATTGGAAGATCCAAACTGTTCAGAACCCAAAACACTTCGTTGCTACTGATTGAGATAGTTTCTAATGTCACCGGATTATTTGGTGGCGCTGGGGGTGCGAAATTTGTATCATTGACTTTGGGTTGGTCAAGAAAGAAATCGTTGAGAATTTGAGCTTTGGGTTCGTTGTTAGTAAACGTTTTATTTTCGTGGAGATATCAGACGCTTCATTTTTGTCTAGAAGAATTTAAATGTACGCCACTAACTTTTCCCTCTTCTGTTTGCGTTGTCAATAGAATCTCCCAGGCGCTCGTAATATTGTTCTTCAGTGAGTCTCAAATCTAAAATTTATTTATTTCTTAGTTGTCGTCAGTATGTCCAGAGTTGCGGTATGAGTTTGGCACGCTAATGGATTCGTTTACCTTTGGCTTGGTGATGCGAGGGCTAACGTGTACCAGGGCGCGTCACCTGGGCGTATGATAACAGTGCGTCAGGGCATGTATGATAACAGTGCGTCAGGGCATGTATGATAACAGTGCGTCAGGGCATGAAGTCCTTAGCTGCTGATAGGGAGGTATTTGACCATTTCTCACAGATTGTATCAATGTCGTCGGAGTCAAAGCAAGCATCCCGATTACATGACAATAGTTTCTCTCTGAAAGTGTCAAAATCAGCTTTTTCATGGTCCCAGACTAATCTCGAGAACGTAGGAGTTTCTTACGTCTGAAAAGACTTGCGATCACAAGGCAATCACCACAGTTTGCAATCGGAGCCGTTACATTTATATCTCGAACAAAATTTGGTATGTTACCTATGATTTGGTCAAGGTATGTCGCTGAGTTTTCTGTAATTCTCGTGGGAATATTAACATTTACAGCAAATAAATTTACAGTTCAATTTTTTTTAGTGTAACACCATGATTTGTAGTGGGGTCTGCGTTTAACTCCCCCAGAATTATGATCTTATCTGTTCTTATGTTTTCGCATTGTCTATGTTATTTTCTATCTTGGCCCAAAACTTTCCCGGAGAATTTGGAAGTATACCACAGATAGAAGAAATTTATTGTTGTGTAAGCGAACTTCTACCCACAGAAGTTCCAAGTTCACACCTTCAAGGTCGCATGGGCGTCTTACCACAAGCGACCGCGAAGCATAAAGAGCCAGTCCCCCTGTTGCACCAGTCGCTCGGTCACGTCGCATTATTGGATGGAAGCCGTGGATCTCCTTGTCGCGGTCGGATTGTGCGTTAGGAAGAAAAGTTTCCGATAAAGCAATAATACCATAGGAATCAGCCAAAGAAGTCTTAACGCATCGCAGCTTATCTGATCTTAAACTACCAATATTTGCATGCCATACCTTAAAATCGACAAAGTCGCCGTTGGGGCCGGGGTCAGGGTTTCCATCACCACATACGAGTAACAGAAGTCACAGAATAGGACTAATACAGAAAATATAATCGACAGTTCGATCTGCCTGCTTATCCAGGACAAAATAAATAGATAACATCTGATAAGTCAATATCAGAATGATACAGGCCGTGGACCGGATGTGACGAAACAAAGATGAGTATGAAAAAGTACTGAGTGAAGTAGATCAGTGGCCCACACGATAGCAGAAATTTCATTAAACATGCAACAGTCCTTGTCAAGAAAATGGTAGCAGGAGGGCACTGGGCCGCTGAGAGTGATCTCAGACAGCCTTCGGTCAATTGGGTAGACATATGTTAAAACAGTTACTGTGAAATCCTTATATCCTCGACACCTTCTTACCAAAATACACTTTATCAAACATGTTTTAACACATAGTAATGTACATTCGGGCCCAAAGCCGAGATGCAACCATTCAGTATTCCGAAACCTTATAAGTAATTTAACATCGAAATCAGAATTTGACGAAACTAGTAATAATAATAGACATGATAATACTAACGATATACAAATGTTAAATATAAATACAGTTAACTTGTAGTAAAGTATAATAGATATGTATTGACAACAGATATATAGAGCTTTCTTTATCACTTGACAGTAAGGAATGACATTTCCCACAGCAATGTAAGCACACCTAAGCATCAAGTAGTGCGCCCACGGGAACCATATATCTAACATGTTCTTTAGATAACATGAAATACCAGACAATCCAGATATTATCCAAGCTTGTAATGGTCACATTGAAGGCTAGGACTTCCCAGTAAACACAAAACATAAAACAAAAATTTCAGGACCATGGAAAGAGAAAGCTAATAAAACAACAAGAACAACTGGGCAAGGATTTTTGCAAAATGGGGATATAGATGTGAAGGTCAGTATAAAAAAGTCAGAACAAGCCCAAACGTTGGTTCGAGCATCGATTAAGTATCAGAGTGGGCTCTGCAAGGCGTGCTTTCCATTATCAACATCATGCGACCTCGCTGATGATGAGCAAGGTCGCACACACTATTAGGCATGGTAGAATATGTTGACTGCCGATATGATGATGTTTTGGTTGCAGTGGCGGTGCAATACTGTCCATCTTGGTCATATGAGTGGAACATAAAGACGAGCACTTTTACTCCCGTCAGCAATCGTGCATACATACTTATCATAAGGCATGTTAAAAATGTATAAGGAACTCATAATGCCACTTTGATGGTGCAATCAATTTGCCGAGGCATAAGTGAGTCAGAATTCGATAAGATTTATTACACAAATACCTGGCCTGGGTACAATTGTATGAAACTCTCTTACAAATTGTGTCACCGTGGCCCGGTATGCAAACACCGGTGGTGTGACATGTTCTGTGTCGCAGTGAGTTAATAATTTCGACTGAATGAGTCAATAAACATGTTAGCAAAATATTTACGTATTTGCAGAGAAACATTCATGTCGCAACAGGAACAATACACAGAATATTGATCATGGGTAGGAGGCAACAGCCAATCAGATGGCTGCATTTTAATCTTTGACTAGTGTTAGCTTCAGCACTAACCATGGCTCCATCAAGCAATTTACAATGATTTTTTTGAAGGGTGAATAACATTTATCTGTCCAAAAGAAACTATAATTTTGTCTTTCCACGCTTTAAATATGAAGCAAACAGTTTGCAGTGTTAGAATACTTCGAGGTAGGCCGCAACGCTTGGTTGACATACTTGCAGCGCCATCTGTAGTCAGAATTGCAAAGCACTACTTGAAACAGTTGACCTGCGTTTCCACTATTTGGCATTCCTAATCGATTCAAAATGTGATGCTGAAATGTTGCATGAGGTTTTACATGTTTGTAATACAGGCGTATCCAGTGAAAAGTGACTACAAACTGTCAAATTTTAATTTCCGAAAATTTCAGCCGATACACAAAATTGAAATGTTGAATACTGGATTTCGTCGGAACTATTTTGTAAAGACAATATTCAAATTCTGTCTGCTCCCTATGAAACTGATAGTCTCTTGGATGAATCTATATGTTTTAGAAGCGCATGCGTAGCATTACCGTAAATAACGTTCCTAAGCCTACGGTTATTTTTTAAACATTCATGTTGAACTTGACTTCAAAGATATCAACCCCAACGAATGGTGGAACTAAAGTAAAAAGTACACCAGCATTAGTCTCTCACTTGCCAAACTCTTGACCTTTTGCCTAGATATCTTGTGCTTTCCATATTCCTGAATAAAAAGTAAAATGTGTGTTTTGTATTCAAATAGAGTGACAATGACAGGCCTATTTCGCTGTGCTCCGGGGAATCTCATGTATTTAAACAATATATTGATGTCTTGTATACGTATTTTATGTTCCATGAACAATTGACCTCTCAACATTACGGGTTTAGACCAAACTTTCCCACCATTATTCGGTTTCAAAAATTCTCCATCACATATACGATGGTCTTGAACTACAAAAAGATTCAGAATGATCTCCTTTGATGTCAGCAAAACGTTTAACGGCGTCTAACATGACGTTCTTTTCTCCAAATTGAGAGAGCTTGGAATCGAGGTCCTCTTCTTAATCTTCTGAGTGATCCTCCATCTAATCGTCGTCAATGTGTAACGATTGGGGTTCCAACATTCTTTACTACTTTCCATCGAGACACAAGTACCCCAGGGACGTTGCACTTAATTTGTAGACTAAAATGCAATATATTTTGTCGTCCTTTTATCAAATTGCATAAAGATACAAAACATCTGATCTTAGAATATGGATGTGTTATTTTTGAGAGCTACTCAATGTATCTTGTAACTCACTGGAATCGGTTCAGTATGAAAATTGTATCGCAACCCTCCGCGCATATACTTGGATGGTGAGCTTGTGTCCATGAGCGACGATGTTAATATTTAAGGCGTATATTTTAACAGTAAAAATACATGTAATGATCATATTGAACATCGTATTCAACAGTGTACACTTAACTATTACAGTCTCTGTAACACTGTATCTCGTATCCGGGTCTAGACACTGAAGTCAAAACTCATATTTGGAAAAGTATATGTTCACCAATTCTTACTTATGGACTTGAAACCTGATCAATATCCAACAATTCACTGTCTAAATTCGAGTCCACTCGGGGTACTTTTGTGAAACGATATGTCGGAAATGGTAAACGGTCTCATTAAACCCCTCTATTTAAAGCCTTTGATATTCCCTGTATCTCGGACCAGATTGCTGTCAAAACTCTATCCTTGCTTAATTGGTGTTTTAAAATCCAGTCTCCCTAAACAACCTTATACTCCCATTTACTTGCAGAATATATTGTTCTTGGCCAGAGAAATAAAGACTCAATTGTTGATCGAGTCTTAAAACTAGGCTTAATGTTACTATTTCCGCTTCCGAGTCCGTCATGATGTGCCCGGTGACGGCACTGTGGACTCCCTCAGATACCTTGTGCACCAGCACCATGAAAATTTTATAAAGCCATGGGCTGGAGAACATGTTTTGGCTGCTCTACTGACCAGATGTTTCTGAGCATGTGGCCAGCGGAGCAGCTCAATAATTCATTTACTAGTGCAGCAGCCTGTGTATCCCAACAGGGATCCCGTGGGATCCAGATGTTAGAGCTCATTCAATGAATGACTTTTGTTCTATGGCACTATAGAAAATAGAAAACTGATGTTGCCGTTTTTGGAGCGCCGAAAGTGGCAAAAATTAGCCATGAAGGTGAAGGTCATTTAACAATGATGACATTACAAAATATTATAGATATTAGTATGTTTGTATTTCTAATGCATTGTAACTTTATAAAGTGTGAATAAGAGATGCATGATTTAAAAGCGCACAGCAAATTCACTGATATCAATCCACAATGCCCAATTTGGCACATACGTTATATAACATTTTAACTTTATAAATGTATGTAGATATTGTGAAAATAAACATGAATTTAAGCATAAAGGGCACTGTCATTTGTTGACATGTGATGAAACAAAGAATGTGTAATGTCTGATTCAAAGATTCTGTGATTTGAATGTGCGTAAAAAGTAAGTATTAATAAAATAACTTCATGAATGTCTGTGAAACGTAAGTATCAATAAAATAATCTAATGAATTATTACACGATACCTAGTCTTGGTTTTTGTGTACAACTATTTTGTGTCTTCTTCCTAGTACATGGTATCACATGAGCGTACACAGAACATGAATTTTTCATTGATCATGTTTACTTAGCAAAAGTAGTGCATTACACGCTTGAACGGATATTGCTTTAGGAAGGGCAAGTCCATTACAATAGAATTATGATTTGATAATAAGAATACGCCTTTTGAGAATCAAAGACAGTATTGTAGATCATATTCATGTGGGGTACATGTTTCTGAAAGCTGGTGCCTGCATGGAGATTCCAAGTAATCTACAGACTTGAAGGACATGAAAAGTAAGTTATCAGAAACAACAGAATTCCATTTTGAGCATGAAAAAAATCACTGAAATACATCTAGAACAAAGTTGCATAACACACATGGAATCCTTTGATTTGCCTCGTGCATGTATCTTTTCAGCAAAGTAACAATTTCAGTGATATGAAATAATAGCAACTTTGCTTACTTTTCTGAGTCCACACAAATGATATGCAAGTTAGCCAATGTGAGATCGTCTAATGTACGGAATTTTGAAAACTTTTCATAAATATATGATAAGAATGCTAGAAACATGAAATATAGTTAAAATGTATCCAAAATAGTATTTTGACTTTTATGCCCCTGCCATGAAATTGAGGGAGAGGGCTATGTATTGTTACACTGTTTGACGGACGCTTCACCAAATTTATGTCAAGGCTGAACTGTATCACGAAGGACTACCATATGAAAATTGCGTGACTTCTGCTCTAAGAACAACTTTTGGAATATTAAAACTTATTTCTGTGATCTTATGTAGACGACATTACCAAAACAAAACAAAAAATAACTAGATTTTCCAACTTTTTTCCAACTTCAGAAGTTAATTGAAAAGTTTGAGAAATTAACCTTGTCGGAAAGACATCCTTTCACTGTTTTCATATTTTAAAAAACAAATTTTTACTTTTTATGTGATAGCTAGGTTTGTTGAGATGAACATATTCCCCGCCATTGGCAAGATGTGTTGTTACATATTCCAGCAATTACTGTTTTCGATCTCAAATGACAGATTTTTAATTCGGTCTTTTGTCTGGAACCTTTGACAACTCTTATTCGTCAGTACCCTATCCACACCAGTATATATATATATATATATATATATATATATATATATATATATATATATATATATATACATATATATATATATATATATATATATATATATATATATATATATATATATACATATATATATATATATATATATATATATATATATATATATATATATATATATATATATATATATATATATACTTTGCAAATGAACCTGTTACTAACTTGCTGAATTGTGAAGATATATAATTAGTACATTTTGGTGAATTTAGACATACGCTGCATTAGACCAAATGTCAAAAGGGTCTTCAGCAGGTAACTATTTATCAGAACATGTTTCGGAGCCTATACCCGTATATGTGCCTCTGAGTAGCGACTGCTTGCGTAAGCTATACATTCAGCGCAGGCAACCCACAAAATGAATATGAATGAGAGAGTTGAGAATCAACTATGTAGATAAGTATAGCCTTCAATATATCTATAAAGGTGAGGCTTATGTGAGTATATATGTTTACCCTGTTATCATTTACAGTTCTATATCATAAAACATGCAACCAATCAAATTTTAACTTGTATAGCACAACATAGAAACAAATTTATACTTACCCAGTACTACGTTTTACTTCACTGACTGGAAATGACACTGTTAGGAAATCCAAAACTGATTCGGTTTGGCTCCTACTAAGCACTGTCGATTATAACAGCCATAAAATTGTCTGACTACAAGTTAGTACAGTTTACTAGCAATATATTTTACCATTGTAAAAATTGCCAAATTCCATACATTTGGCCACACTTTGCTTTTTATATAAATGTTAAGTCAATTGCTGTACATAGGTATTTTGAAGTTCGCATGTAAAGCACTATAATTTGTAGTTGTTAAGCTAAAAGCGGCAAATAAAAGACAACTTAAGAACCTGCTTTGTTTATTTGCTTATCAAATACAAAATCGCAATTTTGTCGGCTTTTCCACAAAAAATCCCAATTTTTGCAAAATTATATATATATATATATATATATATATATATATATATATATATATATGTGTATATATATATATATAAGAACCTGTAGAAAATATATTCTTTATGAAAATATAACCAATTTATAGTTCAAATCCACACATGAACTGTAAATTCTTTGCTCTCCTGGAATATGCTCTATGACATTAACCCCTGACCCTTGACTTCCAAGACAATTATGTGATCATTTTATCTCACCCTGTGTTAATGATGTAAAATGTGGTCCTTATGGCTATTTATCTTTTGAAACATATTCAATAAAAATTATAAAATGCCATCTGAGAATAAAATATTTGATTGACCTTAATCCACATGCTTTGATAGCATCAGTGGTTATAGTTGGTTTTAAACTGTGCAATGCAGGCAAATATAAACACATTTATCAGGGAATATAATGTCATCATAAAAAAATGTTTTAAACAAAATCCCAAATCTAGTTGAAAATGAAATGAGAACACTTCAACACTGTCAAAAGCCATTTGTTTATCGATGTTCCATTTGATGTTGACTGTGACCTTTCTAGGAAATTTATAATTTTTTCCACTTTAATATCATATAGTTTTCACAAATTAAACATGATTCTCTCTGTTATATTATTCTCTTTTGAACACGTAAATATGATATGATAACAGTGAAAACCTTCAGACTTGACCTTGCCTGCAGGGGTCAAGGTCACTTGAAACAACAGCAACATCACTTTTTAAAGTCAGAATGTTATGATGCATAAAGATATAATGGTACTTTTGCTCTAGCAGAAAAATCCCGCGGAATTACATTGGCCACAGCACTACATGGCCACTACTCACTTCACATGTATTTCTGACCATATGTAGTATATCCGAGAATTATATAAAGTCATGGACTGGAAAACATGCTATGGTTCCATTTACGGTCACTACTCTGTTCATGATCTAGTATGTTACTGACCATAAGTTGTACTGTATTTTGTTCGCAGGTGGATTTTTTTTTTTTTTTTTTTTTTTTAGACGTACCTTTCTTTTCTTTCCCGGAAACAGGGGCTCAATGAAATATAATATCAATATCATGACAAGGTGCTCCTCGGGTCTTCAGAGGGGGCAGCGGTAGCGGCCGGACTTCTGTGCGAACCCCATGACATAATCGATTTTTATTTGCATATTTTCGACGTTTTACTGAGTGTTGTTGTGTCATTTTATCCATATGTACTATGGTAACGTTCCCCCAGAAATCAAAGATCAAAAGCTGTGCAGTAACTGACAATCATGTGTGTTTAGCAGTGGCATGGCATTAGCTATGCTGGTTTTGTACCCTAATCTGACTGTTTTGCTTCATTCATTTCACATACTTGAGTACTTATTTTGCTGTCTCTATGGTGTATTTTATCATTCTTAATCATTTCGATGTGCTCATTTGAATGTACTTCTAATTTCTCCGTTCACAGAGGTTCAATAATAATAATAATAATAATAATAATAATAATAATAATAATAATAATAATAATAATAATAATAATAATAATAATGATAATAACAATGATAATAAATATAATAATAATAATATGCTCATGTCATCAAATAACAGACAAGAAAACTCAGATTCAAGTGATAACAAAACAATCAAATGACATAAAATGAACAGGCCTCATAATGAGAATTAATGTTTAACACTGCCGTCAGATGGCACAATCCACTGTTGAATTGGTGATCCTCATGCGAGAGGAGGATTACATCAAGTTTGAACGTTGGTTGACCCGAAAAAGGCCTGTGCACAATGACCTTGTTATTACGGATAAATTGCGGAAAGAGTGGATTGAAGAGCGATTTTACAATACCAATGAATGGACTAGCGGGGAAGGAATTGCATTAAGTGAGTTTATAGATTGTGATATGACTGTCAGATCTGTGGCCACTGTGTAGGCCTGTAAAAAAACTCTTCCACAAATGCGTCGGAGATCTTTCGCGGCAGCGAATAATAACCACAGGCGAACTGAAAAGTCTGTGTGCTGTGCGCGTTCCCTTGTGGGTATATAGTAATACACAAGGTATCCCACTCACCATGTCTACATTCAACAGTACCTTCGCACTTGCTTGAATAAAAACATATAGAATTGGAAAAAATATTACCCGATTTCGAATAAGCGCCCACAACCTCAAAGTTGAAACTGGCAGACACAAAACACCTATTAAAACACCTTTAGAAGAGCGGAAATGCGATACCTGTGAAAAATTGGAAGACGAGGCACATATTTTAATCGATTGTAAAAAATTTACACAGCAACAAACTACCTTTTTCGACAAACTAACCGAAATTTTCCCTACATTTTTGACTTTTTCGAACCCAGAAAAATTTATCTTTATTATGAAGTTAGAAGATGCCGATGTAATCAAACATACTGGGACATTTTTCGACCAAGTGACTAAAGTTAGAGATCAATTTTGATGATATATATTTTCTAAATAGCATAAATAACCCCAACATCCACTTGCAGTTTTTGTTCTGCAGGCGACCCTTTGGGGCCAACGCCGGCCAGCCCACCGCACCGCGTTGTCGGGCGGCAGGGCGGCGATGTAGTGAAGAGTGTTCTTTTTGCTCTTTTTTCTTTTTCTGAAGAATGAAGTGGAATGTAGTCTAGTGTCGTGATGTGATGTATTGTTTTGTATTATATTATATTGTATTGTATCGTTTTGTGATTCATGTATATATTCATGTGTTTTGACTGACAGAAAACCATGTATGTATATGGTACTGAGACCCAAACGGGCCGAATTTGAAAAGCTGTATTGTCATTATGGCCAACAATGTGCGAAAAAAGGGCCTCAAATCTTTCAACGGCGATTTCTCGGAATGAAATTTTCTGCTCATGAATCAATTTTGTGGACAGCGTCAATAAAAAGCTAATTGATCGATCTGCTTCAAATAATCGTCTTTTGAAAGATAAATATATTATCTGGGAACCGTTTTTTTTTTTTTTTTTCCGTCAGATGTCCCCTTCCGAGACTTTTGTAGCTCACAAAATGAAGTAACTGTTGATGTTTAAAATGATGATCAAAGAATTCGATAATTCTGTTATTATGTATTTTATTTGTAAACAAAAAATACGGTTCCTGCATATTGGTCTATACTTTAATTTTACATAGGTAATACACTTTTGCATCGATTATTTTTAAATAAATGCTGATAAAATGTCAAATTTGATACCCTCTTGTAAACGGGCGTATAAAACCCTTGAAAATTATCGTATCGATACGAATCTTCTTTCTAACAAATTCAATTCAAATCTAGATGTCTGAACAATTAATAAAATGTATGGTTTTGTGGGTGAAATGTGAAACATAGTTCATCTATGCAACGTCAAAGTCGCGGGACCGCTGCGCGAGGCTCAATCCCCGCCGCAAGCTTAATAAAGTCATTCATTCATCATTAGCATCAAGTTTAGTTATCCTGTGTTCACGTGGATACTTTTTTTGGTGTTTAAATTCAAATTTTGTCATGTTACGCAATTCTAATGTAAATATAGTAGTCTGACTTAAAATTCTTAATTGTCCTGTCATTGTTTGGATGATGTCTGTGAACTATGGTCAAGTAATTACCTTTTATAACTGTACATTAACATTAAGGGCTAAATTTGTTTTAGGCCTACTTTAAATGAATGTGAGTGTTTTCCAGAGTGGGAGGATTGGGATCCCGTAAAACTGGTTTAACCCACTGCCAATACGTTGGTAACCTGGTCAGGTAGAAGCTAGATACTCTCATTCGTTTAAATATCATTACTGTTGGTCATGAATTCTTCTGACGACGAACACTAGCATGTCTTACCATTTCGTAAATGATCCTGGATCTGACAAGGTTAAACTGGTATTCGGTTTGGTCTCATCACTATCATTGAAAACTGTTATCCACTTCTCTTTTCATGGAACCCTTATATATTTGGTAACAATTTGAACAATCAGGCATTTTCTGCACATATTACAGTGCAGTAAGTGTTCCAAGTGTAGTGAAACTGATGTTGTTTTTTATAATTGTCTGATGAATATAGTTTGTTATTGTGAAAGTCATGTCAGGTTGGCTCAAAGTGTTTAATGTACTCTTTCTCTGTCTCTCTCTTGTATAAATAATTAGCATCTAAATCAACTGACTGACAAGTTGAACTACGTCTGATTATAAATGAAAAAAATTAAAACTGTTACAGGAAAACAGTTATACTTACAGTTACCTGTAGGAATCTCTCTCTCTCTCTCTCTCTCTCTCTCTCTCTCTCTCTCTCTCTCTCTCTGTCTTCATAAAACCGAATTCTTTCTCTGATAAATGTAATAGAATTTTACAATAATTAGGACTGTTTTACAATTTGACCTTTTGAACTTTATAGAACCACGAGTTAGATGTACATTATGCTTGGCTGACTTACAGATGACTTACAATGGCATACTACATTTTTGAAATTCTAAATTATTACCCTAATAATTGACTTATTAGATGATTTATGGGATTATATGCTTTCTTGAACATTTAAATGTCCTTTCAAAAATACTTCCGGAAACCAACTTGAAATGTGACTGCTATCCTTACAAATTTTGACTATTGTAATGCATTTTTGACTACGTTTTAATGATTTGAGGCCTAATGTCACTTATTTCTGGCTGATGTTTAACATTTGAACCAATGTACTTACTATATTTGGAAATTCAAACACTTGTCTTTTTGAAATACTCTTAGTTTATCTCCTTTAAAACAACATCATGTCTTTAACTACATGCCTAAAACACATCGAATTATATAATCATGTTGTTTAGATTCTTATTGATGGTCATTTTAGGCCTAGAGGGCTTTTCTGATGGATTGATGTTGGTGTTCGTGTCGCTTTGTGGACTTATAGGGATGATGATCATTGTTGAGATGGTGGTTGCAAGTAGTACCTTTTTAAATACTGAATTTTATTGACATTTTCAACAAGTTAAGAACCTCCACTTACAAATTCTCTGATGTGCTGCAAATTTTGGTCCCTTTTCATAAATTGTATGGTCCTGTATATGCATGAATGATGCAAATGTTCAAGCCAATTTACTGAAATAGGCCTATAATTTCAAACAAAACTTTTTGCATTCTGTCATGTGAAAACTAGATAAAGTTTTTTTCCCCCCTATGGACCTTTGCACTTACGTTTTGGTCTCTTTTGGGTAAATACGAACTATAAATTTATATTTTTCAGCTATACATACCAAGAAACATTGCCTTTGGTCGGAATTGACTTGGATTTGTTTTGTTAGGACTACGGTTTGGATATGGTAATGACACTGTCTAATTCATTATCCTCATGGCTGTGGTAAAACCATATGTGTCTATGTTCCTTACTAATTACGAGGTATTATCTCGTAATATCGAGTTACTATCTCGTACTTAAGAAATAGAGAACTCGTAATTACGAGATAAAAAATAGCATTAAGTTGGCACCTATGAGTCACTATAGGTTCCACAGTGACTGCTTCTCATATCAGAAAAATTACGCAACTCACTCTCGTGCATGCCTGTTTTTTCGTTCAAAAACTGTACGCCCTGCACTCTGGGGCTTACCACTTTTGCTATTTGGAAACTGTGCTCCTTGCCACTCTGGGGCTGACCACTTTTGCTATTTGGAAACTGTACGCCTTGCACTCTGGGGCTTACCACTTTTGCTATTTGGAAACTGTACGCCCTGCACTCTGGGGCTTACCACTTTTGCTATTTGGAAACTGTACTCCTTGCACTCTGGGGCTGACCACTTTTGCTATTTGGAAACTGTACTCCTTGCCACTCTTTCCGCTGCAGTCTTTCTTCCAACCAAAAAATGCAAGAATGTCATGACAGATAACTTCAAGTGCTGACCTAATTCATATGTATTCGTAAAACCGGGCTCACAAATATGTTTCTATGATAATACATAATTGGCATATAATAACATTACTTCAAGTATTTACTGAAGTCAGATATATCCTCCGAAGCCGTGCAGAAGTTTCCATGATAATGCATGACGAATCACGGCACCAGTGTAGTGAGCAATCAGGGTCATGTCTTGGCCCGCTAGGTGTCGCTACCTTATTCAGTACTTGAAGTGCCTTTGGTAAATAGCGAAAATATTTTTCTATAGCCTGTAATCCGCACACAACATACGACACGGAACTAAAAGTAAATTACTGAATTTCGGACATTTAGGAAATCGTTTGTAACTTGTCATTATCATCAACTTCAGTATAAAGTGAACTACTTGCAGGCAATTTGACCTTTGATGAACATGTTACGGTCACTGGAGTGTTGATTACGTTATCACTATCAAAGTAATGCCCAAGTGAGGAGATAAGGGTCTGGACACTGGTCAAATAAAGGCTCTAGGTGCCTTTGCGTCTACTGCCTCACTTTGCCTCGGAAACTGCATAACCCAGCAGTTGGTTTCTGCTAACGTAGGCTCGGGCTGATGGTGTGGTCGCTGCCGCCTTGATGGCGGAGTTGGGCACCTGAAACAGACAGCATCAAACTAGGCAGTATTCTCTCTCTCTCTCTCTCTCTCTCTCTCTCTCTCTCTCTCTCTCTCTCTCTCTCTCTCTCTCTCTCTCTCTCACACACATACACACATTCCATCGCCACAGACAAAAATACATTTCAAACTAAAGAAGAATATTTGCTTCAAAGCAAATCTGTCTATTATTTTCAAAGCTGTTAACTTCTCTTCATAACAAGACCGAACTTCATGTATGGAGGCACTGTTTATTGCAACTTTGGTTCATTTATAAATCATTGTTGACACAATTTTCTACGAGTAATAGTCTTCAAATATAATGTGGGACAAATCGGCTGGTAAAAAAAGAAAGAAAGGAACAAACAAACAAATTAACAAACAAACGAACAAAGAAAACAGAAAGAATGTCTATGTTGGCACATAGACATAATAGATAGAAGAAAGAATGTCTATGTTGGCACATAGACGTAATAGATAGAAGAAAGAATGTCTATGTTGGCACACAGACACAACAAAGATCATGGTGAGGATGTTGAGCTCAGCTGGACTTGTATGCTCAGACCCCGGGGGGGGGGGGGGCTACTCCCTATACCGAGCGTAATGGGGATGTGCCGCTCTGAAGGGTACCTTTTCGCCGGTACTTTCCCTAACAAAGGTATCAGTTTTCCTAAGATTTCCCTAACGAAGGTCCATAAATTTTTCTGAGACCCCTAACCAAGGTCACTGATAAAATCAAAGGGCCCTAATCAAGACCAGACGATTTACGCTCCAGCCCCGTGAACAAGGCCCATGCCGTGAAAGTGATTGGCGTGCTGTTTATTCTCCTATGGCCCTTGGCCACCTGGTGTGCGTATCGAGAGGTGGCGGTGTTGGCAGCCCTAATGAAGATCCATTATTTGGTAGGATGGGAGCCCTAATGAAGGGTCATTCTGAAAAACTTGAGCTGCACACCCCCACCTAAAAAAGTAGGGAGTGCCCCCCCCCGGGGGGGGGGAGGGGGCTCAGACTGCCAAGCGCCAGCATATAGCAGGTCAGATCAAGGGCTTCATTGCTTTCTGACACACAGGACTCTTTACTGCACGATATGCAACAGGAAAATGGACAGTTGATTGAAATTGCCTGAAGTCACTCATGATCTTACGTGGCTATCAGGTCAAAATCACTTGCATGCAAACGACCTTTCTTTTTACCGAGCGCCACCACCAGGTACAATGTCCATGTCGTAACCCATACATTTCTTGAGTTATAAAATTGAAACTAAACTTCAAAAAGTTGCCCCATGACCTTACCAATCAAGGTGAGATTACCTAAACCCAAGCTGGCTGGAGTCCAATTCTACCAAGTCTTCAATATCAAACTTCTAACTCGGATAGCAATTGCTCTATCAAGAGAGCTGTAAACTCATGTCAGTGACTGCACGATGTTGAACATTGACCCAGATCACCCCTGTATACTGTCAGCGTAGCTGTGACAGACAACCATCGTCTAACGAATATATCAAATTTCGACGTCAGATAATTTTAAAGTTCTGATCCTGACATCATATTCAGCAAAGACACTGGTCACTTTTAGAGTTATACAGAGGTCACCAATTGCAATGTTACAACTAGACCCTGTGCAGGACCATCATCCTGCCAGAGTCTAAAGAACCAGCTCACACAGTTCTCGATTTGTCGCCCGGATGTCTGTCAAAACCTAAAGTACAAATTAGCTAGTACCGTCAGTAGCCGCTAAAGCACCAGGGTCATTTCCCGGTGCACCTTGCGGCAGGTTAGGTCGTTTCAATATAGCAGTCATATTGCGCCATAGTTAAAGTACAGGGAACTGACATCGCAAAGTTGATCGTTATTTTCCAACGTACTACGGAAGTATTTACAAGCTACAAGAATGGTCTACAATTGCAAAGTTCCTGACTGTAAGCCAGACACAAGAAAACTGGGTAAATTGGACAAATACCCCTGGATGCAAGGGGTAGCTTTCCACGGTTTTCCTCCAAAGAAACACAGAAACGACGGGAGAGGTTGAATATGGTGGAAAGACCAGAAGAGTGTGAACCACCAGGCAAATTGGACAGAATTTTGTTTGGGGTAAAGGTCCGACACCAGAACACCCAGTGCCAACGTAATTTCCGTATAACAACTGGACGATTGCAGAAAAACAACGCACAACAAGCAGATGGCAGAACCGTCTGAGACGGCCTAGTAGAAAGCTGGGGTGTGATCGCTGCGTTGCAGCGGCAGCTCACAGTACTAGCGAATTTGAACCAAAGCTATTCAAAGAAATTAACCTTCTTGTTTTACATAAGAGACATTTAATTTTTTTTCTAAGATTGAAGAAAACAATAATTTTGCAAACGAAAACTGCGTAAGTGTGGCCCACCAGATGTACCACCCCACCAGTCTTAATACGGATCTGGTTAACGGTTTACTGCTATGTCTGTACCAAACAAGCTTACCAGTGTATGTTTTGGTATTACATGATAAAAAATCGTTGAAAAGCATGGAATAATAGAAGCGTCAGTTGGTGAAAAAAATTATAGAGAACAAATCAAAGTACATTTCCACGATATTTGAAGAGAATGGAGCCTTAGGTTTTGGGCAAGTTGAAAATTACAAAAGCATCAGAAAATTCTTTTAAAGAAGAAGATCCAGTACACCGGTAATTGATACAAACAGGAGCACCGTCATAGGAAAGATTTTAACTTGGGTCAATCGAATAAATCTCCTTTAACGGGTTTTTCATGTAAGCGCACACGCGAAGATATAGTATTCAATACCAAACTCTCCTTGAACTTAGTTGCTTTGAGGTCGATCTGGCATTTTTTCAAAGCTCTTAGTTTGATTTGTACCAGGGTGAATCGCCAGTAACACAATAAAAATAACTGGGGTTCGAAGAAAAAAATGAGTATGTCTGATCACCGCCACTTATCTAGGGAGACCCCCTTGACAAAAATCAACAGACATGACAAGGCAGCTCGGTTTGCCATTCTTCATTTTCAAAATGATTGTGGAATAAAGACTGCACCCCCATTTCATGCAAGTTACACAAATATTATGTGACAGACTTTATACACCAAAGGATCATAAGCAACGATCGCCATCATGACAGTGTGTCAACACACACATTTTGCTTGCCTACCAAGTTTTTGGTTCTCTTTTACCTGATGGCCGGAGTTTTATAGATAACATAACAGCAGCTTTAAATTTGTCAAGCTGATGGTTGCCCTGTAGATATAATTGTGCAGATGGTGTGAAATTATTAAGATGACGATTCACTTCAAATCTTACGTCTTCAAAATTATAACCGATATGCCCCTCCAGCTGCTATCTACTTAAGTACATTCTATATACCATTGTGCATCTCTTAGCTCTTACAGTGCCAATCACGACTAACGGCGATCTACTTCAGTCAAATCAGTCTGAGGTATCATGAGGATCCCAAATTCGTATTCTTAGTGCAACGACCTTTCATTCAAGTACCAGTATGCCTATAGTTCCAGAGAGAATATCCCAGGTCAACAGCTTTTCTAGGCCCGCATTGCGCCTCGAGAATAGCCGCTGCTTCAGTCCAAAATTTGGCACTGAAGGAGTTAAATATTGAACAGAAAATGTAACGTTCTAGAATGTGATAATAAGGAATATTTCAAAGTTTACTCTTTAAATATCGCCACCGGTAAAATAGGTAGTATTCTGACTTGTCCCAGTTAACAACTAATGAACAAAACTTAATGAACCTTCAAGTACAGTAAGCATGCTAACCTTTAAATCTTGTCTAGTGTCAAATGTGCAGGAGCTCCTTGGCCTCTGTGTGTTACCAAGGAGCCTACAGTGGGATTCTATTCTAGACTCCTTGCTGTTACAGAGCAGCAGATACATGCAAAAGTTAACCCGGGCCTCCTTTCTTTCTCCACTTCTTCTAAAGTAAAGACAAAAGAGTAGCAGATGTACGATTTACTCTGTAACAAACAAAACCAAACGTATTTCTTTAACTTAAATGAAACATGTACTCAAAAAGGTTTGGTAACTGGTGCCAAAATCTATTATAATTCTCACTTCTAAAAAGAAAACAAATAAAAATAGATTTACAAGGCGAATACTAATAAGCAACGTTTTTACCTGACAAATATGAGGAACATTTGCAGCAAAGTGAAATACTGTATCTTTAAAAAAAACACTGGTACTATTGTGCCTCGCAGGTTGAAAAGACGCATTAGCTCTAAGTCATTGCATATATAGGTTAGATACTGACAGGTTAGCTTATGGAGAGGAAAGAGTTTGGGCTGCGGAATAGGGTAATGACTTCCAGGAAGTGGTAATGAACAAAAACATACAAATATGGAAAATCGCACATTTAGCAGCGTACGAACACACCTGTTTTGACATAAAATTTAAAACATGTTTCCACTATGCATGAATAGAAATGATGTTTAGCCTCACAGTAGTCTACTAAATTGACATCTTATTTTATTCAATGCAAATTCAATTTACTTCAATGGTTTTACTTCAGGTTCGCGGCTCATATATAGTACAAAGTACATATTTTAGAAATAACAAAGATTACTGTTACAAACATATATACTGCTCGGAAAGAAAAAATGCCACGCCCATTGGTTTAACATAGGCCGCTCTAAATATGCTTTTATAGGCAAAACATTGGTGTCGCATGGAATATTATGTAACATCAACAGGATAGCTTGGAATCTTATGTAACATCGCAGAATAGCTGGAGCAGTCACACACACACACACAAACAAATGTCCTGAAAACAGGACAACAGCCTGAGAGGTGCAAAACGTATGTCTGGTATCGGGGTGCCTGTGGGCTATATAATCAGGACATGGCCCTACTGAGATCAATGTGAATCCACAATGCCACCGCGTACGGGTCACTCACAACTGTCTGAATTTGACAGGAGCAGAATCATTGGGCTGTTGCAGGCTGGTCTTTCTCAGTGGGAGGTTGCCGGGATAACGGGGTGCTCCAGGCCATCGGTAAAAACGTGGTGGGACCATTTCCAGGAAAACAGATGATGCAAGTGGAAGGCTGGATCTGGGTGACCAAGACTGTAAGATGGGGCAGATGACCTTTACTTGATCCAGTGTGTGAAGAAGCACAGGATTCTTTTAAATGAAAGGTGTTGTCACCAGTGGCGCCAGGCCTACAACATCAGAGCATCACTGTCTACCATTAACAAGAGACTAGTATTGGCCACACTGAGGGCATACGACCCTGTCATTGGCATCCCTCTCAGTCCTGCACACAAGACACAGTGAGAACAGTGGCGTGAGGAACATGCAGCCAGGACCAATTATCAATGGAACAGCGAGAGGTGGTCAGATGAATCCCAATTCCGCTTGGATTTCCACAATGCAAGAATGAGGGTTTAACAAATGCCTTCTGAGAGATTCGCAGAAGGATGTATGGTTGAACATGAAAGATACAGAGGAAGCAGTGTCATGATGTGTGTGTGGGGGGTGGGGGGTTACAGCAACAGGGAGAACAGCTCTCATCAGGGTGAACAGGACACTATTAACAGGCTAGGGCTACGTGGTACAGATCCTGCCCACAGTTGAAGAATGGATCCAATAATATCTGGGGCAACTGTACCAACAGGATAATGCCTGACCACACGCTGCCTGAGTCAGTATGCAGTATCTACACCAACAAAAATTCCATTGTTGTCATGACCAGTCCATTCTCCTGACCTCTACCCCATCAGACATTTGCGATATTTGCTTTGCCGTCGAATCAAGGATGAGAACCCGCAGCCACCCTGAGCCAACTGGCAAAGAGGCTCACAGACCAGTGGAATCAAATTCCCAAGGCTGATATCGCAAAGCTGACAAGCAGCCTGCCAAGGCAGATCCAAGCTTGCTTACAGAAGCATGGTGGACACACTCGTTGTTGATGCATGCAACTTCCAAACAACAACCACCACCAAAAAGGTCCTTCTAAGGACCACCATTTCTTTCCAAAAAGATGTGAACAGCAATGGTATAACAAAGTAAACGCCACCACCACCCCCATATACACACATCCTCAAAACAAGTGCATAATGTTGAACGGGGGTGGGGGGTGGCATCTTTTTCTTCCCAGTACTATAGATGAAACAAAACACAATTAAACTTTATGCCAATGTGTTCATTTTGGAATCACAACTAGACTGTTTGCAAATTTGGATCCCAGTTGTAGGCCAGGAGCTTTAGACAAAACGTAGAAAAAGTCAGTAGAAAGCTGATATCACCCATACTTCACATCAACTGTTGGACACATGCCTCATTTTCTGTACAAGTGGGATATTCACCATTCAGTAGATCTTTATGCATTGTGGGAGGGGAGGGGAGAGACTACGATCCACACGACTGAGGCAACTGGTTGTCTGCATCAAAATAAACATGATGGCAGCTGATGCCAAAAGATGTGCATGCAATGCACGAGCACATGCATGGCCTGTCATCATGTGGATGACTGTATTGGGAGCATAAACACAAAGCCTCTAAGCCACTGCCACCCATTACGTAACCAATTGACCCCATGTATGACAGAAGCAAGTGAAAGCCCCCAAGCCTCACAGCGATGTTCTTTAGCTCTTGATAAGATGATTGTACGTTTTCAGCTGCCTTGATATGGAAGGAGATGGTCAAATGTGACAGGATAAATTGCAAGTCCGAACTTTTCAGTTAGCATCTGGGCAAAACACAAAACAGAATAGATGGTATCCATTTGTGATGGATCTCGGTTAACAAATAGCAGAAGCTGAATCCTACTTTTCTCATGAATATCACCCCTGACAGCACATAGCATAAAGCTACGCCATGATGGGTACTGTGGCACAGGAATATCAAGAAAAAGCATCCAAACACTTTACCAATTTTAGCAGGTGTGGGTTTGCTTTTGGGAGTGCAAGGGGCCCAATTTTAGTGGACTTGACCTCTATAGAGCTAGGGGTAGACTTTCTGTACACTTTGATTGGCACTGGAGTAAACTGACCAGCTTGAATAGCTTTTTCATTAGATCGTGGCTGGGCAGCCTCAACAGCCTCATTACCATGGGGGGCAATACATGCAATACCATCAAGAACATGCCAGGTACTATGTCCTGTTAGGGTTCTGACATTGATATCAACATTGTCAAATACAAAATTGTTAAGATCACCTATTAGATCATACAGCTCTTCATTTGTTAGCAAGGCATCATACAGATGCTGAACCTGTCCATAATCATCTGCAAATGATAAAGTACTGAGTAAATCTACCAACTCACGAGATTCATACTTGCAATTAATACATATTCATCTTGACAATAGTATGGGGAGCACAAAAGATCGAGGTCAACAAGCTGATATATTACTGTGAGCAATTGCTTTGCAGCACCGTTCACAGATGATGGGGTGGTCTAATTTTGATTTTATGATGCCACTTAATAGTTGATTCAAAGAACTTAGCTCCATTTTTGTCACTATCATGTAAGCTTTGCAGTGTTGGATACACAGAGTATCATATGTTTTAGCCCTGATGTCATCTCGTATGAATGCAGCTGCCAATTCTATGATTGATTCTTTGGGTCATGGTACCTCACTCATAATTCTGTGTTAGAATGCAGTTGCTGTCATCCAAGATGGCGTGTTCTGTTGGCTTCCCAATGTGAGAGGTTCTAACCATACTCCTGCCAAAATATTCCTCCAATCCTGCCCTCGTCTCCTTGCTCATACCCTTCTGCACCATCTAAATACCCAGACATTATTGAGACAGGCTCCTTCAGTGAATACTGGCATTAATCTTTATCAAGTAAGTGCTGGCGCCACTTTTCAAATTCACATTGTTTTGTGGCAGCGACTGGTCTGCCTGGTTGTTTACCATCACAAATATCTTTATCTGGCATTGATTTGCCAGAATAAAAGATTACTTGACAATTATGCTGATACTTTAGACCAGCAGCAACAAGATCAATCTCATTTGAGATAAGAAATTTGGCAGCATCTTCCAAATCATCATTTCTCTTGTTAGCCTTTGCAATTATACTTTGGAGACATATAGTTGCTATAACACCACGTGACCACACTCTAAGACCATAGTGCATTCGATTTTTCTCAACAATAGTCTATAATTTGTTCATTGCAATAAAGACAGTCCTCTTTTATGGTGAAGAAAGGATACCGAGAACGCAATTTAGGACAAACAGACACACTCTCTGACTTTTCTTCTCTTTCCCTTTTGTCGAGCGTAATGCTAAGACTTGCCTCTAATGTACTCTTTGCGACATTTGCCATGGACCAATATTGAAAACTGCGACCTTTAGCTCTCAAACAGGGACTGAAACCAATCTTCTCTTGAGAGGCTTGCCTTTATAAGTCCCTCAAGACCCTTTTCACAAACCTCTACACAGTCTGATGTGATCTGGCCACCACAGGCAGGAATACTACAAATTTCTGTCATTGTACTGAGGGGACCTTCAACAAACTGTCACTTTTCAAGATGATAATATGAACGACAGTTTCAACAAGACTAATGGACTCAGTATGACAGAAGAATATCAGATGATTATTTCACCACAACAGCTCGACTACTAACACACCTGAACCTTCCAAAGAAGAAACAACAGTGTGTTCAAACTTTGGCAGGCACCTACCTATGAGGTTTCACCTGACAATGTGACAGGTGTGGTGTTTTTTTGAATAGGTGCACGTGATCGATGCCACAAATGGATGACCTAATAGCTTTACAAAGATTGACACAACAAAAGATACAATTTTCATTGTGTAATACTCACACTGAGATTGTTAAATGACGAAAAGCAAGTGTTTTTACATTTCATTAAAGCCAATTGTCTGGCTGTAACCAATACTATTACACATACCCATCCATGGTTTAATGTAAATGTGATCACCCCAGTCACACTTGGTCTTGGCTCCGTTACGCTACATTGATGTACTCAGAAGAAAGCTTTTTATGATGACATTTGTCTAACAGCTTAAACACAGGTTTCATACCTTTGAAAACGTCTGCAAGCATACAATACAGTATTGACTACATGGTCGTAAAGTTAATTGAAATGGAATATCTAACTGCTTCATTGTGATTTGCATGCCCCCAAAAAATAAATTAACATAAGCGATATCGCAAATGTTGGTTGAAACGGACCATAATTGCAAAGGTACAGTTATAACAATATTTTATCCCATTTGTGATAAATGCCGATGTCTGCATATTGTATTGATGCTAATTAGCTAGCGTAGCAATGATTTTTATAGCTTCTTCAGACTCCACACATCTCAAAGTACGAAATTACGTGAAGACATTACAGTTATGATGTCTGCATTTTACCAATTATCAAAACTTTCAAGTGTTTTCAAAGTTGGCTGTTGCTGTGGCGGCCATCTGCAATTTCACAAATGCCTCAGGGGTGAACTTGCTGAACTTTGCATGGGGGCTATCAGGATGGTTTTCGAAACTTATCCTGAAAAAAATCAGCTTTCTACTAATTTTTTCTAGGTATCTGCTGATTTTTTTGCTAATGCTCCTGCACTATTGTGGTACTTCCAATCAACAACAGATGCCCTGCACAGTCTAACACTTATGGGAGCTCCAGTGGATGTCTACCTCTTTATTGTAAAATGTATCATAACTTGACAGTACTGTTGGGGAAAAAAGATTACAAAAAGATGAAGAATGAAAACATTATATGCCAGATTTACGATCTTTCGTTTGTCAAAGCAACACATGCTATTTTGAAGTGTAAAATTATCGCAGTTTTAATTTGTTATCAACGAATTTCAAAACACGCGGCTTAGAAATTCGCAAAAAACAGCACAGACGTGGGAGAAAAATAATTACAAGGTTCAGGATAAATTATCTACGGTGGCCGGAGTCTTCTGATCTTTCATAATTAATACTGAATCATTGTTTTATTTCGCCATACAAAACAAAGTTGGATCATTAAAAAAGAAGACGAGACAACATTATTAATATTTGACACTTAGGCAGATGTAATGAAAAATGTAGGCTTATATTATACGGGATTTTGCTAACGATATAATCTTGCATTTTATGTTAACACTGAAGTACACACTGCAAAGTAAAAAGGTTTTCTTAATCCCTTGTCACCTACGTGTACTTTTTAATTTTAATTTTTCAATGGAGAGCCATCTTTTCACCAACACTCTTTTTCACCAGAAGACATGTTCAAGCAACTGTCCCCTGATTACCGTGCGGCAAAGTCCGAAGAGAAGTCCCTGTGTGATTCCATAGCAAGAGGGTATATCTGGGGGCCTAGTTGTCACGACACCCCATTTTCTGTTGATAACGACAGTGCAATTTAATGACGTGGCTTACTTTACCACCCCCCCCCCCGGGGGGGGGGGGTTATCCACTTGCAAAGGTAATAAGAGGAATCAGTATGACCAATGGCACAACATACACCGGTTATGCCCATTTGCTTAAAGTTTTGAAGAGAACTTAAAACATTCCCTTCACATCTCCAAAACGTAAAGAAAATAAATGAAATTACTGAGAGCATTGCCGACACATGATTGAGTAAAAAGAAAGAAAGAAAGAAAAAAAGAAAGAAAGAAAGAAAGAAAGAGAAAGAAAGAAAGAAAGAAATTAAGAAAGAAAGAAAGAATTCCTACAAAAACAATATGTCTGTGTTGGCACACAGACATAATTACTGAGAGCATTGCCGACACATAATTGAGTAGAAAGAAAGAAAGAAAGAAAGAAAGAAAGAAAGAAAGAAAGAAAGAAAGAAAGAAAGAAAGAAAGAAAGAAAGAAAGAATTCCTAGAAAAACAATATGTCTGTGTTGGCACACAGACATAATTACTGATAGCATTGCGGACACATAATTGAGTAAAACCTGTGGAGATCAACCCATGGTTCAATGGCACCAAATTTATAGAAAATTTATGGCCAAACTTTCGAATTGAATTGAATTGAATTTGAATTTGATTGGATTTTTATTTATCACAAAAGTACAGTCATACATGTGGGGAACAAACTCCGAGCTTATAGTGTCCCCCAAGAAAGCATTGAAATTAGCAAAATATACAAGCCAGGTGGCATGTTTTGGTTCCTTCTACATATCCATGTACTATAAATAAGGTTAGTTAAACGAAAAGCTAATAAGGAAACATTTTTGTGAGAAATCAAGTGTCAATTGTGAACGAACGAATGATGGCTCAAGGTAAGCTCACCTGACTGAAACTTCAGCTTTGTTAAAAAGAAACGAAAAGAATTTTATCTGGGAGCAACATAAAATTTTGCTTTTGCTTTGCAAGAAAATTTACCATTTGCAGTAACTGTTATGCTGGTTTTTTTTTTTTTTTTTTTTTTAATTGATGGAAAAATAGCCTTTGTTGATTACCCCCCCGTGAGCACGTGAGTGGTGCATTGTGTCTAAGAGTGCCACAAAGAACTATCCAACTTCCCATTGAGGAAACGAGTGGTATGTGGTCTCCAAAAGTGCTGAAAGAACTACTCAACTTCCCATTGAGAATGTGATTAGTCTATTGCCTCTAAGAGTGCGATACAGAACTATCCAACTTCCCAGTGAGAAAAAAGGTGGTGTATGGATTATCTGCAAGAGTGCCCTAAAAATATCTATCCATTACTTCGGATCTTCTCAGTTAGCCACATGATAAAACAATAACAAATTGATACTCACTTTGGTCAATTTATTGTACACAGCACTGGGCCGCCAGGGGAACTGAGGACTGTTGTCAGCACGGTTAAAAGCCCCAAGGAAGCCCCAGCGGCGGAAGGCACTTCGGTTCTGTTCGCTGCGATGCAGGATGTTGCAATGGAAGAACATAGCGTCCCCAGCTTCTAGCTCAGCATACACCAGCTGTTCAGTGCATAATACACAAGACGGAGCATCTGATTAATTAGTGGCCATTTTGTTATAAGTCGAATCAAAATAATATATGATCTCCTCTGTTTTTAATATAATAATCCAACCGATACTGACTGAAACCTCATGGTCCTTAGTTTCATCATTAACCAGGTACACAATACGTGAACAAAATGTGTTGAACCACTAATCCGGTCGGAACTCTTCGAAATCCCGGCTGACACAGATTTAACATATTTTGACAACAGAATATGAAATCTCTAAAAGAGGAAAACTAATCATGAAAAAATCCTATGAATAGTTTCATGCTCGTTGTGCTGCTCTCTGTAACACTAAATGATATTACAAATAAAAAGTTGATGCGCTACTGTTAATTTTCACTTTCTTACTACATGTGTATTTGTGTCTTTTTGTCCAGAACCATTCCCTAGTAGTCATTACCCTATTCCATAGTCCGAACTCTTTACTCTCCATAAGCTAACCTGTCCCTGTCTAACCTATGTACATATAGAAATGCTATTATCCATATTGCGCACGTTCTTCTGTAGAATTTTGACATAGGCTGCATTAGCCCAAATAAATTAAAGGGTCTTCAGCGGGTAACCACTAAGAACATGTTTCGGAGCCTATACCCGTACATGCCTCTCTAAGTAGCGGCTCCTTGTCTAAGCTGAGTATTCAGCAAAGACAACCCACATAATAATGAATTAATATGAACGTGGCAAATGATGAATTAGCTGAATACGTCAAGTTTTGCTTATAAATGCAGAGCTTCATTGTGAAAGAAGAAAACATGTCCAACCAAACACAATTGTTAAATTTGTATAGTACAAGTTCAGATAAGAACAATCTGGCTCTGAACCAGTATGTACCTTTTGTAGCTGGATAGCTTATCTTATTTAAACCACTTGCCAGTTTAAAACTGAAGCAGAAACAAACTGGGGCGTTATATTCAGTCCCAGTGATTGTAAAATAAACAGTTGCAGCTAGACCAAGGAAAATCCTAACAAGTGCTGCAACTATGGACGCCATGCGCCAGATATGTGAAACAAACCCCATAATGACACCTACTCGTCACTTTGAAAGTCTCCAAACAATAGAACTCTATTTCACTGGAAACCCTGAGTCAGTGTTTAAACGTAATGGGTCTGGTTTGTGACATGCGAGTAAAAACTGTCGAATTGAGTAATTTGGGGTATATTGAGTAAATGTGCACTTAGGCATGTCAGAAAAAAATGAAAGTCATTAGCATTTAAGCCAGAAACATGTTATCAAAACATAATTTTCCTTAGCCCGAATTAAAGTACAATTATATATTTATATATATATATATATATATATATATATATATATATATACATATATATATATATATACACATACATACATACATACATACATACATACATACATACATACATACATACATATATATCCTGAACAAAATGGATAGCATGAGAACATGGTAAGCTCTTGAGCGAAGGATCGGGACCAGAACATAGTACGCTGCAGTTATGATCTCACATTGCAAGAAAAACGCAACTGAAAGAAGATTTGCTACAAAGCAAATCTGTTTGTGTGCCTTCAAAGTTTGCATTAATTTAAATGATACAACTTTCGTTTTGGTTCATTGCATGCACAAACCTATAAATTGAATTCCAAATGGCATCTCTTCCTATTAAATTTGTGAAGATATTCAACATTAAAATTTTCGAAGTGCCCCTAATTACAGAAAATAAAAAAATATCTTGTGATCCATTGGGTGCAACTACAGCACAAACCTATAAACTGAAGTTGGAATGGCACCTCTACCTATAATAATTGTGATGATGTTCAACCTTTAAACTTTTCAAATGCCCCTATTCAGCATGAAATAAAATTCTGCAACTTTTTGTGGTTCATTGTATGCATCTACATCACAAACCTACAAGCGAAAGCTTGAATAGCATCTCTCTATCTTTTATAGGTTGCAGATGTTCAACCCTAAACTCTTCCGTGCCTCTAAGTACCATAAATTAAAATTCTACAACTTTGTTTGTGTTTTATTGGATGCGCTTACACTAAAAACCAATAAATAGAAGTGGGAATGACATCCCTACCAAAATACTTTTGAGGTTATTCAAGATTTACAATTTAAAGTACTCCTAATCTGCATAATGTAAAATACACTCAACCGTCTTTGTAAAGAGGCGCAACTTTATGATATATAAATCTATCATCATACCAAGTTTCTAAGAGTAATAGTGTTCGAGAAAATTGTCGGACAAATTTTCTGGTAAACAAGAATCGGAAGAACAAGAAGACATAAATAAAGAAAGTCAACAAAAACAGAATGTCTGTGCCTGCACAAGGACATAATAATATACTATGAATAACAATGCATATAAAGAAATCAGTGGTTTGTTAAGAACATGGTGCTTGCCCCTGTACGTTGACCAACATGACTCAGCAATTTCCGATACAGCAATAATGACGTGTCCATTAGATGTTACCAATATAATTATCCAGCTTTGGCTGCTCATTTACAGAAGTCAGCATTCACCTCAAATCTCTCCTCAGCCAGCTTTACACGCTCCAAATCAGCACCCAGTTGCTCGCCAAGAGGTTTCGTTTCCAGACGTCCCATCTTGTGCGATCCTTTCAGAATCTATAAAGACAGACACCTCAATCGATGACGCGATATCTACGTTAATTTTACAGCATCATGTTACGCTCCTCCGTATATTTGGGCCAAAGTTGTTCCATTTTCCGCAACTTATCAAATGAATTGTGTTCATTTAGTAAACATTATCTATCCTTTTATTTATTCGTTCATTTATTAAATCATTTTCACTGCGTTAATCCACCTTTTTACTTCAGGTTACATCTTCTACATAATACATATTCGTAGGAATTTAAGAGACACAGGCTTATAACTAACACGGACGTCTCAATATCATAATGATGCCATTCCTTTTCGAAAAAGGAAGCACATACTACAGTATAATACTGACAGAAAGACATAATACTAAAGCATAATACTGACAGAAAGACATAATACTAAAGTATAATACCGACAGGAAGGCATTATACTACAGTATAATACTGACAGGAAGACATAATACTACAGTATAATACTGACAGGAAGACATAATACTACAGTATAATACTGACAGAAAGACATAACACTACAGTATAATACTGACAGGAAGACATAATACTAAAGTATAATACCGACAGGAAGGCATTATACTACAGTATAATACTGACAGGAAGACATAATACTACAGTATAATACTGACAGGAAGACATAATACTACAGTATAATACTGACAGGAAGACATAATACTACAGTATAATACTGACAGAAAGACATAACACTACAGTATAATACTGACAGGAAGACATAATACTAAAGTATAATACCGACAGGAAGGCATTATACTACAGTATAATACTGACAGGAAGACATAATGCTACAGTATAATACTGACAGGAAGACATAACACTACAGTACAATACTGACAGGAGGACATTACACTACAGTATAATACTGACAGAAAGACATAATACTAAAGTAGAATACCGACAGGAAGACATTATACTACAGTATAATACTGACAGGAAGACATAACACTACAGTATAATACTGACAGGAAGACATAATACTACAGTATAATACTGACAGGAAGACATAATACTACAGTATAATACTGACAGGAACACATAACACTACAGTATAATACTGACAGGAAGACATAATACTACAGTATAATACTGACAGGAAGACATTATACGACAGTATAATACTGACAGGAAGACATTATACGACAGTATAATACTGACAGGAAGACATAATACTTTGATTTATTACGGAAACAAGCGTGACACGCTGCTTTTGATTTGTCCTTTTCGTTAATGAGGTTTTCATTGCCAATTTTGATCCTTGTAGGATCCCAGAGGGCAGCACCTGACGTTATTTGCGCGATTTTCTTTTTAGCATAACAACAAATCTCGTTGAAGTTTTTATTGTACAAAAGGAACAAGTTATGCAAATTAACACCTTCAATTGCTGCAATTTTTGGTCCTGAAATCCACTATTGACATATCCATACTAAGATTCATATTCTTTTTACAAAGACCTTTTACTCAAGAACCAGCATGGCTACAGTTACTGGCATCATATGTCATTAGCCTTCCTCGGCGCGCCTTGAGCGCACTCCATCTACAGTCACTAGCATCATACGTCAACAGCCTTCCAGTGCGCATTTTGACCGCACTTCGCCTACAGTTCCTGACATCATACGTCAACAGCATTCCTCGGCGCGCTTTGGGCGCGCTCCATCCACAGTTACTGGCATCATACGCCAACAGCTTTCCGGTGCACACTCTGGTCGCACTCCACCTACAATTACTGGCACTATATTTCAACAGTCTTCCTGGGTGCGCCTTGAGCGCACTCCACCTACAGTTACTGGCAACACATGTCAACAACTTTCCTCTGCACGCTTTGGGCGTACTCCACCCAAAGCGGTCCAAAGAAAGCTGTTGACTTAGTCAAAACTTGGCACTAAAAGAATGACGAAGGGAATGTTATCATTAAGTAGACGTACAGTATAAAGCAGCGGAGATTTTTCAAAGTTTGCCCTTTTTGTGTAGAACTTTGATATGCTATTCGTCAGATACGATTTGAACTGTTGAATTTATCTAAGAGTGTACCAGATCATTAGATTGATTCATTCGTTTACCAGGTTTACTGGACTGTATATTTTCCCTAGCATTAAGAAAATCTTAGCTTAGAAACAAAAGAAAAACGTATTATGCAAAAGTATTGTACACAGTAGTTACTAAGCCTTATACAGCACCTTAAGGCAGCCATTTTCCTTGGTTGCTTTGTCGACAGCGATGTAGCAGGTGCCCATGTCTGGTAGGACACATCCGTCCTCGTACCAGTACCTGCCACAAAAGGGAACGCATTGGTCTTAAATTGTTAAACTGGAATAGAATTGAAAAGCGAGATCCCTGTGATAAAACTACACGAGGGATCAAAAAAATCACCCAAGCCGACCCAAGGAATTGATTTGGACAGAGGGTTTGCCTCAACATATTAAATACAATATAAAATTACAAGAGGACTGTGACAGTCCTGTGCCGTCCCAAGCTAACCTGGATACACAGACTGAAGTAATTGTGTGGCGGTCGTTATAACATCAAAGTCGTCTTTCTTCGTACTCTTTAAATGCCAACAGCGACCAAAGTCGAACTGCTCAAGAGGTACTGCTCTTAATTACAATTGGTATACTTGATCCATTGCTTGTGAAAAGATCGTTTACTCAGGGACCAGCCTATAGCTCCAGACAATATAACGGTCCAGCTCAACAGTTTTGCTCCCAAAGCGCCCCGACGGAAGCTGTTGACTCCAAAACTTGGCAGTGAGAGAATTAAAACCATCATCATTGTTTTAGTATCCAAGTCTTCACCTGCACAGTTATAGAGTCATACTTATTGAAATAAAAAGTTAAAGGATACTCTTTAACCAAGATACAGTAAGCCAATATGACACTTTGACCTATTAAGGTCAGCCAAGGTCAAAACTAACAACAAACACAAAAAGGTACTTTCCTAAGATTGATTGATAATAACCATGGGCCTAAGATCTACCGTTATAATAACCATGGGCCTAAGATCTACCGTTATAATAACCATGGGCCTAAGATCTACCGTTATCGAGATGAAAGCCAATATGTATATTCATCTTAGGCGATGACGAAAATATACAGCAACCTGCTTGCAATACCATGGCATATGGCCACAAGTTATTAAGGTACCAATGGACCATTCCATGAAAAAATTTGCTCTTTCATGTAAAGGAATCAACAAACTTAAATCAATTAACGAAACGAATAGAGGCATGGCTTGGACCCATTGTTCCTGTTTTATCTGCATTTGGTGCAAGATAAGTGGTTGAGCTTACTCTCTTGATCATTTGAACATCTGATTTTGAATAAAAGTGATTGGACGCTGATGCGCTACATCACTGTACTACTCGACTTTGAATAAAGGTTATTATTATTATTATTATTATTATTATTATTATTATTATTATTATTATTATTATTATTATTATTATTATTATTATTATTATTATTATTTGCTGCTATCGCTAAAGAAACAATACTAGTATATACATGTACCCTAAGCAGTAATTGCTAATTTCGGTAACTTGTTAAAAATCTGAAAATGCCAACAGCACCATGTAATGCACAGACCTATATCAGCAAGAATCTAGGTCCATTCTCACAGGTTTGATACGACAATGTAAACGCGAATGGGCATCTGACTGATCATCCTTAACGTCAGCTGATTGACAAGTCAACTGAGCTAACATGTAAAATGGGCCTACCGAAGGACGGTTTTAACTCTTTCAGTGCCAAGTCGATCTATTTAAGTCAAACTAGTCTGAATTATTACAGGGATACCAGATTATTATTCCTCGTTAAAATACATTTCATTCAAGTACCAGCATGCTTATAGTTCCATAGAATATACCCCAGGTCAACAGCTTTTCTCAGCATCCATAAGGTTAAAAGAGATGTTATGTGCCAAAAGCCAGTTCATGGTGCATTGAAAGCACCCGATTTTGGTAAAAAAGTGAAAGCATCATTGATTACTTGGGTTAAACGTCTTTCGAATGAGGAAAAAGCTAAGTGGAAACAAGTGGTTCAAGAATTTTTTTTTCCTTGTATCAAAATTTATGATCTTTTCAAAAGTCGATGTGCTATTGATTTCGAGTGGAACAAAGTACGGGTACCATTATTTTATTCTCAAGTCATGAAGGTGTGGAATGAGTTTAGATCTCTATTTCTTCCAAAAAGTGCTGTCTCGGTCCGAAAAGAAATGTTGTGGTTCAATGAGAACATAACAGTGCAGAATAAGCCTATATTTTTTAAAAAGTGGTATGACAAAAGTCTTACATTTATACATGATATTGTAAATGATGCAGGGGAATTTCTCACCCTAGAACAGATGATTGTAAAATTTGATTTTGAACCTAGTTTTTTAGAATATTTTCAAATACGTTCAGCAATACCTTATAACTGGAGACAGTTGTTAAAGAGTCACCCAACTGCATGTATGAGAAATGCTGATTATTTTTTTTTTATTAATGGTAAATTTGTTCCCTTGGAGGATATGAAATGTGAAGATGTTTACTGGGTGCTAGTTGAGCAGGTTTCTAAAACTGAACCAACTTGTACCAAAAAGTGGGCAGTAACTAATCCTGAATTATGTAGTACAAGCCAATTCTGGAAAAAAGTGTTTTCTTTGCCTTTTAACACTACAATTGAAACCAAGCCACAGTCCTTTCAATTTAAATTTTACATCGAATTATTGTGAACAAGCATTGGCTTCATAAAATGGGGATTGCAGAAGATGAAACATGTGATTTGTGTGGAGGAGCATCTGAAACAATAATTCATATATTTTGGGATTGTCCCACCTTAAATCAATTTTGGAATGAATTTACTTCCTTTTGGGAAAACTACATGCATGAAGTTATGGTTCAGGAAAAAGATGTTCTGTTTGGTTTTTATGATGATCCTGATCAAGTTTCCATGAATTACTGTATATTACACGGAAAACATTACTTATATTCTCAAAGATTCAATTCAGGTAATGTCAATCTCATCAGTTTCTTGTTCTCGTTGGACAGGAAAATATCTGTATTTAAACATATAAGTATAATTAATGATAAATTACCTCAGTTTGAATTAAGATGGCAGCCACTGCTCGATGCCATTTCTCTCAGATTGTCAGAAGTTTAAGTATGCCCCCTCCCCTTATTTAATAATCCTCTATTGTTTATAGATGGATGAATGCTTTGCATTAGCTTGTTTTGTACTATTTCCATTTAATATTTTGCATTGTTTTCTCACATTGGTATAGGCCGTACTTTGTTACCTATTTTTTTTTTTTTTTTTTTTTTGGTGCACAGGAAGTAATTCCAAATAGTGACAAAGGTATGCAATAATTTGTCACTAATGGTTTTTGTTCTATATTTACCTGTACAGCTTGGATGGACATGTATATGCTCAAGGAACTCAAATCAAAAAAAAAAAAAAAAAACTTGTCTCGGTGCGTATTGGGAGCAATGTGCCCAATATGCACCGAGAAAAGCTGTCGACTAAGTCCAAAATTTGTCCCTGAAAGAGTTTACAAACACTTGTCCAATTTCAGATATGCTTTAGTAGGTGAGATTCTACTCTATTATGTTCAACCTAATATTCCTTATTCAAAAATTTTGGGACACTCCACAAACTGCCAATATATTTATATTATTATTGATGAAGACTACATAATGAACAGATGTCGTGAGGATATATCTTAAATAATATCTGAATGAACCTTCAAAGCGTATGGTGAGCACATTCCGGGGAGTAAAATTGTGTGTTCTTCACAGACACTGGTGGACAACTGAGCATAAGGTGAGGTAAGCTGATTTCTGGATAAAAAGATCTAAAAATGATTTCTGAAACAAATACTGTACCCATAATCCTGATGCCAAACAAACGCTCCCCCTGTGTACGGCTCCTTCATTGTCATCTTGATGTGGTAAACATATACCTCCCCTCCTAGCAACTGTAAATAACAAGTCTCCAGTCATGCGCATTTATCTTATTCCTTAAAATTTTCAATGTAACAGGTCACGTGGCTTGAATGAATTACTTTATTACTGCACCATAAATACAATAAATGGTAATCTGTAACTCAGTACACTATATAATACACTATACCACAACAGTATAATACAACACAGTACATTACAACAATCCCTGATATGTATGCCTTAGGGGCAGCTCCCCCTCTCCCCCCCCCCCAAAAAAAAACCTCTCAAAGTAATGTAAGTTTTAATTGACTTTAGAGTACTATAGTGTACCTCTGATTTTCAATGTTTCCGAGATAAACTTTGTAAATTGCCTTATAATTTCAGTTTCGTCACATTTCATAAGTTCCATGAATTTGTTTTCGGACGATAAATAGTCAAAATCTAAGTTAAATTTACTCAAAGTATCAAATAATCTATTTCTGGCTTTTCTAAACTTTTGGCAATTTACAACGTAATGAATTTCATCTTCGACTTCCAAACACGAATCACAAATTCTCTCATCAATGGTAACTTTAACTGGCTTTCTATGTCTACCTTTTTCAATGTTCAAATTATGTGCGCTTATTCGTAATCTCGTCAAGTTTTTCCTTTCGTTCAAATTCTTTAACACAATTAGGCACTTTTCTATTTTGAAATCTGATTTAAATTTCAAATAGGCTCTCAACTTTTTATCTGGATAGGCTTGTTTAAGGAAGTCATTCTGCCATTGAAGTATAAATTTCTGTTTTAATAATTTCTCTATTAAATTGGGTGAAAATTCCCCGTATTCATCACCGCTATTGTTCCAAATATCATTATAGCCAATTAGCGACATTGTAGTTTTGATATTGTTCAACCAAGTAGAGTCATTCGATGCCAGCAATTCAACATTTCATTTGTAAGCATCGTATAAAATTTCACGTGAATCAGAATTTCTTATGCGGTGCCAGTTCTTACAAACACTTTTCATTATTTCTAACGAATATGGATATGCTCCGAGCTCACTCAGTACAGCAATATTACAGGATTTTGAATTCACTTCCAGAGTGCACTTAAGAAAACTCAGATGTAATTTTTCAAACTCCGTCCTAAAATATCCACTAAAATCGTCCCTATCAATACATTTCAGAGGAGAAATTATATAGGCACCCTATATTTTACACCCGTAAAGAAAGATTGGAGCAATAAGTTTATCAAAGAAATCAAGATGCAATCGAATATCTACAATTTCACTGAATAAAGTTCGCTTTAAGCGACCAAGAAACTTCCTTGCTTTTTCACATAGTTGTATGACAGCTCCAGCAAAATTTCCATTTGACGTCAGTTCAAGACCCAGATATGTAAATTTGTTAGATATTTCTAATTCTAGATTACCGATAAAAAATCGTCTCACAATCTTCATGCCAGCCTTATTAAATATAACAACTTTAGATTTTTCCACGTTAATATTTATGTTCCAATTGTGAAAATATGAATGGAGCTTATCTAGACAACATTGCAAACTACTCTGACTATCCGAAATGTGTACAAGGTCGTCTGCATAAAGAAGACAACTCAGCTTTTCTTTGTATAATGTAACTGGATCACAATCATCTGTAAAAATTTCTGGTAAATCATTAATAAATAAATTGAATAACGTTGGACTAAGAGCACATCCTTGTTTTTCGCCATTGGTTAAATATATATTTTCGGATAACCCTGAATTGAACTTTATCTGTATAGACGACTTGTTATACATGTCTCTCACAATTTTATACATAAATCCTCCTTTTTCATATTTTAGACATTTGTAAAGTAGACCTTCATGCCACACAGTATCGAAGGCTTTCTGTAAATCAATAAAACATACGTAAAGGAATTTCTGCTTGCCCGCTACTTTGACATATTTGTCTATAAGAGATCGAAGGACAAATATGTGATCGCTTGTGCGACAATTTTTTACGAACCCAATCTGAAATTTACTGCTGTGTCCCCTTTTCTTCTTGAATAGCCCTTTCAACGTAGAAGGAAGGAGTCATGTTTCAACATCATGTTACGACGTAACCATCTAGTATGTCATGATGTAAAAATTCTGGCACACGAAGGAAATTATGGTTTTGAATTCTATCAAGTGATGTTTCTATGATGCTGATGTCAGAATAGTCACATCGTCATAATTGGCGGCGTTCGGTCCTTATAGTCAAGTACCTTCGTTGCCGTTATGTGCTGCCCTCTTCAGGATGTATTGTAAAACATGCGAGTCTCCGGAAAGGTGTTAAGTGAAGTAATACCCCCAAATAATTATATTCTGATGTTACATTTATCAGGGTTCTGTTTTCTCTTTTTGAATTAATGGAAGGACCGTAAATTGCATAATTATCTAAATCCTAAAACCATGTCGCATGGAAAACTGCACATGGGACAAAAGATTATTAGGATAGAACATGGATCAACTTTCTTGTTTCAAGTGTGGGATCACAAACGTGCCCAATCAGTCTTGATCGCATATACAGACCAAGCTGTTCGTCTATTTGTGAATACTTTTTGTGGCGATTTTAGGTACTATTGTGATCATTTGATATTTTTAATACTTTAGTCCTATAGCTAGACTGTAAAACTTTCCTTTCACGCACCGACTTGTCTCTCTTCCAGTATCTTTGACAGCCGGGTATCACGAGTGTCTAACGACACGCAGGCCCTCCGTTTACACGGTGCTGCCATTACATGTATGTAAGAATGCAAGTGATCTAACAATCTATGTCTGTCCCTGCATTCCTGTCAATGTCGTAATACTGATGTATGAAATGAAAAGCCCCACCTGCTCAAATGTACCGGCCACTTTCTCGGAGCGCAGGACGGTGCCGGTGATATTGTCTGACGGTTGGGTCCAGATGCACGATGTGCTTTTGGCTCCGGCACCATCGTTTCGTAGGACACAGTTATCCATAATGCCCGGATCTTGCTCCACGGCCATTCTCAGCGAGTCAAGTTCCTCTTTATCCAGTAAACCCCTGGCAATATCGTTTTTAGACATTTAACACGACCATCCATTAGAGATTCTTATAAGGTTAAAGGAACACATATGCGATACGGCAATGTTTAATCCACGTTAAAGCACGGCTTGCTGTGCGAATGTTACAGCAGGGATGTGGAACCACATCCCTTGTTACACTAAGATGACATTACAATCATTTTAGTAAAATTAAATGTTCTGCATTTGTACAGAAAACTACATATCACTACTGCGAACAGAAACGGTTTGCGCTCTGTTTTCCTATGATCCTGTCAGTGGACTAAGTCAAATGTTAAGCTGAAACAAAGAACCACTGTGATAGAAACAATTGCACGTCTCTGATAGTAACTGCTGAAAACCCGTGATTATTTCTTAACCAATAATGTATAGCTTCAAAAACTTTGGCCGTCAATATGTCCGTCTTATCTTTGACTGACAGGTAATGTGAAGAACAAACAGGGAGAGCATGAAGTTTGATCACAGATTTCTAATATTTGATGCAAAAAAGATGGGGCAGGACACGTCCTTTTTTCGTTGGCACAGAATTTTGTCCTATCTACTAGCATTAAAGTGTCGTCAAAGACTGTAGTAAGCAAGGTTTCCGGTTTGGGAATGGCAAGGAGAGGGACAAAAAAATAGAAAATCTAGTATGGGTGGCCCATTGGGGATAACTTTGGGATCACACCTTGTTGGATTTTCATCTTTCGCTCGGATGCCGAGCGAAAACATGAAACTCTAACAACGAGTGATCCCAAAGTTATCGCCTTTTGGTCACCCAAGCTGGATTTTCTTTATCCTATGTTTAAAAAGGGCAAATACGCAACAAATCGTAATTCTGTGGGAGAAATAAGTTTGAAAACGACACCATTTTGAAAATGGGAGGCGTCGGTATTTTAATCAATGCACCAGGGCCCTTCATTGGTTCGTCTGCTACTTGAAACCAATGAGTGACCAACCAAATGAACGATAACAATTAAAAACTTATCCTTCATACCCATGTAGGATAAGTTATTCAGGATAAGCTTCCGACATAGAAACATACCAGATCAGGAGTGGGAGATTAGCAGACAGCACGAAAAAAGAAAACAATCAAAGAGGAAATCCCATCAAGCGATTAAGACAGACAGGAAGGAGTTTGGAACCTGGGAAGAAAGTGTAAAAAAGATAAGAGAGCGAGTTAGTAAATTTATCTGAACTGGACTAAAACTAAAAGTATATTTATTCAAGATGCTCTTTGAATGTGTCTATTTTTGTGAAATATCTGGACACTTAGCAGAATAAAAAGGTACCCCTTTTGACCTCTGGGCATTTACCTGACCATTATATACCTTTTCAACGTCTAGGCACTTACCTGATCATTATATAATATTTTTATCGTCTGCGCACGTACCTGACTATTATATAACCATTTTCTGCGAACGACTTTTTCATTTGTTCCGTTACAGGGAACTCGTCACCGTGACATCGGAATTCTGTACAAAGCATAACGGACGTCAGGGTGGTTAAGGTGTCACACATAAGGAGGAGTAAGAAACTTTTAAAAATGAAAACTAATATAAGGTGTCAAAATGGGTGCCCACAGAATATGAAGGAAAGCCGTCGACTTGGTCCTTTTTTCGATAGACCTATTGTGCAACCTATTTGTGTTAAATTAATACTAACTGTAAAATTGCAATGTTAAGTGTTAAAAAAGACAAGTTTTTGACCAATGGAATTGCGGATGGTGCCCTCATGTGCCAAATTGAAATGCACGCTGTCTGTTGTTGGCCTTGGCCCCACATACATGTATGTTAAAATTCAACGCCAAGCGTAAAAGCTAGTAAAGATCCAGAGACTTGGAAAGAGGAGTTGTAAGGAAAAAAAAAAACATCATTTGCCATGAAGATACTGTAATGTTCTATGAGATCATTTGTATCATTTACTTTCGAATGTAAAAAACCTTATCATACATATGTGCGACATAACAGTCACATCATACATGGCTCTGCATGGGAGAAAATCAAATATCGCCTAGTAGTGCGCATGTACAACCTAAAAGACAAGATGAAAAGCTGTCAGAATTATGTTTTAGAATTATTTAGCACGTAATATAGTAATGTTATGCAAAATACATTTTGGAACAAAACTCAAACCAACAAATTTCTAACCGATTTTGCTGGTTTGTGGCAAACATTTTGGCGCCAATGGAGAGAAGGCATCCAGCTCCGACTAAACAGGGTTAAAAAACTATGATCATTAAAATGTCATATCGGAAAAGTTTATAGGTTTGAGGACTCTAATTTAGTTGATTCTGCGTGTGAGTAACAGTGATTTATTAGAAGTATGGCACATTTTGATCAAATATATGTGATCACACCATCACAAGATATTCATTTATTTTCATTAAATTGTAAAATAGAGTTAACTATTTCTGAGAGGTGCGTTTAACATGGATAAAACATCGTTGATAATATTGTTTGCAATAATCTACGTTAATTTTCTAATGAAACAAATCAATTTCATGTACCAATAAAGACATAAGAGGTTCACAAACCTGTTTTGATATTTTGAAAAAAAAAAAAAAAAAAGAGGGGAGCTTCATATGTCATCACTGCTGCACCATGGGATTGATATTTGGTCAAAATGGCAGCCAGCTTGATCTGAATTTTTGTATCATGATCGTAAAACTTTGGCGTAACTTTAGATCTTACTGTGTGATTTATAGAAGACTTATATCACCACTCTCCGATCAATGTACTTTGTGTCAAATAAAGATTATATGGGTTTGATTTGGCTTACAATGTACAACGACTTTGCGTGATGTTATTTTAACAACAATCACTATGCCTGATCACTGAAGACACCAGATTTACGAAAATGCTTCGGGTGATCATCACATAATATTTTCAATGTTTGAAATCCACAAGCTGGATTGATTGAAAACAATATAAAAATTTTTGACTAAGATTTTTCACACAATTTCTGTAATCTTGAATTCTTATGCAACTTTTTTAGATATCGTGAAAGCCGGAGAAAATGGGTTTTCCGGGAAAATTGAACAATCACGAACTTCTCATTTACATGCTTCTGTTCTTAAATGTGCGACAAAATAAGAGACATTACAAGCAGATGTCTGGTGACGTTGTTAGCCGTGTCTTATGACGTAATTACTCTCACGCCAAAGCTGTCAGTCTCGCTCCATTCTCACTGTGTCTGAATACAAGGGGGCAGGCAAAACGGTGACGTCAAAGTTACGCCACGTGAAGCATAATTGTTTTGAAAATGTTATTGCCTGAGTAAACCACGTGAATCACTGATATCCTTGGCAGAAGAAAGCAATCGTCTGCTATTCCGATGGAAATCTCAGCTGTCGATTTTGATAATTATTGTGGTACTGTTGGTTACGAGGTGTCGGCCAGACACGCGTTAAACCAAGAGAAACCGTGGAAAGGTCCGTAAAGTGTCCACCAGTTTCATTTCCGCCAGATACAGAATTTTTCTGTTATCAAGCATGTAAAACACTCTCCTACTTCTTTTTTTATGGCATTGGACTGTAGAATATTGTAGCATCGCTCACTAATACATTAAACTTGACTTTCTGTACATACAGCTATCATATTACTGAAAAAAAAATGGCATGTGTGACTCCTGTCTATGAAGGTTCTGGTAAGTGGCATGACATGTCTATTTGCAGGCAACTCGAAAATGTTTGTTTTGTTTTGTTTTGTTTGTTTGTTTGTTTGTTTTTTCTTTTTCTTTTTCGTTTTTGTTTTTGTTTTTTGTGTTTTTTTTTTTTTTTGTTTTTGTTTGTGTATTTTTTTTTTTGTTTGTTATTTTTTTTTTCGTTTTTTTTCACGTAATCGGCGTCACTGACGTCGATTGTGTCAAGGATCTAGGTTGGCAGTTTTCAGAAGCATGGTGCTATTGCCATACATCCTTAGATAAGCTCAAGACATAATACAAAGCAGCTGATTTGTTAGGAAACTCAGTCCTCCTAACAAAAACAAAAGCAAAAACAAAACAACAAACAAAAAAAAACTTGTCCTTAAACTTGAACTGGTCCAAATGAAGCAGACGACACCGCAGACTGCCGTGATGCATGTCGAATTTTCGTCTAAATCATTCCTCGTGATAGGCCTTTACCCGTATTTCTTCTTCGTTGGCGACAGAAATCTTCCACAAGTAACCCTCCCATTTCTCATGAAATCCGAAAAATTCTCATCAACAGCCTCTAACAGTGATCCAATCACTCAAATCTAGTTGGCTTTTGTCTGAAACTGCAGACTGAACAGGTCAGCGCATGAGGATAATGTGGTGGTAACTGGTCGATGTGTAGTGTTACAATTGCTACAATTTGAGCCCAATATGATCAAAATTGGATGCAAATTGACAGAGCTTTGGCTGCATGAAAATTTCGAAGGTCCAAATAACAATTGTGTTCTCCGACTCGTAGTTATTTATAATGGAGGTAGAGTGTGTTTAAAATGTACCAGACTCATAAATATTACAAAAACGATATGTGCCTTCCTTCTGCTTTTGCTGAAAACTCAGCTGACTGACTAATCAGGAGAACCGAAAAGTGATAGGCCTACCAGGTCTTTTTTTATTTTTGGCAGAAATGATAAAATTTGGGTTTTGAGTGGTTAGGCCTATACATTTTTAACATTATAGTCTGTAGTTAATGAAGAATATTTGAAAGGTTGAGAGGACTGGTTTAAAACCGCCAGTTGCCTTTTATGGGTGACAACCTGTCGCAAGTCAGGAGTGAAATTTGTTTCTTCACATTGGTATTGGAAGATGAATGAATGTTGATGCTTTGGTAACTCTAGAATCTCTGTGCTGTCATTGTTTGGTTTGAAATTTATGAATATGGGTCATGTTTTTCCGAACTAACTGATCTTTGACCTTTAGAGGTCATCTGTAAATTACAAAAATGTGCAGTGTTACAAACATATCAATTGAGGTTGGATTGGTTTCCTGTACCTATAATAGTTTGTGAGATATTCAAGATTTAAATTTTCAAATGACCCTAATTTGCATAATTTTCAAAAACGTTGAACCTCTTAACAAAAACTCAAGAGTTCATGTATGGAAGTATAATCGTGCCAAGTTTGGAGTTACCACGTAAAATAGATTTCAAATGGAATGCCGGACTAATTTGCCTGTAAAGAAAGAAAGAAAGAAAGAAAGAAAGAAAGAAAGAAAGAAAGAAAGAAAGAAAGAAAGAAAGAAAGAAAGAAAGAAAGAAAGAAAGAAAGAAAGAAAGAAAGAAAGAAAGAAAGAAAGAAAGAAAGAAAGAAAGAAAGAAAGAAAGAAAGAAAGAAAGAAAGAAAGAAAGAAAGAAAGAAAGAAAGAAAGAAAGAAAGAAAGAAAGAAAGAAAGAAAGAAAGAAAGAAAGAAAGAAAGAAAGAAAGAAAGAAAGAAAGAAACAACGATGAGTCTTAGTGGAGTTGTATTTCAAGCAGATTATACTGTACTATGCCATTGGGCCAATCAGCTTATTGATGGGACGTACCATCTCCGCAAATGACCCCAGGCAAATATATGTAATTGACATGTGGAACCATATGTGTGTTCAGAATTTTTTCATTAATCACAAAGAATTAAGTGGTATTTTGTAGAATCCACTTGCATACTCATATGCTAACATATGACGTTGTTGCCATGGCATTAGCAGACCTCATTTGCAATCGGCAAAAGCCACACTGCATAATAGATAGTTGGTAAGTAACAGTCATTATCTATATGTGCCAGCGCAGACATACTTTCTTTCTTTCTTTCTTTCTTTCTTTCTTTCTTTCTTTCTTTCTTTCTTTCTTTATCAACAAGTTTGTCTGCCCTTTCCTTCGCAGACTATTATAAATAAAACTCCAAACTTGGCACAATTATACTTCTATAGATGAAGTCTTGCCCTTTAAAAATGACAGGTCCCGATTTTCAAAAATATGCAAATGAGGGCTAATTAAAGTTTTAAATCTTCAATATCTTATATACTATAGTGGAGGTGGCTCCTAGTGTAAAGTATTTTGATCAAATCAAGCAAAGGTCATCTCAAATTTCAAGGTCCTGTCAACGCCAAAGGTCATGTCAAGGTCAAATATCATTTTTAGGTCAAAATTTCATTTTAAAGGTCAAAGTTCACTTCGTTTACAGGTAAACGTCACCTGAAGGCCTGAAGGGTACAGGTCAAGGTCATTTGAACCTTCAAAATTTTCATCTAGCCATGACTAGGAGGATTTTTATCCAATTTTGACTATGTTGGGCTCAAATTGTAACAATTGTAACGCTGCATTTTTTTTGGTAATTTTCACGTATCCTCTAAAGGTCAAAAGTCAAGGTCATTTGGAGCTTTGAAATGTTCATCTAGCCAGAAAGTGATCAAATTTTATCCAATTTTGATCAGGTGAGGCTCAAATTGTAGCTATTGTAACACTGCACGGTTTTTTCAGTTACATTTAACCTTTCAAGATCAAAGGTCAAGGTCATTTGGACCTTTGAAATTTTCAACTAGCCATAACTCGTTCAATTTTCATCCAATTCTGATAATTTTGGGCTCAAATTGTAGCTATTGTAACACTGCACATTTGTATATTTCTAATCTGACCTCTAAAGTGCAAAGATCAAGGTCATTTGGATGTTTAAAATTTTCATCTAGCCATGACTCGGTCCATTTTTATCCAATTTTGATCATGTTGGGCTCAAATTGTAGCTATTGTAACAATGCACGTTTATGTCTGCTACATGTAACCTCTCAAGGTCAAAGGTCAGGTCATATGGACCTTTGAAATTTTCACCTAGCCATAACTAGGTCAATTATTATCGAATTATAATCATATTTGGCTCATGTTGTAGCTACTGGAACACTGCACTTTTTCGTAATTTACATGGGACCTTTAAAGGTCAAAGGTCAAGGTCATATGACCTTTGAAATTTTCATCTAGCCAGAAATTGGTCAATTTTTATCGAATTGTGATCATGTTGGGCTCAAATTGTAAATATTGTCACACTGCACATTTTTGTAATTTACATGTGACCTTTAAAGCTCAAAGGTTAGGGTCATTTGGACCTTTGAAATTTTCATCTTACCAGACATTAGTCAATTTGTATCCAATTTTGATCATGTTGGACTCAAGTTGTATCTGTTGTAACACTGCACATTTTTATAATTTACATGTGTTTTCTAGAGGTCAAGGTCATTGGGCCTTTGAATTTTTTATCCAGTCATACATCAGCCAATTTCCATTCGCTTCTAATCATTTTGGGCTGAAATGGTAGGCACTGCAACACTGCACATTTTTGTTATTAACATGTTACCTCTAGATGTCAAAGGTCAATGTCATTCAGTCCTTTGAAAGTTTCATCTTGCCATAACTTAGTCAGTTTTCATCTGATTTGGTTCAGGTCGGGCTTAAATTGTAGGTATTGAAACACTGTGCATTTTGTAATTTACATGTGACCTCTAAAGTTCAAACGTCAAGGTCATTCGGACTTTGAAATTTTCATCCAGCCGTAAGCTGAATGGAATGTGAAGTAGCAAAGGAAAAAAATTGTAACATTTAATATTTGACCTTTTGAAGGCACGCAGATTTGCTTTGAAGCAAATCTGTTTTTCTAGTTTTTTTTTCTTTGTTCCTATCTACCCCGGGAAGGAGTATCGTGTAAAGGTCTTGGATCAGTAGCCGCTCAAGGTCGGGTCAACTGATCCACAACTTTTGATCGAGTACTGAGTACTGTTGCTGTGTCTTTTGGGTGTTAATATCACAGGAGCAGAACATCCCAAATTAAGTCCCATCATAATTTTGGATAGGAAAATACTTATCAACTGTGAGTTTTAGAAAAGCGCTGCTACTCTATAAATATTTTAAATCATTTGATAACTTTCTGTAACGGTCCATCATGGCGGGAAGGTACACAAATGCACCTGTAAAAAAAATCTAATCACAAGACACCCTCCCTCCCCCCCCCCCATTTCAAATAGGAGAAATAAGCCAGCGAATGTCGCTATAGTAACTTGTAAATGCATTAGGCCTAGATTACTGGTCCAAGACCTGAACATTTGGCATGACAGTCGCCATTGCTCTTCTGTTGAACATCATGGCAGCATGACTTGTCCCTGTGTGCATGAAGATGTATAAAACATCTCGTCATGATAACAAATGCCAGTCATGAAATACTGCATACATCTCGTCATGATAACAAACGCAAGTCAGTGCCGTAGCCAGGCTGAGGCAGAGGAGGCGCTTGCCTCTGAATTTTGGCTGATGATGTTAGGATTAACATAGAAATAATTTATTTAGCCTCAACAAGACTTGTTAAGTTAAAGTTATTTTACACAACAAGAACAAAAAGACCCTATTGTAACTAAGACTGTGAGTCACTCATAGTGATAGAAGATAAGAGCATCACAGAAGGCATACTTTTTTCAATGATTACTTGTATCTTTGCCCTAGTAGTTGTAGGACCAAATTCAATTCATATAAAATGATCAAAAATAGTCACATGTAAGTACAATTTTGAGAATTTATATATGTATAAAGTCTTTTTTCCCCTTAAAAACCCACTAAATTACACCATTTTATGTGCCATTTTTCAAAAGTTTTCAATCTTCGGAGGGGGGCATGCCCCCCTCCCAAACCCACCCCTTCCCCCACCAGTACCCTTTGCCTCCTCTATTTTAGAAGGCTGGCTACGGCCCTGCAAGTCATGAAATACAGCTGTTTTACAACGACAGTTTGATATGATGCGTCACCACGAAACGTCCTGATAATTAAGCTTTTCCTATACACGTTTGCATGACTCTGTTCCATGTGGGTAAGCCTTTCCAATATCATGTTTATCTGACTCTGTTCCATGCGGGTAAGCTTTTCCTAAACACGTTTACCTGACTCTGTTCCATGCGGGTAAGCTTTTCCAAAACACGTTTACTTGACTCTGTTCCATTGATGCGTCAACTCGAAACGTGCTGATAAGCATTTCCTATACATGTTTACCTGACTGTGTTCCATGTTCTGGCATCGTGACCGGCTGTTAAAACCGTCTTTCTCCCAGTTTTGTCCAGAAACTCCCGTTGTCACACGCACATATGCTGTTGGATGTCAATTTACGTTAGCTTTTACGGTAAATTTGGATTTTTATCTCGATGACCCACCGTATCTAGGCCAAACTGCATAATGTCCTGTTTCATGTGACAAATCAACATTAGATAATGCCCACTGGTCATGTCATATTAAACAGGGCAAAACCTGAAACTGGAAAGTCCGGACCGAAAGTCAACGGACATTCCGTGTTAAAATCAATGGTGTTACTCGATCCAGGCACCCAACAAGCGAACAAGCACACTCTATGTGTGTACACACTCTATGTGTGTATGTATGTATGTGGTGGAGAGCTGATATATAACTTCGGTCAACTGAATGAAGATCCCTGATGCATCCAGTAATGAACGCCAATACTAAATAAGACCATTCAGTGACCTCTTAATTTGTACAAAATTTGTCAGACATCGTCAATAAACATGACGGTGGGTAACAGCCCTGTCGGTGTCAAACATAATCCAGATATTGATGATAACGATGATGACGACGTTGCACAGTCTAAATCTAATCATTCTGTTTCTTTTGAATTGATACAAAAGGCTACATGCTACAACGTAACACACAATCATCAATTGCTGTCATGTGACAGCTGGCCTGTATATTTAACTTGTATAGAATTAAACACTTGTTGGTTGTTAGTCTAATTTGTGAACATGGCAGTACGAAATCAGCCGAACAAAACTGTGATTTTATCGATATCTCACTTAAGTTTTTTGATGACGGATATTCGCCCGTCTGCCTCCTCTTCACATATCACAGTTTCTATCCATTACCAAATAGGGACCAGGCCCATTTCAATCTTCATACAACTGTAGATATGTATTTTGTTGTGTCTTTATGTCTTTTCGTCCAGAACCACTTCCTGACAGTTATAACCTTTTCCCGTAGTCCGAACCCCTACACTTCATAACCTTACCTGTCACTGTCCAACCTGTATGCACATGGAAGTACTGTTGTCATGTTCTTCTGTAGAATTTTGACATAGGTTCTATTAGCCCCAAAAGATTATGGGGTCTTCAGTGGATAACTGCTCAGAACAAGTTTTGGAACCTCTACCCGCACATGTCTCTCTGAGTAGCGGCCCCTCATCTAACCTAAATATTTAGCAAAGGCGACCCACATAACGTGTCAAATGATGAATAAGCTAAATAAGTGAAGTTCAGCTTTAAATGAATAGTTTCAATATAAATACAGAATATCATCAAACCAAACATAAATAATAAATAGTATACTACAAGTTCTGGTGGGAATAATTTGACTTGTCACTGAACTGGTATTTACCCTTTCTAGCTACATATAGATGGAACCACCTGCCAGTGTATAAAGACGGCTATACATTCAGTCCCAGTGATAGCAAAATAAACAGCTACAGCAAGACACCTGTATAAACCTGGGGAATTCCTAACACGTGCTATAGCAATGGGCATCCTGTACCAGAAATATAAAACAAACTCCATGATGATACCTACTCCTATAAAAGTCTCCCAAGAAATCAGTTCCATTTAGTTGTCAACTCTTAGTTTATGTTTCAAAAGATTGAACAAAGTTTGTAATAATTGAGTAAATCCTGCCAATTTCGGGCAAAGCGCTGGGGACAGCCTATGACTAATTCCAGGTCCTAGAGTTAATGTTTCAAAAGAATGAATCAAGTTTGTGACAATTGAGTGAATACTGCCAATTTCTAACCAAGTGCTCAGGACAGCCTCTGAGTAACTCCCAGCCCGAATTAAGTAATTTTTTTTATATTGAGTAAATGTGCACTTATATGGTGGCATAAAATGTCAGAAAGGTAAAAATTAAAACAGAGTGATGCCAAAAGGTACAATTAAGTAGCAAAACAAGCAGGTATGAAATCTCTAAAATTATTGAAACCAAATTTTCCAACAATCTCTGCATATTTACAGCAAAATTTGGAGAAGTATTTGATCAAAAATAAATGCTTGAATCCTCTTAACTCAAGTTTTTATTGAAAAGGAATTTAGTTCTGGATGCAAAGTCCTGAAATTTAGAAAAAATACTACCATATCTGAAAAATTGTGCCAAAAATGTATTATATCCAATAGTTTATGAAATATTACTGTCAGGGAAAGGATAATTGGCTACTTCAAAGTTCAACTCATCAATTCTGTGATAGACTTTAATGCCAGATCTGTCATTTGAACCCGAATAATGAAGTCCAGGAACACATCTCTGAAATAATCTGAATTGTTACCTTCCAGAGGGATATCTTTTGGTTAAATTTCTTTAGCAATTCCATTGAAATTGTTCACATTTACACAAGCAATATCATCAATATACCTAGCATTGTTGGATAATTTTGTAGCCAAATGAAAATATGTCTTGAACGATTTATCCATGTACTTAAATCAGGGAGTAACGGAGAGCAGTTGCTACCCGTTGGGATGCCTTTTATTTATTGAAAACCCCAATGGTCCAAATTGAACAAAAGCATTATCCAAAAGAAATTTCATACCATTTATCAAAATTTCAACAGTGTAAGATTTAATGCTACTTACATAACAAAACCATCTTAATTTTTACCATCCAGATGGATATCTATCGGGTAAATTTCTTTATCAATTTCACTGAAATTTTTTATATTTACACAAGCAATGTCATCAATATACCTTGCGTTGTTTGATAATTTTCGATCAATTTATCCATATACTTCAATTCGAGCCAGATTAAATATAAATCATCAAGTAACGGGGGAACCGTTGCTAACCATTGGAATGCCTTAAAGCTTCATTTGTTGAAAAAAGCAAAGGCTCGCATTGAACAAAAGTGTTGTCCAAAAGAAATGTTGTAGTATCTATCGAAGTTTTAACAGTGTAAGATTTACCAATAATTCTTGAATACTTATTATGTGACCAGTATGATTTCTTGAATATGAATTAATATTTATGTATGTCTATTTTGTTTCATCAAATGCATGGGTTTTTATCAATTGCGTCATTATGTGGCCTCGCGACGTGTACTTTTCATATTTTAGTTAAAAACTTAAGATCTTTTCCAAAGCAACTTGGCCAATAGGAGAGGTCACAATTGACAAGATATGCTGAGTGCTGTGTGTGACAACCCATAATTCCGGTTCTTAATTCTTGTGGAATATATTGTATTTATGTCTTATCGTCCAGAACCACTTCCTAGTAGTCACTAGTAGTCACTATCCTATTCCGCAGTCCGAGCTTTTTACTTTCCATAAGCTAAACTGTCACTGTCTAACCCATATATAGAAGTACTATCTTCCGTATTGCACACGTTCTTCTATAGAATTTTGACATGGGCTGCATTAGCCCAAATAAATTAAAGGGTCTTCAGTGGGCAACGACTGAGAACATGTTTCCGAGTGTGTACCGGTACATCTCTGTCTGTGTAGCGGCTCCTTGTCTAAGCTAAATATTCCGCAAGGAAAACCCACGTAATAATAAAAAATATATGAACATGCCACATAATGCATTAGCTAAACAAGTGAAGTTTTGCTTATACATGCGGAGCTTCAATATGAATAAAGAATAGCTGTGAAACAAAACGTAATTTCTAGATATATATAATACAAGGTCAGATAAAAGTATTTTGACTTACCCTTGAACCAGTATATACTGTTTCTAGCTGGATAGCTTACCTTAGTTAAATCACCTGCCAGTGTATACCTGAAGTAGAAACAAACTGGGGCTTTATATTTAGTCTCAGTGATTACAAAATAAACAGTTACAGCTTGACCACCTGTACAAACCGAGGGCAATTCTAACAGGTCCCGCAACAATAGACATCCTGCACCAGAAATGTAATAAAAAAAAAATAAAGAAAATAAAAAAAACAAAAAACAAAAAACAAAAAAAACCGTGCTGACACCTATTCCTCACATTGAAAGTCTCTAATTAATAAAGCTCTATTTCGCTGCCAACCCTGAGTTAATGTTTCAACATAATGGGTCCAGTTTGTGACATTTGAGTAAATACTGTAAAATTTGAGTAATTTTTGACATTTAGTAAATGTGTATCTAGGTATGTTATTAGCATTTAAGTCAAGAACATATGATCAAAATATCATTTTTCTTGACCTGATTCTAATTACAATATAGGCGGACTTGCAACTGTCGTAGGCCGCTGCTTGCTACCGGTAGCTCCCGGGGGTTTAACCTGACAGAAAACATGCAAGCCTAAAATGTCTGAAAGGTCAATATTAAAACAGAAATATGCCAAAAGATAAGTAGCAAAACAGGCAAGTCTAAAATCTCAAAAATTTGGAAGCAAAACAAATCTCTGGACATTTACAGCAAAAGATGTAGAAATTTGTGATCAAAAGTATATCTTTGAATCCTCTTGACTCAAGTTTACTGTAAATAAATTTGGTTCTAGATGCAACATCCTAAAAATTAGAACAAACACGACCAAATCTCAAAATTTGTGACAAAAATGTATCATATCCAAAAGCTTCCGAAGTATTGCTCTCAGGGAAAAGGATAGTTAAACACTTCAAAGTTAAACTCATCAATTTTGTGATAGACTTTAATGCAAATATTTAATTAGTGACCTCAGTATCCAAGTCCAGAAACACATTTCTCAAACCATCTTAACTGTTACCTTCATCTATCAGAGTATCAACAGTGTAAGACTTACTTTCTCATGGAAACAAAAGTTCCCGTTACAATCTCAAATCGCCTGATTATTTATGCCAGCACCCTCATTAATTCTTATCGTGCCTGTATAAACGTCAATGGGGCCACTTCTAGGCATATATTTTACCATCGTAACGAATGAATGCACCAAATGTCTACTTTATTTGTTCCTTTATTTGATTTGATTTCATTTACTTTGAAATTTGACTGCATTTTGTTAAACTTCATGGGAAAATGACTTTTTTATTTTCACTTTTAGCAGTCCTTTCTGTAATTCGGTCGGTTTCCCCATGAATGGAAAATCATCAGCCCCAATCAATTGATCCTGGCTAATTTTTAATGAAGAATTAATGCCATTTTGTTTGGCACGAGGCCAAGAAAACTGAGAAGAAGGTCACTCAACAGTGTTTGTTAAAATAGACCTGTATGTGTCCAGCCAATATTTGTTTCTGTAGCTTCTAGGAAACCACATTCGGGCGTTCAAGTGACTTTTAATTTTTTATGTCCATTTGTCAGTGTGCATCCAATTGGGAAGCAAAATGTGAAAGCATTTACATCAAATAAATTCTGTTTTATTGCAGGGACAATCCTTCAGTTTTTTCACATTTGCTGTGGGCAATAATGTAAGCTGATCATACTTGTCGAAGCTGTGGAGGCTGGTCTTGGTCTATGTTGGGGCAGTGCGTGACTGGGTAGGTACTCAAACAGATTTGACCAGGGTGCTTTAATGCACAGGAGCTCCAGCATGCGATACCACTTATGGAATTTGAAAAAAAAAATGGGAGCTTGATCCTTCCTTTGGGGTTCATGACCACATGAACCCTATAGGTGGACCACGGTCAACCCCATATGTGGCAATGGCGACCACATGCAACTGATCCAAGCAAAGTCCCATTCGGATCGGAAATAACCTGGTGTGTACTGCTAGCGAAGCAAAAGTTTTCCATTAAGGTAATATAGAGTACAGAACCAGAAGAGGGGGTTTGGTACTTTGCCCTTAGCCGAGAAAAACATGAAAAGCATCTTTTACAGTGGGTCCATGCTCACGTCGCGTTTACAGTGGGAAATAGGTCAAATTTGAATTGGGCAGACGAATTGAACATTACCAGTATGGAAGAGCATGCGTCTATTGACGGAGCCTGCCCCCACCATGGGAAGAATCACAGGAATGCCAAAGTGGCATATGGGAAGTCTGCTGACAAAACAGCCCACATAATGTTGGAAAGATGACGGAGACATACGAGGTACATAAACATATGAATAAATAGGTCAGAGTTGATGGTGGCGATAGAAGCCATTGGACAAACAGTGAAAATGGAAGCTGCTAAACTACTGTACCACCACTCAGGCAGTGAATATCTTATCAGAGGGATAACATAAGTGGAAAACGAATGGTTGGGTAAAGACCAGTGGAAAAAAGGATCCAGTCCTTAATACGGATTTGTGGAAAAACTTTGAATACACTTGTCCAGTCCTGCAAAAGGCCCCTTACTTTGAATCAGAGATACGTTAGTTAGATCATTTATTTAATCTGGGTAATACATGATTAGCGGGTACCCGGTAGTTCTCATCATGGCCCAGCCATGAGAAAAAATATACAAAAGGTATAGCAACATTTACAAAGTACATTAAAACACAAAATAAATTAATGTAAAACTGTCCCATCAGCATCCAACAATTACCTGTTTCCATTATGCCAATGACAACAAGCATAATGTGTCAAACCACATTTTGATTAAAAGTTCTGCAGGTACCTCTTACAGCATAGAGATTTGAATGTTTCAAGATATTTTGCTGAGCGAACATCAGTGGGAAGGGCATTCCAAAGCCATTCCCCATCATACCTAAAACTGCGAGTGTAGTTTGTAAGCCTTGCTTTGGTGGTAATTAAATTGTTGCGACTAGCACTTCTTGTACCATGCGTGTGTTGTTGTGAGAGTGACCTAAAGTTACATAGATATGTCGGCACCAAACCATTTAGACACTTGTACATTAGTACAGTTCTTTTAAAGCTCACTTGCTCATAGAAAGGCATCCATTTTAATTTTTTAAAAAGCTCCTGGCTGGAAAAATCTAAAATGCTACAATGGAGAATTATACGTGCCACTCGCTTCTGTACTTTGGTAATACATTCTCTATAAATTGAATTGGCAGGACGACCCCAAACAGTACAACTAAAGTCCATGTGTTGTAGGACCAATGCATTAAAAAGTTGGACTGCAACATCTTTTGGAATCAAATGCCGAGCTCTTTTAAGAACACCTATCTTTGAGATAACTTCTTGCATACTGTCTCATGCTGGGGGGGGGGGGGGGGGGCAACTGAGATTGGAGTCCATTTGAACACCAAAGAATTTTGTTGTTTGCACCTGTTCAATTTCTTTGCCCCCGGCATCAATTTTTAATTTAGTGGTGGAAGTAACTGTTTTCATAGTGCCGATCAGTTGGGATTTTGTTTTTTCAACATTCAATGTCAGTTTGTCCCTTTGCATCCAATTCTGTACATTAATAAAATCTGCCTTCAACTTAGCTTGAATATCTTGAGCTGAATGTCCAGATACTTCTGCAGTGCTGTCGTCTGCATACATATACAGTCTGGGGTGTTCAAGACATGATGGCAGGTTATTAATAAAAGGTATAAACAGCAGGGGTCCCAAAATTGAACCCTGTGGGATACCAACAGTCACTTCGACACTTTCGACCCCATTACCCTTTAGCTTATCTAATAGAATCTAATGATCAAAAGTTTCAAATGCCTTTCTCAAGTCAATATGTAACAAACCATTCACTTTCCCAGAATCCATAGTTTCGATCCCGCTTTCAACCATGGATGCTGAGACATGTTAAGGGACACAGTTTGGACGTGGGAAATGAGTATGCCAACGTGCTGGCAAATCAAATGAAGGTAAGATGGTAAGACAGTCAAGATAATGGTGCTAGGTGTACACCCACTAGTGAGCAGATGAGTAGTGAAAACAATGAAACAATGTTTCCACAAACATCAAAGAGCAAGATAGTTATAACCAAATGTAACAGGCACCAAAACTGACTGAATCAGTTGAACAGGAGAACACTGCCAACTTACCAAACGAACTAAGGAAGACTGGTATCAGCGATACATGCAAAGCCTGTAAAGGGAACAGAAAGAGACCTGTACATGCAATGTCAAAACTGTGAGGGATGGTATCCCGTGAAATGCACCAAACTACCCCCTTACCAGTTTTTTTTGTTTTTGGTTTTTTGTTTTTGTTTTTGTTTTTGTTTTTTGTTTTTGTTTTTGTTTTTTTGTTTTTTTTGTTTTTGTTTTTTGTTTTTTTGTTTTTTTGTTTTTGTTTTTTTTTTTTTTGGGGGGGGGGGTTTGCTACATACTACCAGACGGCAATTTACATGTGAACAGTGCATAGATATGCTACAGTACATTTTGCAGGCATGTACCAGACCAATAACCTTGAGACAAAACGACAGTGCTACTACATGGAGGCCAGCGAATACACCAGAATCAAAGGCAACCCAAACAGATATCACTGTGAAGAGGCTTAGTGATAATGATAACACACTGTAAGCAAAGACAACCCAAGCTAAGTCGCTTCACAGATAGCTGTGAAGCGACTTAGTGATGTGCTACAAGTTAATAAGACACATATTACAGGCACCAACAAAACCCAGGAAGGTGACATACAAAGCCAAAGGCCCAATGTGAATTCGTCCATAGCAAATATACAAAATGAAAGCACAGACCTACCAAATGCAAAGTACAAGACGTTATTAAAACATGATTACTGGTTTAGAACAAAGCATTATAGCAACACTTGGAGCGTTCAGAGAATAAACTTTCCCAGCTGAAGCTTCAGGAGGCTCAGAAGGAGTGTGATCTACAGAAACAGATGGCCACACAACTGCAAAGGGAAATATCACAGCTCACAGAAAACCAAACATCCAATAACAGGGAAATTGAGCAGCAGAAATGTCTGGGTGAATGCCCTAACTACCACAAGCTCAAACAAAGCATACGACAGCTGGAGCTTGAGAAGATTCTACTGAGTAAAGAAACAGATTTTGTTCAGGTACATATCTATCAGGTGAAAGCCTTGCAACAAAAACAAATGGAAATGTTAAATGAAGAAATGGAGCGAAAACACGATTCCTTGAGTGACAAAGAAGCAGAGCTGCTTATCTCGGCTGACAAAAACAGTGAGCTGCAAAGAATTTTGAATGAGCAAATGGACAAAGCACTTGAGGTACAGTTGCAACTAAATGATAAGGTTGGAGAGAGCATCCAAGCAACCCTGAATAGAATATTCAATCAGTCTCTCTATTATAAGCCAAACTGAAGCCTGCTGTTTGCTCAAGTTTTTGGGGGAAACCAAGCCAAAAGACCACTGAAACAAGCAGTACTACACTCAGTACTACACTCAGTGCTACAGGGGAAAAGGCGGTTAGTGAAAATGAGACGCAAAAAATAACGAAAAAAGCAGTAGCAAACCTGCAGATATACGTCCAATTACACAGCACAGTGGTGGCAGGTCTCCCTTTATACGTCCAAATACACAGCACAGTGGTGGCAGATCTACCTATATACGTCCAAATACACAGCACAGTGATGGCAGATCTACAGATATATGTCCAAATACACAGCACAGTGGTGGCAGATCTACAGATATATGTCCAAATACACAGCACAGTGATGGCAGATCTACAGATATATGTCCAAATACACAGCACAGTGGTGGCAGATCTACAGATATATGTCCAAATACACAGCACAGTGATGGCAGATCTCCCTTTATTACGTCCAAATACGCAGCACAGTGATGGCAGATCTACAGATATGCGTCCAATTACACAGCAGAGTGGTGGCAGATTTCCCTTTATACGTCCAATTACGCAGCACAGTGGTGGCAGATCTACCTATACACTATCCACTTATAGTACTTCTGAACTATGTGTGTTGACTATTTTGATATTGCCCTATATTAATACTGGGTTAGGCAATGATCAAATGAATGGGTCCATAAGTTTTTCCTTGCATTTGGAAGTACATTACCAACAGAAGTTAAAAATTTGGACACAATAACCCATATTTATTATTTCGAATTCATTTGTAGTATACCTGTTTCTTTTTCTTCTCTTGTGTAGTGAATTGCAATGAGAGGGCTATCACATATGGGTGGTTTAAAAAAAATTATACATTGGAATAGTTAAAAGGGATGCGGGAAAATGCCTCAGGATGCCTGAAAACTGATGAACCAGAAGTACTACAGTTTCTTTTGACAAATGTTATACAATTAGTAACAGGATCAGTATGGACACGAATGTACCAATGGTAAACACCTCTTAGAACTCTGTGTAGTGACAGGTGTACGCATACTGAATGGTGCACGTTGGGTAACTTGAGTGGCCAGTATACATGCCATAATTACAATGGTAGCAGTGTTGTGGATTACTGTATAGTATATGAATCTTTAATTCCGGAATTGCAATACTTCAAAGTACGTGATTTTAATGGCGCATTGTCAGATCATTCAGCAGTATCAATGAATATGCTTGCTGATATAAACACAATGAAGGCAAACTAGAGTAGAAATATAATAGAATGTAAAAGGAGGTTTAAGTGCAATATAGAGAACAAACAACACTTTATGAGATACATGAATGGAGAAAAAGTGAAGAAAATGATGAATGCAGGACTTGACAATTTGAAAGAGGAGGGAAGTGTAGACGAGAGGGCTTTAGATTTAAATAATCTCCGTATACACAGGGCAGAGAAAACCATGGGAAGATTCAACCAGAGAAGGACAAGGAGAAAGAAGAAATTGGTTTAATAAAACTGATTTAAGGAAAGAGGTGAAATCACTTAACATTGCTTTACAGAGAGACCCACACAATCCAATTGCGGGGTCGATTCTACCCAATTTAAATAGATCACAAGAAAATAAGTAAAATAAAACAGGATTATAAAAAAAGCCTGTAAAAAAATTAAGCTACTTTCATATGGACCCCAACGTATACGGGACGCTAGGCGATGAATTGCGTAAATTGGAATGCAAAGACATAAATGATGCTGAGAAAATTGACCCTGAAACCTTGCTTAACCATAATAAAAATTTACTAAATGATAATGACACGCAACACTGTAATGATTTGGAATTTAAAAAGGAGTTGTCTGAAATGGAACTGGAAGGCTACTCCTTAGAACTAGACTTCAAAATCACCACAGACAAGATTATTTCTCTTGACAAAAAGCGAACAAATATTAAGGCTATGGGTTTAGATTGATTCAGTATACAATAATATAATAATATTTTGTGATAGCCTGGAAAAATACACCGATAAACATAAACGAATCTGCAATAAACAGATAGGTTTCAGTAAACAACCCCCATGAAACAGATCATTTGTTTGTTATAAGAGTACTGATAGACAAATATGTGAAAGTAAAAGTAGGTAAATTATTTTTATGTTTTGTGGATTTTGAAAAGGCATATGATAAGGTGTGGTACACTGGTTTATTTTACAAATATCAAAGGTTTGGTACAAAAGGTATGTTCTGCAGAATTCTAAAAGCAATTTACACGAATACAAAGTCATGTATAAAAGTGAAAAATATTTTTTTCTCTTCAAGTATGGGCATAAAACAGGGCGACGTACTCAGTCCCCAACTATTTAACATTTTTGTAAATGATATTCCAGACTATCTCGACTATGATGAAACCACACCTGTTTTGGCCAATGAAAAAATAAATTGTCTTATGATTGTGGATGATTTAGTACTTGTGTCAATATCTGCAACCAGCCTACAAAATGATTCAAACAAGTTACATGAATATTGTACTAAAATGGAGTATGACAGTGAACAGACAAAAACTAAAATACATAAAAAAATGCAAGGAAATCAACATTGGAATAAAACTCGTAAAAATTAAAGGCGAAAAACTACACCCAAATTTTTGCAAATTTATATTACACACTATACATTACTTTTATTAAACAAGCATGTTCATCTATAAATCATATGGTCTCTTTGGAAGAAAACACTTTTAAGTATTGTATATAATGTAGCCAGAAGTAAGATGAATACTAAAGATTCAGGGCTAAATCCCTGGATAAATAAATTACTTAAATATTTTAAAGTGAATCACTGTGATCTTCAAACCAATAATACAATAGACTGGGCAAAAATTACACATAAGATAAAACTGCACAATGGTGAAACCTGAAAAAATCAAATAGAAAAGAATAAGGACACACAATATACTGGAAATAAATTAAGATTCTACCGTACTTTTAAAAGCAACATTTATTTCGAAGATTATCTGTCACTTGTTAGAAATAAAGAAGAGGTGCGCACTTACAAAGATTAAAATGAGTGCACACCAACTAGAAATAAAGTAGAGGTGCGCACTTACAAAGATTAAAATGAGTGCACACCCACTAGAAATAAAGAAGAGGTGCGCACTTACAAAGATTAAAATGAGTGCACACCCACTAGAAATGAAAAAGATGAGATACAATAATACAGAGATACAGGATAGGATATAAAAAGCTTATAGTGAAAAGAATATTGAAGATGCTTATCATTTACTTTTACAATCCAATACATACGAAAGAAAAATTCAGCAATTAATTGATCTTCAGTAACCAAAGTAAACGTTTTATCCTGCTGAATAAAAAACAGATCGTTGCATACATGTCAGACCCTACCAGTATATGTGATTTGGCTGAGTTTTGCTATAAAGTCCTGGAGAAAAGAAAACAGTTAACGAATACATAACTATCACTTATCTCAACAGAACGGGTTTTTTCTGGTTTCTCTGTAGCATAATAGGATAAAATAATTTGTTACCCTACAATATGTAGTATATTCTTAACAGAATGTTCTTGTACTACTTAGGCTTTTTTATTATAAGGTAAGTACAGTAGGGTCTTGACTGGTTACAACCTCCTTATATGAATAATATATCTATGTATTTATTTTATCTCTACCTGCCTCATGTGCATTGTTGTATGATGTCACATGTACAGATGAATAACAGCAATTAACTAGATGTAGCTGCTGGCCCCCAGAGGACACATCTGGCTAATAAACTTCAATTTGAATTGACTACAAAGTGTTGGTTCTGTTGGTCGTGTGACATACCATTCCCCTGGATGTAGCAACGTTTGTAATGATTGTGCCTCGTTCATCCCACCCAAGTGTTCAGACTCCTCCATGTGCCTGAATGATTCATCATTTTGCCACCAGTCTCCTCCGTCCACAGCATTGCTGTGCACTAAGTTGCTGTACTTCAATCTGCTGAGAGCCTCAATTGCTTGATTCACCAAAACCATGGACATACAGATATGTAAACCATGTGTCTGCTCATTGAGAGATTGGGAACATTCCTTTGTTTGCTTTCACGTGAAGCAAGGGATGTCCACACTAGCACTGAAGGTATCCAGATGTGGTTCCTTTCATTGGTATTGAGCAGGAGATGTGTATCTACATATTCTCAGGCCCAGAATTTGTTTATTAGCAGCACTCCCTGTAAAAGCACTTCCAACCTGTCCCTATTTGGCTACCAGGGCCATCTGCATCCCTTGTTCAATATATATGGGGATCAGATTTGCTATGTTCTAGCTAACTGAGCCAATATCCACTGTTTGTGTCACTCAGGATGGTGTGGATTGCCTTGGGGATGCCACTCCCCAGATACGTCTGGAGGTTCAAACTGGTGGTACTGACCTCCTGCATAATGGTGTGACACCAATTTCTCATTTCTTGACCATGGTCCTTGCAAATAGCTGATAAAGGCAACTCGACCTGCACTGTGTCTTCTGACTCCTATGTCACATGAATCCTTTGTCAGACGACACAGTAAACATTACCCACTGTGGATGAGGCTAGACGCATAATGGGTGCTGCAGAGCCTGTGATGAGGGCTGTGATTCTTTCCTCCAGGAAGCTATAAAAGTATACAATATTACATGCTTCTAAAATGAAAGGTATGAATGCTTTATACTTTGTCGCTTTCCAGCACACACGACAAACTGCTGGGAGATAGTGGTAACGGCTCTAGTAGCCTCCTTCTACGTTGTCTATATGAAATTTTATCCTCTTTAGATGTTCAGTGAATAATGTAATGCTTGATGACTATTCAAGCCTTGCTGTTATATGTGGTGATGTTCCTGTCGATGGACTTGTCAAGATTTGTACGGTTTTCGACTTGGACTGATTTTCAACTATGACGTTGACATGCAATGGTCTCACCACTATATAGTGTTAAACGCCCATCATTTATTTTTAAAAAGTTTTAAACATACTTAATGTACAGGTGTCTTTGCTTGTTCCAACCAGGAACAACCCACTCGGTTGTTCCTGGTTGGAATCAGTATGTAGAGCCTTTCAAGAAACAAGCCTCATTTTGGCACGGGATTTCTAAAAGTAGCAATTCATCTACAGTTACGCTTGCGTTCAAGTTAACAAACGCCAAACGCACCAACGTTTTCCAAACGTTTCCCGAACACTTTCAGTGAAAGTCAAACGTTTTGCAAACGCGTAGCAAACACTTTGCAAACACTTTCCAAACGCTTTACAAACACTTTGCCAAACGCTTTCAAACACTTTTCCAGACGCTTGCAAACACTTTGCCGAACGCGTTTGGTGAAAGCCGAACGTTTTTCAAACACCTTTCCAAACGCTTTCAAAATATGTCCCGTAGGTCACGGGAAAGTGGCAAATGGGTCTGCAAGTGATATTTTGGAACATACCACATATAGTATCACCTAAAAATGTTGCTCGATATAACCAGTTTGTGTTGTTTTTAAAATGTCGCAATTTCAGCCAATTCGATTTGAATTTAGGTATGAGCAGCCCATAAGTTATTTGATTGTTTGGTGGGGACATAAAATAAACACTTTGCAGTCTGAGTCCACATATATGCGGACTCGCACAGTTGATATACTATCAATAGATTTCATATTTGATTTCCTCATCAAAAGATATTTCCAACGAATACCAACATGTCATATCTGCCATTAACGACTACTCAACAGCTTTTATCGGCGCGCTCTGGGCGCCGGCGCCCAGAGCGGGGCGAGGAAAGCTGTTGACTCAGACTAGAAAGTTTTAAAGCCTCAGATATACTGGCTTCAAGGGCGGATCCAGAATTTTTCGGGGAGGAGGTGTCAGCGACTTGAGGGCGAAGCCCGAATGCGAGTGATGACGGCACGAAGCTTTTTGGGGGGGGGGGGGGGCTTTGGGGTTATCAAACATAGATGCTCTCGTATGCGTTTTCCTGGCATTTGCCACTGCGTTTTCATACGGACTATTTGGATTTTCAGGGATGCAAACTTCACTAATCTGGGCTCCACAAATCAAATTCTGCTTTATATCTGATTCAAATTAACATGAAATGAAGAAAAGAAAAAATGAGTCAGTGACAAATAATTTCTGGAAATATGTATTTGTCACCTTTACCTGGCAACATTTATATTGTTACTGGTAATCAACAATATTATGACATGGTCATACCTAATTAAGGAAGAAATTAAGTACAGGTAGAAGTAAACAAATAATATGCCTACATTAACAGGTCTAACACTTCATCGATTATAAAGTTTCAGATCTTTCAGTAGCAAGTATACCCAGTTGCTATCATACTTTTTCTGAGAGTGGAGTTCTTGAAAAAAGGCTAACTTTTAAAATTTCGAATGGAAATACAGAAGCAGCTCAATTTAAGTATTATTTGGCTTACTAAGCCAAGGAATAGAATTAGCTCCTGTGAAGTAATCCAGGCGATACTCCGTTGGTCCTTGGAGTAATTATATATATTTTAATTGAAAATTAGGAACTATTTCGGAGTAAATTTATAGGCACTATCATGATCAGATCATGAATCATGATCTGATCATGATATTGCATATGGATTTACTCCAAAACAGTTTTTGAAAGATGAAGTATTCATGACATCTTAAATGAAGAATTAAGTCTTTAATTAATTTTAGTTGAATTAGACACTTAGGTAAACGTATTTGGAGCGTGTTTTATATAAATATATACAACCTTTAATGCTGGATAAGTGCACATTTACATGAAGGTACGTCATATATTGCTGGACCTGTTGAAAATACGTTTGGAGATTCTTCATCATTTAAATGGAAGTGTTTGAAATGCAAAGTGTTTGAATGCGTTTTATGAAAGTGTTTGAAATCGTTCGGGTAATTGTTCAACGCGTTTGGAAAGTGTTTGAAAGCGTTTGGAGAAGTGTTTGGTAGCTTTATGAAAGTGTTCGAACGTTTTGTAAAAGTGTTTGAGATTTTTCCCAAACGCTTTCCAAACGCTTTCCAAACACATTCCAAACACATTCCAAACGTTTTCAAACGTTTCCAAACACAAGCCAAACACCAGCAAAACGCGAAAAAAGCGTTTGGCTGTTAACTTTTAGCCGGGCGTAACTGTAGGACTGGAGTGATAGCGGAGTAACGGAACAGTGCGAAGTATCATTATGCATTGAGATTCGTAAAAAAATAACAAGGATATGTGTGCTGCTAATCAGCTGGCATATGCCATGACAGATAACCACTGTAACGATTTTTGGACTGTGGTGAAAAAAATACGGACAAAAACGAATAACAGGTCTGGCGTCGTCGACAATAAGACGAACCCTGGTGATATTGCTAATGTCTTTGCAGAAAAGTATGAAATGTTGTACAATTCAGTATCTTATGACACAAATGAAATGGGATGAGCTGAAGAAATACATTAATCATAAAATACAGACTAGTCATGAGTCTGACAGCAAATGTTCCATATTGGCAGTGTCAGTTGAGAATATTCAATCTGCAATTAAATATTTAAAATTAGGAAAACATGACGGTAACCAGAGACATTATTCTGACCATATAGTGCATGGAACTCCAAGGTTGGAAATATATCTATCCCTGTTATTTTCTTCAATGATCCGTCATGATTATTGTCTTGATGCTTTTTCAAAAATTTCTTTGAATTTGATACCGAAAAACAAGCATAAATCTTTGAGTGATTCTGACAACTATAGAGGCATTGCCCTTGGCAGTATTTTGGGTAAATTGTTAGACTGGGTTGTTCTATCTGAAAACTATGATGTCTTAAATTTTTCTTAGCTTCCGTTTGGTTTTAAATATGGAAGTTCTACGTCACAGGGTACTTTCGTTTTGAATGAATGTATTCAATATTACAATATGCATGATACAGACGTACAAGTTGTGTTTCTAGACGCAATAAAAGCTTTTGATAGAGTTCATTATATCAAACTTTTTAATCTATTGTTAGATAGGGTATGAGTCTAGTGATAGCTAGATTATTGATAAATATGTATACTCAACAAAATGTGAAGGTTGTCTGGAATAACGCTGTGTCTGAGCCATTCAATTGTACTAATGGTGTGAAACAAGGCGGAGTTCTCTCCCCTATTTTATTTGGCGTGTACCTAGATGAGTTGCTTATGCGTTTAAAAACATCAGGTTTTGGATGCTATATAGGTCACACTTTTGTCGGAGCACTGGCATATGCTGATGACGTGGGACTTTTGGCGCCAACTTCAGTTTCCATTGCCAAGATGTTAGAAGTTTGTTCTAAATTTGCTAAAGAATATAATGTCCTTTTTAATCCTTCCAAATCTAAGCACATGGTTCTTGGCAATACAGATGCATATCCTGGTGTTCTTTTAAATGATTCCATTATTCAAAGTAAAGTTAATCAATTCGAGCACCTGGGCAATATCATTGGTAAGAACGCTTTGCGGGACAGTATTGAGACCTGTACTCGACATTTTCAGATACAGGTTTATATCTTAATGGCTCAATTTGGTAAAGTTTTTCCAGACGTCAGATATCAGCTATTCAAAACGTACTGCATGCCTCTGTATGGTTGCCAATTATGGGATCTCTCTAAAACAGAAGTTGAACATTCCTATACCGCTTGGAGAAAAGCGATTCGATTTATCTGCCGACTTCCCTATAGGTGCCATAATATATTATTGCCACTCATTTGTGAAGATGTACCTGTTGATACACAACTGCACAAAAGGTTTATGAAGTTTTTTCATGGGATTGTAAACAGCAACAATAAAGTTGTTACTATATGTGGGCAACTTGCTGTAAACGGAAGTCAATCAGCAGTATGCAACTCAATGAATTTAATGGTTTTAAGGTATAAAATCGACAAATATAATCTGAAGAAGCTAAACTTAATACCTGTTTGAAGCGCATCCACAGTAGCACACCCTCTGTAGCTGATACCATAGTTGATGGGAACAATTGTACTGCACAATTTGTCAGAGAACTTTGCCTTGCTCGCGATGGCAAATAAAACACTATATTCTCACGGCAAGATATTTGTGACACTATTACAATGTTATGCTCAAAAAATTTGTTGTGAGTCTCACATATGATCCACAGGTCCTTCCAGGTCAAGATTGATATTCTTGATATTCTTTATACTTGCATGCATGTGGTGGACGCAATTTTTTTCTTCCTTTGCTTCAATGTATAATTTTTGTATGTGTACCTGCTCAGTACGAATATATATATGTATATATATATATATATATATATATATATATATATATATATATATATATATAACATTGACTGGAAAAGATGTATTGGCACTTATTACCAAGAAAATCTCCAAGTAATTGTACAATGTGCAGTGCTAATGTACCCTTATTGATGGTGCAATGATATAAAAGCAGGTGCAGATAGGATATATATGGTACTGTCAATGGAAAAACTGTACTGCAAAGTTGAGAGCATGCAATAAATTTTACAGAGGTAACTCATAATGAGATCAGGCGTCCCTTAAAGAGAATTTAAAGTGATCTGTGATCCGAGCGCAGTTCTGGGTATGCCCATCACAAAAACTCCATCTCATCTGACCCATAATGAACCTCCCAGGGAAAACACTTGCCAAAGATGATGGGAGAGGACTCCCATCACAGAACATCCATTATGTCTGACCCCTTATGAACCTCCCAGTGAAAACACTTGCCAAAGATGATGGGAGAGGACTCCCATCACAAAACATCCATTATGTCTGACCCCTAATGAACCTTTCAGGGAAAACACTTGCCAAAGATGATGGCAGAGGACTCCCATCATAATACATCCATTATGTCTGACCCCTAATGAACCTTTCAGGGAAAACACTTGCCAAAGATGATGGGAGAGGACTCCCATCACAAAACATCCATTATGTCTGACCCCACATGAACCTCCCAGGGAATATACTTGCCTCCAGATGATGAAAGAGGGCAGATGACAGCATTTTTGTGGCATCAAAAAGGAGTGAATGACATAAGGCATCAATGCATGGCAGTGCAGCACAATGATCACTGCCGTCCCTCCCTACCATGATCACTGCCGTCCCTCCCTACCATGGTCACTGCCGTCCCTCCCTACCATGATAACTGCCGTCCCTCCCTAACATGAAACTGAAGTCCCTCCCTACCATGATAACTACCGTCCCTCCCTACAAATGACAACTGCCGTCCCTCCCTATCATGATAACTGGCATCCCTCCCTAACATGATCACTGCCGTCCCTCCCTACCATGATAACTGCCATCCCTCCCTACCATGATCACTGCCGTCCCTTCCTACCATGGTCACTGCCGTCCCTCCCTACCATGGTAACTGCCGTCCCTCCCTAACATGAAACTGAAGTCCCTCCCTACCATGATAACTACCGTCCCTCCCTAACATGAAACTGAAGTCCCTCCCTACCATGATAACTACCGTCCCTCCCTACCATGACCACTGCCGTCCCTCGCTACCATGATAACTGCCCCCCCCCCCCCCACCGTGATCCCTGCAGTCCTTCCCTACCAAGCCAATAGGGTTAGCTTCAAGACAACCAATGCTACCAATGGTATCTCTCAGCTTACAAAGCAGGCTGATTTCACACACAGCTAAGGTTTCAACTTGAAGTCATTGAGTGGCACATAAAAGCAGAGATGAAAGTGAAAGCTGCCATTGTGCTAGCCATATCACATGGCCTTTTAAAACCAAATTGGCAGGTTATACAGTTTTTTGGGGGTGAAAACGTTATTGATGTTTAAATCAAGCAACTACCATGACGTTACTGTTTCTTGTCCCAACATAATTGTGATATTTACATTTTAGCCCAATACATACAGACACACAGACGCACAAATACACATACAGACACACACACACACATACATACACACTGACACATACACACAGACACACACACTAACTCACACACATACGTTCGCAGACACAAAGACACACAGGCCGACACACACACTGACACATACACACAGACACACACACTAACTCACACACATACGTTCGCAGACACAAAGACACACAGGCCGACACACACACAGACACACAAAGACAGACACAGATATACACAGAAGCACACAGATACACAGACAGACACACACAAATAGACAAACACGCACAGACACATACACAGAAACACACAGACACAAAGGCATACACACAGACAAACACACAGACAAACACAGACAGACACAAAGACATGCAAACACGCACAGAGACACACAGACATGCAGACACTCACAAACACACACACAGATACACAGACAGACACACACACACACACACCCAGACATTTTTCCATGACAAACAAAATGTCTGTGTTGGCAGGCAGACATGAAAAAGGAAGAAAGAAAGAAAGAAAGAAGGAAAGAAATAAAGAAGGAAAGAAAGAAAGAAAAGAAAGAAAGAAAGAAAGAAAAGAAAGAAAGAAAGAAAGAAAGAAAGAAAGAAAGAAAGAAAGAAAGAAAGAAAGAAAAAGGACACAAATGAAGGAACGAAGGAAAAAAGAAAGAGAAAGAAAAAAAGAAAGAAAGAAATAAACAAGGCAGAGAAATAAAGAAAAGCGACAGAAAAAATGAAGAAACGAAGGAAAAAAGAAAGAGAAAGAAATAAAGAAAGAAAGAAAGAAAGAAAGAAAGAAAGAAAGAAAGAAAGAAAGCAGACAGACAGGCAGGCAGGCAGACAAAGAGAGAAAGACACAGAAAGAAAGAAAAAAGAAAGAAACAAACGAAGAAAGAAATTAATGGAGGAGGAGGAGGAGGAGGAGGAGGAGGAGGAGGAGGAGGAGGAGGAGGAGGAGGAGGAGCAGGAGCAGGAGCAGGAGGAGAAGAAGGAGAAGAAGAAGAAGAAGAAGAAGAAGAAGAAGAAGAAGAAGAAGAAGAAGAAGAAGAAGAAGAAGAAGAAGAAGATTCAAGAAATAAGAAGTGTATACGATAATAAAAGTCATACATTGGGTCATGGTTTCAAGGAACAAAATGTGAAAGCAAAAAAGTCTCAACGACAAGCGTAGGATGAAGTGCCATATCAGAATTCTGAAGTAAAGAAAAAAAAGTGTGCATATTAAAAGGAGCGGAGTAACAATTAGGCAACCTGTTGTTCAAAATTATCAGGGGAATTGAAATTGTCATTGTGAACTACAACAAGGAAAACACACAATATTACCTTTCTGTTTGGTAATACATGGTGGTTAACATCCATTGCTTTTCACTAACATCGAATGAGGAGAATGTCCAATGTCCTGGACCATAAATCTGCCTACAAGCATGTTGTTGGTGATATTGCCCCCCTGACATAAATTAAGCTCAAAATGAGTGCAAAGAATTCTGCAAGGGGAGTCACATTTTGAAACTCTGTTAGGTAGCGTTAAAGTATCTCGGACATAGCTAATATCAGGGACTTGCAAAGCGATAAAAAAAATACAGAAATGCCACCTTCAAAATTCCATTTTAGGGCCATTTAAGTGAGAACATCAGGAACAGAGCATATGTAACAAAGAATATATAAGAAAATACACAGTTTCAATGCGGGAAACACAGTAAAGTGGTCAAAATTTCAATTAATTTCAGGGACTGTCCCAATGATGAGGGACAGTTGGCATCCCTGAAATTACTATGATGACATCAGATTTTTCGCTAATACCAACAGCCAGTGTCAGAGAATATTTGTTGCTCCGTAATATTGGTACCTCTGGGAAAGAATATCCGTTACCCCAGGAGCAAATATTGAGAAATGTGTGTTCCCCTTACGACTATAAATTTCTTCCCGAGTCTTACACTTTGTATTACCGATTAAGTTTATTCTTTACGTATGGTATTCACACTTGGAAATATCTAACACACATTACTATGATCAGCTGAACTTAATAAGTTTATATACTGGAAGAAGAGATTCAACTTAAACTAAGCAATAAGTAAGCTAACCTAACCTGAGCTAAATTTCGTAAGCCAAACAAATACAAATAAACTAGGAAAGATGATTTGCTGCATAGCAAATCAGTGTGTGTGTCTTCAAAGCATATTAGTATGGCAATGTACAACTATTCCATAACACAGGAGCAGAAGTTGGAATGGTATCTCTATGTATTATAGCTTTGAAGTTATTCAAGATTTAAATTTTCTAATGGTGCTATGTAGCATATTTTAAATTGCTGCAACTTTTATCCTTTGGTACTTCACATTCCATTAAGCTTATGGCTGCATGCAAGTTTCAAAGTCAAAATGACCTTGACCTTTGACCTTTACAGGTCACATGTAAATTGCCGTGTTACAACACCCACAATTTAACCCAAACACGAACCAAATCAGATGAAAATTGACCAAGTTTTGGCAAGATGAAACTTTCAAAGGGCCAATGACCTCGACCTTTTTGCCTTTTTGAGGTTACATGTTCTTATAAAAATGTCCAGTGTAGCAATACCTACAATTTGAGTCCAACATGATTAGAATTGGATGGAGATTGGCCAAGTTATGACTGGATGAAACTTTCAAAGGTCCATGTGACCTTGACCTTTGACCTTTAGAGGTCACATGCACTTTCAAAAATGTGCAGGGTTATAATAGCTACAATTTGAGCCCAACATGATCAAAATTGGATAAAAATTGACCAAGTTATGGCTAGAAGAAAGCCACCATCGAAAGTGGCCCGTGACCTTGAAATGACCTTTGACCTTGAGATGACCTCTACCTGAAGTGAACCGTGACCTTAAAAATGACATTTTGGCTTAAAATTGACATTTGACCTTGACTTGACCTTTGACCTTGACATGACCTTGACATTTGAGATTACCTTTACCTTGCTATAATCGAACTCCTATACACTCGGAACCACATCTACTACAGTATATAAGATGTTGAAGATTTAAAACTTTAATTAGCCCTCATTTGCATAATTTTGAAAAGCATGACCTCTCATTATAAAAAGGCCAGACTTTATCCATAGAAGTATAATTGTGCCAAGTTTCGAGTTTCTACATATAATACTTTTCAAATGAAATGTCGGACAAATTTGCCAGTAAAGAAAGGAAAAAAGAAAGAAAGAAAGAAAGAAAGAAAGAAGAAGGAAAGAAAGAAAGAAAGAAAGAAAGAAAGAAAGAAAGAAAGAAAGAAAGAAAGAAAGAAAGAAAGAAAGAAAGAAAGAATTCCTAGAAAAACAGAATAGTGTGCGTTGACACACACACTTTAATTAATACGATGAAAAAAAATATATATAGAAACAAATACAATGCGTCAATGCTCACATACAAAATTAATCATCATTTTGTGGGTGAGTTTGTTTGTTTGCTTGCTTGTTTGTTTGGTTTTTAAGCAAATGGATCTGACTATTTCATAAATGAATACACTTTAATCTACACGAAAAACATTAAACGAAATTTCTGGCTTCAATTACTCTTGATGATATCACAGCGAATCAAAATTGTGACTGTATGTCTAACAGTAAATATTCTAGTTTTGTTGATGCATACCACAGACATGTATTTGCAGGTAATTTGGATATTGTACATAATTCAAGTTTAAAAGAAATTATGAAAAAAGGTACAAAATTTCTGATATGTCCCAAGTTGAACATTGACAGTATTTTTCAGGATACATGTGATGCATTTGATTTCTACTGTATGAAATGGGCAAAGAAAGAAAAAACTGAATTTCAGAAATTTGAAGGATGGTTATCAAACTTGTAATGAGTCTTTAGAAATATAATTTAGCGTTACAAATCCCACATTAAGAATTTCAATTCGGTTAATCTAAAACAACCTGAAGTTTCAAAAGCAGTCAAAGAACTACAAGAGAGATTTGTAGTCACTAACATTGAGAAGGCAGGAAACAACTTTGGGATCATCTGCAAAAAATACTATCTGGATGTTTTGAAAAAGAACTCGGTATAAACAATATTTCAGACATAAGAGGAAATGACGTATATAAATTACACAAACAATCCATTGATAATTTGATAGATACACATAAAGATGAGATGAAAAGGAATTTTAATATCAAAAGTTCTGAAGAGGACTCCTATATTCTACTTTTGTTCTGGATACCCAAATTACATAAAAACCCTTTTAAATATAGATTCACAGCCGGTGCTGCAAAATGTAGAACGAAACAATTATCAAAAGAAGTAACATTATGTTTGACTGCAATTAGTAATCATTTTCGTAAATACTGTAATGCAATTTCTAGAAACTGTAAAATAAATTGTTTGTGGAGTATTAGCAATTCTTCCAAGTTTGTATCGAAAATCAAAGACGTAAAAGCAAAAAATATCAAATGTTTTCATTTTTCTACACTGCATATAAATCTACCCATAGATGAAGTCAAAAGTTCACTTTCAGAATTAATAAGCAAAATGTTTGAACATAATGGTAAACCATACATTAATATCAATTCATATACAAAGAAAGTATATTGGTCACACAATAAATATTCAAAAAGTAACGTTAAATCTTACACTGTTGAAACTTTAATAGATGCTATAAAATTTCTTTTCGATAATACTTTTGTTCAATGCGGACCATTGGTTTTACAACAAATAAAAGGCATTCCAATGGGTAGCAACTGCTCCCCTTTACTGGCAGATTTGTATTTAACCTGGCTTGAATTTAAGTATAGAGATAAATTAATGAAAAAGGACTTTCAAATGGCTACAAAATTATCAAACAACGCAAGATATATTGATGACATTGCTTGTGTAAATGAACAAAATTTCCAGTGAAATTGCTTAAGAAATTTACCCAAAAGATATCCTTTTGAAGGGTAACAATTCAGATGGTTTCAGAGATGTTTTTTTTGGACTTGGATATTCAGGTCACTAATGACAGATTTTGTATTAAGTCTATCACAAAATAGATGAGTTTAACTTTGAACTAGTTAATTATCTTTTCCCAGACAGTAATATTTCGGATACAATTGGATATAATACATTTTTGTCACAGATTTTGAGATTTGGTCGTATTTGTTCTAAATTTCAGGACTTTGCATCTAGAACCAAATTAATTTACAATAAACTTGAGTCAAGAGGATTCAAAGATGTACCTTTGATCAAATATTTCTACAAATTTTATTGTAGATATCCCGAGATGGTTAGAAAGTTTGGCTTCAATAATTTTAGAGATTTTAGATTTGCCTGTTTTGCTACTTAATTTTATCTTTTGGCGTCATTCTGTTTGAATGTTCACCTTTCAGACATTTTAGGCTAGCTTGTTTTCTGTTAGGTTAAACCCCCGGGGGCTACAGGTAACAAGAAGCGGCCTACGACAGTTACAAGCTTGCCTCATTGTACTTGATATCTGGTTAATTAAAGTGTGTGTGTTGACACACACTTTTCTGTTTTTCTAGGAATTCTTTCTTTCTTTCTTTCTTTCTTTCTTTCTTTCTTTCTTTCTTTCTTTCGTTCGTTCGTTCGTTCTTTCTTCCTTCCTTCCTTCCTTCCTTCCTTCCTTCCTTTCTTTCTTTCTTTCTTTCTTTCTTTCTTTCTTTCCAGGCAAAATTGTCCGACATTTCATTTGAAAAGTATTACATGTAGAAACTAGAAACTTGGCACAATTATACTTCTATAGATAAAGTCTGGCCTTTTTACAATGAGAGGTCATGCTTTTCAAAATTATGCAAATGACGGCTAATTCAAGTTTTAAATCTTAAATATCTTATATACTATAGTAGATGTGGTTCCGAGTGTATAGGAGTTTGATCATAGCGAGGTAAAGGTCATCACAAATGTCAAGGTCATGTCAAGGTCAAAGGTCATGTCAAGGTCAAAGTTCAATTTACGCCAAAATGTCATTTTCGAGGTCAAGGTTCACTTCAGGTAGAGGTCATCTCAAGGTCAAAGGCCACTTTCCATGGTAACTTTCTTCTAGCCATAACTTAGTCAATTTTTATCCAATTTTGATCAGGTTGGGCTCAAATGGTAGCTATGGTAACACTATACATTTTGAATTTACATGTGACCTCTCAAGGTCAAAGGTGAAGGTTATTTGGATGTTTGAAAGTTTTATCCAGTCATAACTTGGCCAATTTCAATCCAATTCTAATCAAGTTTGACTCAAATTGTAGGTATCGCAACACTGCACATTTTTATAAGAACATGTAACCTCGAAAGGCCAAAGGTCAAGGTCATTTGGCCCTTTGAAAGTTTCACCTTCCCATAACTTGGTCAATTTTCATCCGATTTGGTTCATGTTGGGTTTAAATTTTGGGTATTGTAACACTGCGCAATCTACATGTGACCAACTTCTACTAAGGGGTTGTTGACCATTGCGCAGCTAATGAATTAAAACTAAAAGTTGTAGCAATTTAAATTATGCTAAATAGCACCATTAGAAATTTTAAATCTTGAATAACTTCAAAGCTATAGTAGATAGAGATGCCATTCCAACTTGTACTCCTGTTTTATGGAATAGTTGTGCATTGCCACACCAATATCCTTTGCAGACACACACACTGATTTGCTATGCAGGAAATCATCTTTTCTAGTATTTCAATTGCATTCTCTTGACTAAAATACAAATGACTTTCATTCTATTCTGACTTGCCCTATAATTTTACTGTTGATATCAAAAGATTATTAGAAAGTTTGGCCACAATAATTTACGGTTTTTAGACTTGTCTGTTTTGCTACTTAACTTTATCTTTTGGCATCATTCTATTTTAATATTCACTATCAGATATTTTAGGCTTACGTGTTTTCTGTCAGGTTAATCCCCCCCCCCGGGGGGGGGGGGGGCTATCGGTAGCAAGCAGCGGCCTACGACAGTTACATGTTTGCCTAATTGTTCTTAAAATCCTGTTAAGACAAATTGTTTTGATAACATGTTTTGGGCATAAATGCTGATGACTTTCATTCTTTTCTGACATGCCTAAATGCACATTTACTCAATATTAAAAATAAAATACTCAAAATTGACAGTATTTTCTCAAATGTCACAAACCTGACACATTACGTTGATACATTGACTCAGGGTTGGCAGTGAAATAGAGCATAATTGTTTGAGGAGTAGGTGTCATCATGGAGTTTGTTTTCCTACATCTCTGGTGCAGGATGTACATTGTTGCAGTCCTTGTTAGGATTTCCCTTGGTTTATACAGGTGGTCTAGCTGCAACTGTTTATTTTACAATCACTGGGACTGAATATAATGCCCCAGTTTGTTTCCACTTCAGTTAAACATTGGCGGGTGGTTTAACTAGGATAAGCAGTCCAGCTAGAAAGGGTACATACTGCTTCAGGGGTAAGTCAAATAGTTCTTATCTGAACCTGTAGTATACAATTTTGGTAATTATGGTTTGTTTGACAGGTATTCTTCTTTCATAATGAAGCTCTGCATTTATACGGAAAACTTCACGTATTTAGCTAATTCATCAATTGCCACCTAAATATTTATTCATTATTATGTGGGTTGTCTTTGCTGAATATTTAGCTCAGACAAGGAGCCGCTACTCAGAGAGACACGTACGGGTAAAAGGCTCCGAAGCATGTTGAGTAGTTACCCGCGGAAGACCATTAATACAGCCTATGTCAAAATTTTACAGAGGAACGTATGCAATATGGACAATAGTACTTCTATGTATATAGGTTAGACAGGGGCAGGTTAGCTTTTGGAGAGTAAAGAGTTCGGACTGCGGAATAGGGTAATGACTACTAGGAAGTGGTTTTGGACAAAAAGACACAAATACAATACACAAAATATTTATTAGTTTGCACTTCTTTGCCGATGCCATGTCCATCAAAATTTGCAGAGCATCAGCCACGCGAATTAATGTACTATGTTGTCGGCAGAGGGCGGGATAGGACAGGTCACGCTGACGCGAAGTTTTGTGAGATGAGCCACACAGTGGGAGCGCGTTTTTTTTTTTTTTCTTCTTCTTCTTCTTCTTCTTCTTCTTCTTCTTCTTCTTCTTCTTCTTCTTCTTCTTCTTCGAACCAAGTTAATTTTATGTGTGTAGAGGCGATACACAACTCAAGAAACAAAATAATTATTTTGTAAACTACAAAGATACCGAAAACGAATGGAAAAAAATGAAGAAATAAATAGGCCAAGATCTAGTGAGTAGCGTATCTAAATTTGTGCTTTTGTGTGACGTGATAATGTCTGAGAAAATACTAATTATCATATTGCCATTATCGAATCCCGAAAGCCTGTAACACCTCCACAAAAACCGTGAAAGACAATTTAGCCTGTATCAGGCAACCTTCGTGGACATGCACGCATGGCCACTATAAAGTTCACATTTCATATTAAAACAATGCATATGTTCTAATTAAAGAAGAATTCATATATATATATATATATATATATATATATATATATAACCAGCCTATGGTTAAGTGCCCACAAGTTGGAAATTGAAAAGGAATCTAAAAAATTAGCTATAGAAAAAAAGTTGTGTGACTTTTGTAATAACCTCGAAGATTATTGCATTTCCTAACCAAGTGCCAATTGTTTCGGGAGTCACGATGAATTCTATTCCAAAATTTAAAAGTTATATTTGTGGACTTTTTAAACTATTCCGACACAGAACATAGAAATTGGCCATGGAATACAAAATTGTAAATTAATACCAAATTTGAATTCATTTATCAAAGCTAGCCTTGAAATAAGAGGAGTTCTCTGTGAACATTTCCTCTTGTTAATATGTAATCTTTGGTGCAGCTGTTTAAATTAAGCCGTACACAAGAACAATATCCACGTGTTTGGTTATAACAATGACGTCTGGTATCTCATAATTCCCATGAAATATAATATGAAAACTGGTGTCGTTTAAACAATAATCTTATAATTCTGACAATGGAAATATTGCTTACAATTTAACAGTTCTGTTGGTTTTGTAAATGACATGGTGTGTATTATTTTTAGCTGGTATATCAATGTTTTTTATATTTATGTGTTCGTTTATATTTGGCAGATTGTCGATGTAAGTTTTCGGTGTGGTCAGTAAAGTTCATTTTACGTTTACCAATCAATCTTGACAAGACTAACAAAGGATGAGGATAGTGAACAAATATGTGCACAAACATGAATTCATATTCAGTAAATGAATTAACGAATGAGCGAACAAACAAATAAACCAGCTCGTTAGCTAACCAGTTGACTTCCATAATTATTAAAATTGTAAATTAAGACCTGGTAACTTAAAATAGACATGGGACCAAAACTTCCAAGCATAGCAATTCCTCACCTGGCCATTTAATTAATGCTATTCCTTGTTGTTGATTGGCCGAAAATAAAACAAAACAGCATGAAAATAAATGAATTTACACAGCCTGTTGAAATCTCCTTGACCTTGGATAGACAGGTGCGTGGATAAATAAATAAATAAATAAATAAATAAATAAATAAATAAATAAATAAAATTAAACAATATTAAATAAATAAAAGGAAGTAAAAAAAATACGTGCCCAAAGCATCAAGGCCGAGTGACCTGACCCGCCGTGCCTCTCCCCGGCTGCAGCAGTCTGCGTCCTGCTCCCTTTCGGCTTTCCCTTCACCCGCACCGTCCCCCTCCATTCACTCACACCTGCTCCCACATTGCGCCATCTCTCCCGTTCCCACCGAGAAACTCCCGTTTTGAAGACCTCAAAATTGATTAAAATGGCAGCCTTGTGTGGCAAAATTGGGCTATTTTCATTATTTCCATGAACTTTTTTTTTTAGTCGTACAAAACTAAAAGCCTGCCGGTCACAGACAACAACTTTTGGGGCTTGACTCCAAAATAAGCCTATCCCGGCCTTGCCCCCACAAAACAGTAATAGACGTCTAATAAGTCTATAACTTGTGCACACCATTTATTTTTTCTTGATGTTGTAATCCGTGATAGGAAACGACCACATATTGTGTGAGCAGATTGAATAGTACAACTTTGTTTTTCTTAATGTTTACTGTTATTATTTTGTCGGTTGCGAATCAGTTCAGAAGCGGGTCAGGCCAGGCGCTGAGCTGAATGGCCCGCGGAAACGAAACAGAAGCTGACTTTGTAACTTCGCACACCGCTCTGTAGCCCATCATCCGGGAATTTGACATGGCCGCGTACTGAATGTTGTGGTCGAGATGCCAAAGAAACAAGACGAGATCAGGACCAAATAAGAGCAAGACAAACTACAAAACTGTTGCTAACTTTCAGAGTGCATACAGAGCATGTAAGTAAATCTTTGGTTTCTGTTTTGGCGTCAATCTCGCACTTTTTATACAGGTATACCAGTGCACATTCTCCTGAGGCCTGGCGACGATGGGATGGCCCAGTTCTGACTGGGCTCACACTATAGCATGTAAACAATGAGCTCTGATAGCCTATCGCAGATCACTGAAATTGTGTTGCTTGTTGTAACTTCAGCAGGGACTTGGGAACAGAATAGGCCTTACAAGGTGTCGTGTTCAAGCACTGCAATGAAGTCAGTGTCGTCTTGAAACTGGTAGATCAATCCTGGTGGGGGATGCCCCAGGAACAGCTGTCGACTTCCAGCTTTAACAGATATAGTGATCACGGTTTGGCGGCGCCGATCAATGAATGAGTGGAGTGCCGGAATCACTCGCACGTAGAACGGTTAATAGCGAGCACGATCCATTGCGTGTGTCTCCATGCTTCAAGCATCTTACGTGGGAATCATCCACCCGGACATATGGTGTGTAACCCTCAGTTGGGTAATGACTAATGCCGTAATGGTGTACAATCTTCAGCAAGTTCCAGGCATCAGGATTACTCGCAGTTCCACAGGACCACTTTTTCTTGCCATTATTTTTATTGCCATGGCACTGGCATCCAGATTGTAAAGAAGATACTTTGCACAATTAATTTGACATCCATGGCATGTACTCATGGTTCAGAGATGCCACTTTTCAGGATTTTACCAGAATTCAGGTATTTTGTCTGTTCTTTGACCATTAAAAATCTCAATTTTGTCAAAACAGCTCAAATTTGATGAAAAAGAGAGGGGGTACATAGGTTGTAGGTAATTTTGCCCATATTTCAGGTAAAATCTAAAAGTCATTGGCGATAGTTTAATGTCCACAAAGGGTACCTGCATCGTTTTGTTTGCAGAAAAAATGCTAGGGGTGGGACCTTGGGTGGAGAGGGGATGGGGGGAGGTAGTGTCCATCCCACTAGCATTAAGGAAAAGCAGGTACCGGTAATAAAAAATAAAATGTGTGCTTAATTTACAATAGAAAAAAATTATTTGTTACAGGACAACTTCCTTGTAAGCCAAAATTGATCTTCTATTCTTCTTCCCCAATGATGCACAATTTGGTAGCAAAGTATATGCCAACATCTGTGCAATGGAGATGGATCAATATAATATATATATATATATATATATACATAGTGACTTGACCTGCTTCACACTCCATGTGAGACATGGGTCTGTGCTTTCAAAGGGATCCAGGTTCAAGTTTAACATGTGTAACATTAAAAGTTAAGAAAAAAAAGTCTAGTTTCTTTCCTACTCCACCCCAACCTCCCATTCTGACATATTTTGCTCAAAAAGTAGAATTTGTGAAATTGAAAACTGAGACCCCCCCCCCCAATCTCATATGAAACATGAACAAGATAGTTCTCTAACATGCATGGATTTTTATGTGCCCCCAAAGACCTTATATAGTGCCCATGTATCTCGCAATACAAAAGCAAATATCAAAAGCTGATATGTAAATATTACATGTATATAAATTCTTTGGCTAGACATGATGTATTTCAAACTGTTTTGTCTTATAATATTTGGCAGCACTGTAGCACGGTCTCGCATGGCCAGTGGACCAGGTACCCAACTCTCTGGACTGCGATAAGTTGGGCCTGGTAGTCTAGTAGGATGTAACTTGGAAGCCAGACCTGACTTTGAAGTCTTAAGAGCTTGCAAAGATTACTATGTAGATTTCCCATATTTCGTATGCTGTAAGTTCAAAATGTGCCACTATCACCTTTCTTCTGCAGCTGGGAGCATTTTAACAATCAAAAATAATATTTGTACCAGGTCCGAACTGGATAGCTACATCACCACATCTTCAGCATAAGCTGATAAGCAAGTTTTTCACTATGGGCATGTTGACTCCATGCACAAAACATACCAAGCTTTTGCTGAGGAACTGGGGCCACAAAGTTGAAAGTTCAGATGACATTTATGTTGAATCTCACACCTATCAGGTGGATGTCACTCAGATAATTGCATATATTTCCACAGATATTTTGACAATATTGGATAACATGTATCTGTTCAAAAATACAAGTCGGTACTAAGAATTTAAAGCAAGCGTCTCTGGAATGTTAGCAGGCAGCACACATGAGCCAACCAGGCATATTTACCTGCTGCCAATGCTCTGCCTTTCAGGGCTTCAAAGTTTGACATACAGTAAAACCTCTCTAACCGAACACCTCCATATACCGAACGCCTCTCTATACGGAACACCATTTCTCGGTCCCAAATATATACAGTGAAACCTCCCTATACCGAACACCCTTGGGACCAGAAAAAAATGTTCAGTATAGTGAGGTGTTCGGTATAGGGAGGTTTGATAACATTTAAAGTATATATTTGGGACCGAGAAATGGTGTCAGTATAGAGAGGTGTTTGGTATACAGAGGTGTTCGGTTATAGAGGTTTTACTGTACTTTCAATGTTATCAAACCTCCCTGTACCGAACACTTTTTTTTGGTCCTAAGGGTGTTCGGTATAGGGAGGTTTTACTGTACATGTATAGGCAACCCCTATTGTCCTGGACAAGTAAATTGTTAGACAGTACCAGTAAAAGCATTCAGTGTAAAAGTGTATAGTTAGTTCATTTGGCTTGTACTTCATTCCATTCTCAGGGTCAGGTTTCAAGGTAATGAGCGCAAAATGCTTTTCAGCAGTCTTCAGAAATCCATTGACTGTGGGCTCATATGAAAATAATGAATTGGATGTGGCTTTCTTTGAGGTTTTTTATAACCACACAACTGATCACAGAAGTATCATTAGTATTTTGTTTTCATTTGAATTATATGCCAAGCAACAATTTTGATGTTGATTCATTCTTAAGTGACTGTTTTAAATGTTTAAACCAATCTGCCATGAGTATTCTCATTCTGGGGCTCTACTTGGGACTACAGTAACAAGATTCCAGTTTGACAACTAGGAAAGAAGATTTGCTTCAAAGCAAATCTGTCTGTGTGCCTTCAAAAGTTGTAAATATTAAATGCTACAACTTTTTTCCTTTGGTGCTTCACATTACATTAAGCGTATGGCTGGATGCAAATTTCAAAGTAGAAATGACCTTGACCTTTACGGGTCACATGTAAATCACACAGTGTTACAATACCCACAATTTAACCCGAACATGAACCAAATCGGATGAAAACTGACAAACTTATGGCAAGATGAAACATTCAAAGGGCCAATTGACCTTGCCCTTTGCTCTTTTGAGGTTACATGTTCTTATAAAGATGTGCAGTGTTGCAATACCTACAATTTGAGTCAACATGATTTGAATTGGATGGAAATTGGCCAAGTTATGACTGGATAAAATTTTCAAAGGCCCAAATAACCTTGACCTTTGACCTTTAGAGGCCACATGTGAGTTTCAAAAATGTGCAGTGTTACAATAGCTAGAATTTTAGCCCAACATAAAATTGGATGAAAATTGACCAAGTTATGGCTAAAGAAAACCAGCGTTGAAATTGGCCTTTGACCTTGAAATGACCTTTGACTTTGAGATGACCTCTACCTGAAATGAAGCTTGACCTCAAAAATGACATTTGGCCCCAAATTGACCTTTGACCATGATATGACCTTTGACCTTGACATGACCTTGACATTTGAGATGACCTTTGCCTTGCTATGATCGAACTATACACTCGGAACCATATCTACTATAGTATATATTGAAGATTTAAAACTTTAATAAGCTCTCATTTGCATAATTTTGAATAGCATGACCTCTCATCATTAAAACACCAGACTTCATTTATAGAAGTATAATTGTGCCAAGTTTGGAGTTTCTACCTGTAATACTTTTCAAATGAAATGTCAGACAAATTTAAATTTGCCTGTAAAGAAAGAAAGAAAGAAAGAATTCCTAGAAAAACAATATGTCTGTGTTGGCACACAGACATAATTGAGGGGATGTGGCTAATTAGAAAGTGGTATTGTATTTTTCAGCTGACATGATATTCAGAGCTCTGCAATTTTGTTTTTTCAGTAGCAGTCCTCAGGGCTAGTAAGTCTGGCATTTAACTAGCCCCCTGTCCAAGAAGGCTTGTCCCACGTACACACATTCTTAAAACTGTAGGCCTGCTGTGAAGACAAAGTAGAAGTCATGAAAGATCCCTCCAGGGGCACCTGCAACCAAACCAAGTCTACTAACTTTACAAAATCCTTTGATTTGTATGGTAAGGGGTCTGTGGGCAAGACTTGTTCACAGTCAAGTGGGGTACTGTGGCTCTTTTCGTGTTCATGACACACACATGCACCCAAAGTCTGGAATTTAGCCACTGATCTTTTGGTCTGCAATGTACATGTAGAAAATAGGGCATCTATGTATTCTGCTTAGGCCCAACACCTATTTTCTGTGATATATAACCTTCACTAATTAATGGAACAATTTTTTTTCTTCCCCAGATGTCTCCAGCTGCAACGGTTCCTGTGGATCTCTGTTTCAGGTGGGGCCATCTGGGGGATAAAAAATCAAAGTGTGATTGCTGGTCAAAAATGTACCATGACACAGGGTGTAGTGCTGGTGTCATGCAGTGTACATGTGATGTACCATGACACAGGGTGTAGTGCTGGTGTCATGCAGTGTACATGTGATGTACGGTGACACAGGGTGTAGTGCTGGTGTCATGCAGTGTACATGTGATGTACCTGTACACTTTCTGCTTGCTCTGGGCACAAAGCCAGAAGGCTCAGCATAAGATGAAGCAGTTGTACTCAAGAAGCACATAGTTATATGCCAGCTTGTATGTGTCTGTGATTCAGTTGTTTTTCAGATTCCACATCTAGATTGTGTAAATTGAGTAACACCAGACTCTTATTGGTGCCAGTGTTGTGGCTTATGAGTAAAAAAAAAATGCATGTTCATCACATTTATTGTTGATGTCAAAACATAGGAGTCACATCACCACTATTTTATAATGATACAGGACCAGGCTGACCATACAGTCTTGACTATTTTATAATGATACAGGACCAGGCTGGGCATACAGTCTTAACTATTTTATAATGATACAGGGCCAGGCTGACCATACAATCTTGACTATTTTATAATGATACAGGACCAGGCTGACCATACAGTCTTAACAATTTTTATAATGATACAGGGCCAGGCTGACCATACAGTCTTAACTATTTTATAATGATACAGGACCAGGCTGACCATACAGTCTTGACTATTTTATAATGATACAGGACCAGGCTGACCATACAGTCTTAACTATTTTTAATGATACAGGACCAGGCTGACCATATAGTCTTAACTATTTTATAATGATACAGGACCAGGCTGACCATACAGTCTTGACTATTTTATAATGATACAAGACCAGGCTGACCATACAGTCTTGACTATTTTATAATGATACAGGACCAGGCTGACCATACAGTCTTAACTATTATATAATGATACAGGACCAGGCTGACCATACAGTCTTAACTATTTTATAATGATACAGGACCAGGCTGACCATACAGTCTTAACTATTTTATAATGATACAGGACCAGGCTGACCATACAGTCTTAAATTAAGAGAGAAAATGTTATGTGCAAGGCAGGGCTACTAATGTTAACCCTTAAAGTGCTAACCAGGTCTATAGTCGTTTTCTCATTGCCATTAAAGCAAACAATAGTTAAAGATTCAAACTCCTCATGTAGATACCTTTTATTCAAATACCAGCAAGTCCCGTGTAAAGCAAAAAGTAGTCTTAGTCAACAGCTTTCCTTGGGACACTTTGTGGGCATTGCCTTCAAAGCGCTCTGAAAAAATCAGCTGACTCAGTCTTAATTCTGTGCTTTAAGGGTTTATAATACCACGGTGGTTCTATGGGATGTTTTGGGAAAATAAAAAAAGTGTCTGTGTACAAAATCAGTTTGGATGATTTTGAAATGATCAAATGGTTTCATCATTTCCCACTCAAATGGTTTGGAAGGTACCAGATGTAAATTGTTGTTGTCTTCAGTGTTTTCATTTTGCCATGTCAAGTTAACAGGTTTCCTTAGGGGGGAAGGTGGCACCAATATGCCAGAGAATCAATTGTAGAGTTTTCATTGCCTAGTTTTAAGAATTGCTAGAAATATATAACAGTTACAAAACATTTCGTCAGTGGAGTCTGTATATTGGTAATAAGCTATGTGATGGATGTCAAGAGACTAGCTTGAGCTTTTACTGTACAGTAGTATGTGAATACCTGGATAGTTGTGCACATACTGTACACTTAACCCATCTGGGGATTTTCAGTATTTCATTCAGTTATATGACCCTAACTCTTCGTATGGTTCCTTGTCGTTTAAATGCTATTATTATCAAGAGGAAGAGGGGGCTTAGGCCATTCCCTAAAGTACACACCCGTCATTTCATCTTGAGTACACACCCATCATTTCATCTTGAGTACACGCCTGTCATTTCATCTTGAGTACACACCCGTCATTTCATCTTTAATACACACCCGTCATTTCATCTTTAATACACACCCATCATTTCATCTTTAATACACACCCGTCATTTCATCTCATTAACTGAAACACTGTCTGGGGTATAAATCGTTTGGCTTGGAATCATAAAACTTGGGACACCTGTATATGGACACAAGAGTGTGTCAGGAACAAAAGTAGGTCACTAGGTCAAGTATCTAGGTCACAGTGACATTCTGATACATTTTGCAGGGAACAGCTGATGTCGTTATAAGGAGGTTTCACTGTAACTATTATATTTTTCAGTTTTTGCAGCCCTGGAATGAGTGGCCTGAGGATGAAGTCGGAGTCATGACACAGCAGCGGCATGAGATGGAATACGTGTGAGTGTGTACATTATGGGCGATAGGATCGGCAGTCCAGTCAAAACAGACAAAGACGTGCCACTCTGCAGCATGGCCAAGACTAAGGACAGCCCCAAGAAGAAGTCTGAGGGGGCTGTAGCCAAGGCTAAGGAGGAGCCCAAGAAGTTGGAGATTTCCCCTCTCAGTCTCAAACCTACACCAGAGACTCCTTCCACCAGTCAGCCGGTGTCAGTCACCTCAAGTCCTCTCAGCACACCTGTGGATATATCTCCAACAAGTGTGGCCAGTGATCGGCTGGACTTAATGAAAGATCGTGATCTACCAAAACTCACCGTTGGGGATGTAATCAATCAATTAGAGGAGAAAATCTCACATATGAGGAAGCTTGATGATTTCACAGGGTCAGATGTAACAGAAGATCTGGCCTATGTGGCTCAACAGACCAGGTATAACTCAGATATGGCAGTAAAACGAAAGATCATAACAAAAGTTGTGGAATTTGGTATGCTGTCCGTGTTTATCAAGGTTTTTCACTCAGTTCATTTAGTAGATTATCTGTCACTGGCTTCAGTCAAAGTTTCAGGTGTAGAAAATAATGAAAATTCTCCCGGTCCTCCTGTTGTGGAGGAAAATGGACCCCAACTTCCTCCTACACCAGACGCAAATGACAAAGATGTGTGTAAACCTAAAGCCCCCAGTGATGTGAAAGAGAAAAAAGAGCTACACCAAGTTCACATCCACATGCCACAGAGAATGAGCACAACCACTGAGAGTTTCAGGAATTTTAAAGCGGTAATAACGACAGTGTGGAATGCTACAGAGAAATCTCCCTTCTTGTGTGAAGAGTGCACAAAACATGGCGTGGTTAAGCTAATTTTAAATGATCTATCGGAGGCTCACTTTGGGGCCTCCGAGTTACGGGAACCAAACCGTCTATACATTGTGAAAGGCTATTTGGGAATCTTACATAACACAATACGTTACTACGGTGATGCACGAGAGGCTTTCCGAGAAGCAGGTGCTGTTAAGGTTTTACAACAATATGTGAAGTGTAATTATTTGATGGTGAAAACTAAAGCTATAATGCTCTTATCTTACATCATAAATGAGAGTGAGAATGACATCATCAACGCCAATGATAGGAACATTGCATTCATCGTGAAGATGTTACAGACAGCTGTGGACAGCGACAATCATCATGCCAAGAAGTATGGCTACTGGGCTGTCGAAGTGTTGGCAGGTAGGTGGCGCTTTAGTGCCAGACATTCCTTTTGCATGATGCACAAGATATTTTTGTTTTAGATAATGACACACTGCCACCAGTTTGTCATACGTAGACGTTTGTGTTGCCTGTTATTCTACAAGGAGGCCGGGAGGAACCCAGTTGCCTTGCATCTCAAACCCTCCCTCTGGGGCACACATGGCAAATTACACAAGGGATTAATAGGGACAAAGATTGTAAATATCCCATTATCTTAAACAGGCTTCTATGCACTGGATGAAGCTTGTGTGCACCACTAGCAACGAGGCAAAGCCGGGTCTGAGGATACATTTAGAGCTGAAATAGACAGCAGCATTGCAGGCATGCTCCCCTGGAGCCAAACAAACCCGACTACATTAGGCTCACCAGTCTTTTTTTTCTTTTTCTTTTTTTTTTTTTTGCTGGTCAAATTCTCCTCATACTTTACTTGTCCCCTGTTGTAAGTTAAGAGATAATATGCATGAACATGTACAGGCTAAGAAATATCTCCAGACCCTAAAATTTACAGATAGCCTTTGTTGACCTCCAAACCAATTGTTTTTCCATGTCCTAGTACCTAGTACAATGGCAGGGACACATCTACAAAGTGTGGATATGTGCGTTTCCCATTTCAGCTAGGCGACTGGTGCCAAAGGTTGCAGGTTCGAGACCCACGTGTTCCGAGCAAAAGTACAGAAATCTGGGACCCAAATTGGAAAACAGGCATAATTAAAAAGATTCTGCCAATGGCCACAAAAATTCATTTTGAGACATTTTAGCCATTTATTGCATTTCTTCAGCCAAATTCAATAAATAATAACATTTGGCTAATTGACTAGTAGTCAGAGCTGGCCCTGCAATAGTATGCCAAATAAGGCAGGAAAAGCGGCAGATAGATGGATGATGTATGGCAGGTGGGACTTGTTTGATAAGTTTACAACATCATATGAGTGGAAAGCACATATAGATGTTGCCTGGTGTCTAGGAGTGTGGGCAGTTGCAATGGTAACATTGTCGATGAGTTGCTGTTAGTGTGGACAGTAACCATGGTAACAGGTGATCAGTTGCTGTGAGTTGCCCATTGTCACAGTCTACTCAACAGCCTTATCATAGTACAGTGAAACCTGTGTTGAGAGACCACCCCTAGGGCAGGCTAAAAGTGGTCACATAAGACAGGTGGTCTCCCATTGAAGTGCAATGATATGGAAAATATAGGAAAACGGACTTGGGAAATATGGCCTTAATAGGCAGGTGGTCTTTCATTACAGTGGTCTCTCAAAACAGGTTTCACTTTACTCATAACTTAGTGCTTTATCGTTTTCAAATTCCATCTTATGTAACTGCCTGTAAGTGGTGCCTGACCTTTGTGATTAAGTTGTGGTAGTTTAAAGTCAGAAATCAGCGTAACAGTGCAAACTAAACATCTGTCATCAATGCTATTAAGTCCTTGTCATAGCCACTCCTTTGGTTCTAATAGTAGGTTTATGGACACTGAAAACATTCTTATAACCCTTGCATCGTTACAGATGGAGTGAAACAAAATGAAAATAAAAAAATTAAATTGAATGAACTGAATTAAAAAAAAAAACAAAAAAAAACTAACTGTTGAGTTGTGAGAGGCTTGACTGCAGGCACATTAAGTAAACATTGGTTTAATTTTATGGTGAAGTGTCGAAACTACAAATGTAGACAGCTAACAGTAACCACTTTTGAATATGCTTTGTTAGAGTGTCGAGTTGTGATAATGTTAGCACATGGTCCATTCTGGAGCAGCAAGTTTAGGACTTGAATGACTAAGTACAACTCGACGCTTTCATTACCAATGTGGACAGAGGCTGTGCTGTGTATTGTAGTGACCTGATGCTGATACATACATATTATTTGGAATCCGACGTGTCTGTCAGTTTCAGGGATCATTAGACGGCATGACCTCTGGAGGTCAACAACTTTCTAGGGTGCACTTTGAGCATTGTGCCCACGAGGTATACTGTGGAAAGTTGTTGACTCAGTCCAAACTTGGCACAGAAAGAGTTAAAGTGTATTTAGTGGGCAATCCACTCAGATGAACAACTAGGTAAACATGCCCTATCATAATAGTCCAGCTAGATTGGGACATAGGTCTGTACACAATCATGAGATTGGATAGCGAGGGGCTTTTATCGTCTGTACACGTGTATACAAGACTACAAGTCTGAAAGTACACATGCATTCTCTGCCTTGTCACTGGACATGTAGACAGCCAGGCACATGGATAGCATGTGAATTGAAGCAGTGTCGACCATATGCATGACAGTTCCACCCTGTATGATGAAGACCACCAAACCTGGGAGAGATGGGGCTCTTGGCCTCTAATTGATAACAGTGTGAACCTGGCATGGCCAGACCACAAGCCACAAAACTAACAGATTTTTGAGGATTATGGTTCCATTATGGTTCCATTCTAGTTTGCTGCTGGTCATGACTGGACTTGAGAAAATACTGTAATTGCTTGCTGATCATAATGCTGATAATGGGGTGAGGGTGCGAGAGTGTTATAGCCAAACTGTCTTTAAGGAGTTAATATTTTCAAAAGACATAATAGGAATTTGAGAGTGCTTTAGTGGGAGCGGAGGTACCCACCATGTTATATACTCATTGTCTGAATCAAGGGGAACCAAGGTACCCACCATGTTATATACTCATAGTTTTAATTAATGGGAACCAAGGTACCCACCATGTTATATACTCATAGTTTTATTCAGTGGGAGCTGAGGTACCCACCATGTTAATGTACTTAGTCTTAATCAAGTGGGGGTACCCACCATGTTATATGCTCAGTCTCAATCAGTGGGAGCCAAGGTACCCAACATGTTATGTACTCATTGTCTTAATCAAGGAGAACCAAGGTACCCACCATGTTATATACTCATAATTTTAATTAATGGGAACCAAGGTACCCACCATGTTATATACTCATAGTTTTATTCAGTGGGAGCTGAGGTACCCACCATGTTACATACTCATAGTCTTAATCAGTGGAAGCCGAGGTACCGACCATGTTAATATACTTATAGTCTTAATCAAGTGGGGGTACCCACCATGTTATATGCTCAGTCTCAATCTGTGGGAGCCAAGGTACCCACCATGTTATATACTCATTGTCTTAATCAATGGGAGCCGAGGTACACCATGTTATATACTCATAGTCTTAATCAGTGAGAGCTGAGGTACCCACCACCTTATATGCTCATAGTCTAAATCCACCGGGTATTGAGGGGCTTTATAAATTTTATATAAAGAGCTATAAAAGGCTCTTAGCTTTCACTGACCACCATCCATATAACTACGGCACTTGATCAGATTGAAAGCTTGAAGATGATGACAAAATAATAGGAAAGGTCAGAATTAGCTCTGAAGTGTGTATTGGTCCCAATACCCAACCAAATACACAAAAATTTGGAGGGCCAGAGCTGTGTATTCCCTTTGGTTTGCATGTTAAAGTAACCTTAAATAAACTTGAGTGGGTGTGGTTTTATATGATTTTCGTGAGGTATCAAGTTATGCATCTAGATTTACTGTGCAAAATTTGGTGTCTCTATGTGCAGTTGTTGCAAATTATGATGTAAAATAATGGGAATACACAACCCGAGCACTCCAGAGACTGCAGTGCCCTCTTTTAGGCAGGGTTAGAACCTTCTGTTCTTTTCCTTGCCTATTGCTATGAACATGATGAAAGCATTATATATCAATCCTTTTAATGTGTGAAAATAGTGGTGGTGGTGTGACCAGCTCTGATGCCTGCAGTTGTGTATAGAATATTATAGTTCAGGTCATCAGCTTTCTTCAGCAGGCCAAGTATGCAGAGCTGCAATAAATACTGTGGCAGTGAAAGAGTTAAAGCAGGGACTACTACAATGTATATCCTGAATTACAGTGGAGTCAAGTCCCTGAAAGCAGAATGCCAGTGCTCATCATTTTATGTTTATAAGATTAGACTGTAGACTTCAAGTCACCCCACAGCCGACTCTAGACTTAGAGTCACCCCACAGCCAACTGTAGACTTCAAGTCACCCCACAGCTGACTGTACATTTCAAGTCATCCCACAGCTGACTGTAGACTTCCAAGTCATCCCGCAGCCGACTGTACACTTCAAGTCATCCCACAGCTGACTGTAGACTTTAAGCCACCCCCACTGCTGACTGTAGACTTTAAGTCACCCCCACAGCTGACTGTAGACTTAAAGTCATCCCACAGTTGACTGTAGACTTCCAGTCACCCTCACAGCCGACTGCAGACTTCAAGTCACCCCACAGCTGACTGTAGACTTTAAGCCCCCCCCCCCCCCCACAGCTGACTGTAGACTTTAAGTCACCCCCACAGCTGACTGTAGACTTCAAGTCACCTCACAGCTGACTTGACCCCCAGTCACCCCCACAGTTGACTGTAGACTTCCAAGTCGCCCCCACAGCTGGCTGTAGACTTTAAGACACCCCCACAGCTGACTGTAGACTTTAAGCCATCCCCACAGCTGACTGTAGACTTTAAGCCACCCCCACAGCTGACTGTAGATTTCAAGTCACCCCCACAGCTGACTGTAGACTTCCAGCCACCCCCATAGTTGACTGTAGACTTCAAGTCACCCCACAGCTGAATGTAGACTATCAGTCACCCCCACAGTTGACTGTAGACTTCAAATCGCCCCCAGAGCTGGCTGTAGACTCTGTGCCATCCCCACAGCTGACTGTAGACTTCGAGTCACCCCCACAGCTGACTGTAGACTTTAAGCCATCCCCACAGCTGACTGTAGACTTCAGGTCACCCCCACAGCTGATTTCATCTCTAGAGACAGTAAATGTGGCTAATGCAGTGACAGACTGTTAGCAACTTTCTAAATGTCAGACTTTTAACTGCCAGTTTACAAGAGCTTCAGGTTGGCAGCTCTGATATTCTGTCCATCCAGACACATTCTTATAGCAGGAAGTCATCAAGTTCCCACTGGCAAGTTCCTGCAGAGACCTGCCCTGGTAAATAAAGATCCACTGTTTGACCATGTTATCTCTCCAGTTGTGAAGTAGAGCCAAATAACTGATGCCAATGGCAAATGTTCTGGCAGGCCTGCAAGTAAAGGTGAACTTGGAGACTGGGAGTTAGGGCCTTCCCCATTACTATTAAGGGCATGCATAATGATCTTCTGTTTGGTCCTGTGATCAAAGGGTCAAAGTATGGAGGGCAGTACACCAGCCTCTGGCAGTTAAAATGAGATAGATGGGAATACAAAGGTGGTAGGAAATATTCTGTAATTGTAGTTCTGTGAGGCAAATTTAAATTGATTTTATACACACATATACTAAAAGCAAAATCTGCACACTACAGCTCATACATCTGTTGTTTAAATGTAGGGACTTGAACTAAAGATTGATATATGTATATATATATAGGGATATATATATATATATATATATATATATATATATATATATATATATATAGGGATATATTGAAAAAAAAATGGAATGAAACTTTGATCCTTTGTTAAGTGTTTTTAAAATGAGGCTTGACAATTAATTTTTTGTTACTTGTCTGACAGCAATTTTGGACAAGTAAGAGGTTAAATCCCTTTTAACCTTGATGTTGTTACTTGTCCTGATTGAGAATGTACTTGTCTCGGACTACAGGGCTTGGTTTATTAATTAAGCCATGCTCCTTTTTGGTTTGGTCCTTGAAATGAAAGAAAACATGATATAGTAATAAAAAATATTGGCCTTAACCATTTCCAGCTTGAATTTAGACTGAGGCAACAGCTTGAAATCCTTGGGGCTGGTTGGGTAATTATTGTTCATTCCACCCCAAGATAGCTGTTGACCTGGGCCTGCTGTTCATTCCACCCCAAGGCAACTTGACCTGGGCCTGTTGTTCATTCCACCCCGAGGCAGCTGTTGGCCTGGGCCTGCTGTTCTGATGGGGACCAACTGCCATTCATTTTTTTTCATACTGTACAGTAAAATTGATAAAACCCAATAAAAACACATGACATTTTATCTGCAGTCTGTTTAACTTTTGCCAGCTGAAGGCAAATGAGTTAAAGAGTTGGCATCCATATAGGAGAGGGGGGCAAGTGGTCAGCGCTATCTGGGGAGAGGAATGGCCTTTTGACCCCGGCTCTTGACCTTGTTCAAATGACTGTCATTGTGAAAGGACTGGTCCTTTCCCCATAGAAATCTTACACAGTCAATCACTTGAGGCTCTGAACAAGACTTGACTTTGAAAGTGACTTCCAGGTTCATGAAAGCAAAGGAACCTGTTGGAGTGGAAAATAATGATGTTGCACTGGAAAAATAATCCCAGATGTGTAGCTAAGGGGGTGGGGGTGGGGTGGGGGTAATGTGAGAAGGTTCTATTTGGGAAATTAAATGATATTTTAGTTCTTTATTGACTCCATTTTATAAATTTAAATCTTTGATAAGATTTATTAGAAAATTTTCGTATTGCTATCACATATGAAAATTTTACTTTGTAATAATTTATTCTCCATTTAGGAATAAAACAAAACTACAGCAAACAACTTGATGTGTAAATGGAGAAAAAAATCCACTTGATCAGATGCTTGAAGACAATCATCTCTAAGAGGCTAACATATATATATACAAGGGCAGGCTATTTGATGGAACCCTCAGCTATTAATTGTAAACTGATCAACAGAGACAGGCCAGTGACCTCCATCATACTACCTGACCCAGAGGCCACCTCCCCACTGAGCCTGTTATCCATGTGGTGTCTATTTATATTTCAAGATGCTTGCCTGCCACAGATGAAGGGATTAGTCATATGTTGTTGTGCACAGACAGACTGGTCCCCAGGCAAGCAGGCTGGTCCCCAGGCCAGCGGGCTGGTCTCCTCTTGTAGCAGAGCTCTCTGCACTCTACATGGCACCTTGTGATTCCCATTGGGTCATGAGTTGCATAAATCACAGGATGATTCAATATTACAGTGTAGCAATTTGTAGCAGATGGGACACCCGGACTGGGCCCAGCCTCAAGGCATTCTACCCTCTGTGGGGAAGGGGGACGGGAATTTTTTTGACCTTTGTATTATCTTAGAGCAAATGATTCAGGTGATGAAAGTGATTCTCTTTGTTGACCGACAAGACAAGATGTTGAAGTTGTATGAAGTTGTTTACCCACTTAAATGAATAAATTGAGACTGTGACAATAATGGATTGTATTGATCAGCTGACAGGCATTAAGCCTAACAATAGGTGTAAATGATACCATTATTATTATTATTACTTACTTGTGGAATGACGAAGGAAGTATACAATCGGCATTGAATATGAGCATGTGCAGCAATATGGAATACCCAATATGCACTTCTGTCACTATATACTTTGAACAGGCAACCCATGCTACATGAAATTTTGCCTGTATGGCTAACCATGCAAGATAAGGCAGGACCTTGGCTCAGTCCATGTTTACTGTTCTGCCCCCTGTCTTCCAACTGTCCACTTCTGTTGTGTTTACCCACTCCATGTGTTGGGTAACAACCTTCTGGCTTGTGTTTTACACCATCAGTAATTAAGCAATTGTTGATATCATTACTTCTCTATTGAACTTCAAACTGTATAAAATATGTAGATCTTCAAATTTACTAGTTTGTGATCTGACTTTGTGCTGTTTAACTTTCAATGCGAGTTCAATAATAAATTATATAAAATTACGAACAATCAGGACTGCAAGATCTGGACAGTATAGCTGGATATATGTCACCCTGATGCAGGATACAGTGTTGGACCACATGTCCATACTACATGTATGTACTAGTTGTACCACATGACCACATGTCCATAGTACATGCATGTATTAGTTGTGGCACAGAACCACATGTCCATACTACATGTATGTACTGGTTGTACCACATGACCACATTTCCATACTACATGTATGTACTAGTTGTAGCACAGGACCGCATGTCCATACTACATGTATGTACTAGTTGTATCATAGGACCACATGTCCATACTTCATGTATGTACTGGTTGTACCACATGACCACATGTCCATACTTCATGAATGTACTAGTTGTATCATAGGACTACATGTCCATACTACATGTATATACTAGTTGTGGCACAGAACCACATGTCCATACTACATGTATGTACTAGTTGTAGCACAGGACCACATGTCCATACTACATGTATGTACTAGTTGTATCATAGGACCACATGTCCATACTTCATGTATGTACTAGTTGTGGCACAGAACCACATGTCCATACTACATGTATATACTAGTTGTGGCACAGAACCACATGTCCATACTTCATGTATGTACTAGTTGTAGCACAGGGCCACATGTCCATACTACATGTATGTACTAGTTGTATCATAGGACCACATGTCCATACTTCATGTATGTACTAGTTGTATCATAGGACTACATGTCCATACTACATGTATATACTTCATGTAGTTGTAGCACAGGACCTGCCCCTGCTGCCAGCACAGAAGTGGTCTTATAACACAGGTGGTCTTAAAAATACTGGTAGGGCAAACATAGGGAAATACACTGTAGTGTGGTGTCATTATATGTAATGGTACAGAGCTCTTAGTTATGATTTTAGGGATTGATCGACCATACTTTCAGGGGCTTGTTTCAAATCTTCTGAAATAATCTGAAGTCATGCAGGATTTCCAAAAAATGTACAAAATTTCTTCCCAGTTTTTATCCAAAAAGGCCCCTTTCCTCAATCCTAAATTAACCCCTGGATGGGCCGTCTTTAGATTTACAAGTGGAATTACACAATGTGTCTTAATGATTGTCATTTGTGGCATATATATATATATATACAGTGGTCCCCCTCTTTTAAGTCCCCTCTCACTAGAAACCGCAAATGCAGCGAATAAGTGGCCTTATAAGAGGGGGACCACTGAATATGTATATATATATATATACATATATATGTATGTATATATATATATATATATATATATATATATATATATATATATATATATATATATATATATATATATATATATATATATATATATATATATATATGGGCATGTAGGCACTGTAGCTTTGTGTTGCCTGGTATATATGTATATATATATATATATATATATATATATATATATATATATATGGTCCTTTAAGGCTGTCATCCTGTGCAGCCAGTTGTCCTTTAGGGCTGTCATCCTGTACAGCCAGTGGTCCTTTAAGGCTGTCATACTGTACAGCCAGTGGTCCTTTTAAGGCTCTCATCCTGTACAGCCAGTGGTCCTTTAAGGCTCTCATCCCATGCAGTCAGTGGTCCTTTAAGGCTGTCATCCTGTGGAGCCAGTGGTCCTTTAAGGCTGTCATCCTGTGCAGCCAGTGGTCCTTTAAGGCTGTCATACTGTACAGCCAGTGGTCCTTTAAGGCTGTCATACTGTACAGCCAGTGGTCCTTTTAAGGCTCTCATCCTGTACAGCCAGTGGTCCTTTAAGGCTCTCATCCCATGCAGTCAGTGGTCCTTTAAGGCTGTCATCCTGTGGAGCCAGTGGTCCTTTAAGGCTGTCATCCTGTGCAGCTAGTGGTCCTTTAAGGCTGTTATCCTGTGCAGCCAGTGGTCCTTTAAGGCTGTCATCCTGTGCAGTCAGTGGTCCTTTAAGGCTGTCATCCGGTGCAGCCAGTGGTCCTTTAAGGCTGTCATCCGGTGCAGCCAGTGGTCCTTTAAGGCTGTCATCCTGTGCAGCCAGTGGTCCTTTAAGGCTGTCATCCTGTGCAGTTAGTGGTCCTTTAGGGCCTTTATCCTGCGCTAGTCTCATGTTTCGGTCAGTCTTTTGTTTCCTTTTTGTGCCATTTGCAAGCTTCCACCATACCAACCCCCAGATAAATTATGGATGTTGTCACTTCAGTGAACTGAGAAATGTAACACAAATAGAAATCGTATATATGACTGACCTTTCCTGATGAAAGATAAAACTACATTCTGTCCTTTGATTGAAGTCAAAAGGTAAATAAATAGTAACGACAGACAACTTGAAAGATCACACAGGGAACCCACAATTGTCTCCAGGACCCATGCACAGTACCCGGCTTGCAGTACCTACAGTGTACTCTTTCCATGGGAGATCTCAGTCTTTCAAAGAGAATCCATCCCCTCTTGGGAAAACATCACTTGACAGGGTCCAGTAGAAACTGTTATTTAAGACCACCCCTTGGTCCAGGCAAAAATGGTTGCATACAACAGGTGGTCTTATACTGAAGATAAATTTGAAAAAATAAATAAAGATGATAATGTTGACAGAAATGAGGCTGCAAAGGCCAGATGGTCTTTCATGGCAGTAGTTATTACCCCCTACAAAACTGTAATACCCATTTGGTGGTAAGACCCCTCCCCCTTTTGTCACCTAGACAATGATTACAGTGCAGCTTCCTCCAAAGCAGATCCAAGCTGGGTATTTTGTCTACTCCACTGGGAACACGGAACTTGGTCTGCTTTGCAGGTAAAAATTGCAGATACTTAGTACTGTACTGGTGTATGTATATATGTATGTGTGTATATATATGTATGTGTGTGTATATATATATATATATATATATATATATATATATATATATATATATATATATATATATATACATAGTGAAGTCAGACTGACAGTGCAGCCTGATACAGCTGGTGACCAGCAGGTGGCCTGGCAGCCATGTCAGCTGCAGTGGCCATCTGTGTGCACTGGGCATTGGTCTTCGGTCCTGTTTGGTTTTCACTTCACCAGGAAGTCTCATGTTAATCCATGGTGAATGGTGACACTTCCATACAATGGGCAGTTGGCAACAGAAAGTGAGCTGTGCAACATTTGCTTGTAGTGGGTGCATAAAGTGAGCAATGCAACATTTGCTCAAAGTGGGTGCATAAAGTGAGCTATGCAACATAAATTGCTTATAGTGGGTGCATAACATTTGTCATTTTACATCAAGTTTCAAGAATGTTCTGATTGTTTTTGTACCTTTACCTTTAGCAACATAACAATTGGTTTGTGGATTTTGGTTATTTTTTCCCCAGGTTTTACTGTCAGTAATAATATTCTTTACAGTATCAGCTCTACCACATTCTACATCACCGTGTGATGCCCCAACTGTCCGTCCACCTTCCCCCCTGTTTCCCTGACTCAGAAATGCTAAATTAATGTCAGTACTCTAAATTTTCACCATTGATTGCAGGTATTTTTCCCAGAAAATTTTGAAATATAGCGGGAATTGCCCAAAATAGCACAAACTGTGTAATTAAAACATTTAGTTAGCTTCCTATTTCATGTAGTCCAAAGAAACCTCAATTTTGAAGCCATAAATGGAATGTTGAAGCCCGTGAATAAAAGTCTAACGTTATAGGGCTCTGGGGAAAACCCTGGATTGTATGCAATAATGGTAATATTCAAAACATGTATGAACTTGCAGAGCACATCATGGAAATAATTTTTTCCAGGTGCCTGGCCATTTATTGGAATGACAATACATTTACATTTTTTTTTGTCTAGGGCTGACAGCATTGTAAACATGAAGTGGCTAATAAAAGAATTTCAATGTTTGCAGGGTGGAAGTTTGAGAAATTACTTTAAAACAGTTCAAAGGAATAAAAAAAGTTTGAGGGCATAAAATCTTACGGTGCTTTTGTATACATGTGCATCTGCACATCTATTTATATTTGACTTTCCTCAGGTTTTGATACCGGATCTAAACTCGGACCTGTATTTCTATGTGTGTGTGTGTGTGTGTGTGTGTGTGTGTGTGTGTGAATTAATGATGGGCATCACTCTTGCTATGTACCATACATCCATGTGTCAATTTAGTTTACCACCATCTCAAGAGTATACTCAGACTGTGTTAGGACAAGGTGAAGTTTGATGGGATTATACTCCTGTAAGCATGATAAGGTTTTCAGCTGAGCACATGACTGTCACAATCTTTTTGTTTTTCTTTGACTCTAGCCCTGTGGGCAAGTTAAGTTGATATATTTTGGCTTTGCCTTGCTGATATGCATTTGTGCATCTATATAAATCTGAATTTTATGAAAGCAAATTTTATGGCAACCTCCAGGGCAAGTGCTTTGAAATTTCCACTTGCTTAGATAGGAGGTTCAGTTATCCTGGACCAGAGGGCATAAAATAATTTGTTGATTCCTGGAAACTGGAAGGGGAGCACATTTGATATTTAAAATAATGGAAGGAAAATACAAGTCTTGGTTCTGATGATGATAGACATGAATAGCAGTAAATTAATTATGGGTCACACCCAGCAAGCCCCTGTAATAACTCATACAATAAATGTGCACATAATTAAGTTAACTCTTGGATGACCAGAATAAGGCAGACGTAACAGCTAGCTTTGGCCTGGTTTAGGCAGGTGAAGTAAAGCTGTATCTAGACCTGGGACATGTTATTCCGATATTCTCTGTTATAAACATGTGGACCTGGGACATGTTATCCCGGTAGTCTCTGTTATAAACATGTGGACCTGGGACATGTTATCGCGGTAGTCTCTGTTATAAACATGTGGACCTGGAACATGTTATCTCGGTAGTCTCTGTTATAAACATGTGGACCTGGGACATGTTATCCCGGTAGTCTCTGTTATAAACATGTGGACCTGGGACATGTTATCCCAGTAGTCTCTGTTATAAACATGTGGACCTGGGACATGTTATCCCGGTAGTCTCTGTTATAAACATGTGGACCTGGGACATGTTATCCCGATAGTCTCTGTTATAAACATGTGGACCTGGGACATGTTATCCTGATAGTCTCTTTTTTAACACATGTATCATTTCTCTCTGCTAATGTAAAAATTGAGGTGGAACATTGAAACAGACACCATTTATGATGGAACAAGTGGAACAAAAAAGGGTTATTTTCTCACTGGGTGTTGGATTGAGGCTTCAGACAGTATCAGCCCAATGGATGGGTACTCCAGGTCTTGGGCCAGTAAATACGCTGAGGATGCAGCTGTGTCAGAATGAAGAGGATACATCCCAAGTTCAAGGGATTTGTCTGGAATCCTGGTTTTTTAAATCCCAGAGCAAAGTGTAGGGATTTAAAAATGCAGCATTCCAGATAAATCACGAGAACAAGGGATGTATCCTTTTTATACCATGCCTTCTTTGTTTTCATGAATATTAATGCATTCCAAAATGTACTCACCAAAGCAAATCAGTCCTGTGTTGAAATTTAGCCATAGAAATTTAAAGCAGGGATATTATGTGTAAGCAGGTGACATATATCCCTTGAGAAAACAAAGGAGGCATGGTATAATTTCAGTTACGCAATGAATACAGGACCTCAGGTAACAGGCTATTGAAAATTAGGGAGCAGAGAAACTCTTATCCATTACTTGTCATGTAAAGGGAATAAATATGCCTGATTATCTGTGGATTTGGGAAGGGTGTCACTTCAACATTTAATCCTTGAACTCGAAATCTTGTTGGGTTACTATTTCACTAAGGTTTGCTTTGGAACTGTAGCTATGAAGGTAAGCATAAACAAATGCGCGAGTAGCAAAAAAGTTAATCGGTTTTGACCCCATTTTCTATTGATAATGTAAGTGTCATTGAAGTAAACTTTCAGAAAAATAACAGGTATAGTGTCAAGGAAACTTAAATGTCAGAGACAAGCTGACAAATATAGCCAATTTAACATGTAACTTTATTAGGTTTGATTTACTGGTCCAAGACCTCCAGCACTACTGGTCAGGATCACCTGCACAGGTCATCGCTATCGCGCAAACTGTCAGTTACCCAAGTTTTCTTTTTGCCCATGTTGCTTTGAAATATAAGAGAGCATTAATATATGTTAAGGTTATGCAAATAAGCATATTTGCCAGCATAATGGATTTCATTTTGGTCATTAAAGGCATGAAATGCAAAAACTATGACCATGCGTAGTTATATACATTATATATGCGCTCAGTATGTTGTGTCTGTTAGTGTGTTGCCTCACAGAGGGCCAACAACCCCCCCCCCACCCCCCTCACTTGCCTGCATTCTGACAGGTGCCTGATTTTTATTTCTGATTGCTTGCCAAGAGTCTGAGTTTGAATCTCAAACGTTTTGCTACATGAATCATTTTGTCTGCCTGCCAGACAGCTGGAGGCCTGTGCCTCACATACAGCTGGAGGCGGCTCATCTGACAACTGGAGGCCTGTGCCTCACATACAGCTGGAGGCGGCTCATCTGACAACTGGAGTGTTGTATGATTGTTGTGGTAGCTTTGTCACAGTCAGCAACCTGTCTGGTCAGGCAAACAGTCACAATGCTGACCAACTGGTATGTCTGACACCCTAATATGCCTAGTGCAGGGATTACAAGTCTCTTCCTGGTTTGGGGTTTGATTTGAGTTTGATGAGCTTTATAGTTTGGCTTAATTATTGCCCCCTCCCAAAAAAAAAATGTATATATATATATATATATATATATATATATATTGTGAAAACTCCTTATAATGACACCATTTGTTCCCTTAGAAATGTGTCGGATAACTGAATATGTCAGATAAATGAATCAAATCACAAAGAAAATAAAATTTTGCCAAACAAAACTTGTGTCATTAAGATGAGTATGTCGGATATCTGAGTGTCGTTATAATGAGGTTTCACTGTATATAACAACAACAGTAAAATGATTCTGGATGATCAGTTGTGCAAAATGTGCAAGTGCAAAACCTGGGAAACATTCAAAGTTTCCAGTGAGACTTAAACCAACTTGGGAACTCCAGACTCAAGTGTAAGACTGCAGGCATGTTGGCAGGTAAATATAGCCCCAGACAGGTCTTTGAAGGGGTTAAAACTGCAACCATTGGCGTGAGGAGGGCATCCCTGACAATACAAGGGCAAAGGGTTGACCTTTGAATTAAGACTAAGTAAACAGCTTTCAACCCTCACCAAGGATAGCTGTTGATCTGGGTCTTGTGATCACGGTTGGTCTCATCTACCATGTCTACAAATCTTATATATTGTTTTTCATTTTTTATTGAAATTGGTCAACAACGTTGAAGCAGACGACATTTGACCACCAACCAGTTTTGACTGATTCAAGGTGGAAGGGGTTAAATGTATGTCAAAAGATGTTAGCAGCAGCAGGAGGGTGAATGATAGATTGAAGATGAATCAGCAGGCAATGAGTATTCTGTTATGGAAAAAGGACGGAGATGAGTGTTGTGTTATGGAGAGAGGACAGAGATGAGTATTGTGTTATTGAGAGAGGACGGAGATGGGTATTCTGTTGTGGAGAGAGGACGGAGATGAGTATTGTGTTATGGAGAGAGGACGGAGATGAGTATTCTGTTGTGGAGAGAGGACGGAGATGAGTGTTCTGTAATGGAGAGAGGACTGGTATCAGTAGGTTCTTTATTATGAATTGACGTGGCTACTAATGGCCAAATCGATTTGTAAATCATGAATCTACTGATGTACTTTCTCTTACTTAACGCCAGATGCGTAAGTGCATTGTGATACTTTTGCATCTTCCATATATATCATCATGTTTGTAGCAATTAGCAAAGATGGCATGTCATGTGCATGGAACTGTTTCTGTGCGGATGGCATAATGGCTTCCAACTTGCCGCTGGAGTGATTACATCAACACACAGGCATTGATGGTCAATCATTGATTAGAGCAGTGGACAGACCAGAGAGCTGCCAAAGGCAAGGAAACCAACCTGACAGGTTTGAATTTCCCTGTCACCACCCAGAAAATTCTTTAGGTCAAAGTGTAAGGAACACCGCACATTTTCGGAGTCCAGTTTTTCTGGTCACCGACAACAGTGCCTTCCACAGGTACTTGTACTTCAACAGCAGATTTCTAGGACTCAGCAGCAGTAAGGCAGAAATTTTTATAAGAAATTAAGATCCACTTTGAAAATAAAAGATTACATGAACATCTAATATTTATTTGACATAGCATCCACCAAGTTGGGTGTATTGGAGCATACCTATATGTTGATTATCAGGGTTTCCGTTAGCCCCCAAATGGGGGTATATTACCCTTTCAAATTATAAAATATTCCCTCAGCAAAATTCAAAGGGTCCCAACTTCCTATATTTTCTTTTTTGATTTTGCAAAATATAGATAAAAAGTTTACTGTCTTTCAGGTTGGGACCCTTTGAGCAAAAATCCTAACGGAAACACTGATTATGAAATGGAATAATGGCAGGGCCAGGCAAATTAAATACGTGGACCAGTTTCTCAGATACATTTTTAACAAAGTTGGTTGTGACTGTGTAGTCTACCATTTTACCTTTTAGCCAAAATTTGTTAGAAAAACTCTTAAATAAGGCCTAAATTACACACACACACACACAAATGCAAAAAGAGGCCAAGATGAAATAGAAATGACATTTTGCTTCTTCCCTTGAGAAATAATACGGGTTAATGTGTATGGTATCTGAAAAACTTGAAATCACTTTACTTTTTTTTTTTTGGTCAGGTACAAGAATGCCGCCTCATTCATCACTCAAAAAGTACCATGTCTGCTTGCTTTAAAGATTGGTTCTTGGCCAGAAACAGGGCCAAAGAATGAAAGATGTGCTGGTATAAAGCTGGTCAAGATTAGCTGGAAAGAATGCCAAACTACCAGTGATGTGAACTCTGTGCTTTCATTTGGTGTGGGCAACATGCCCCACAGGTCTGTCTTGGGCATACCCACCCTGAGACATCCTTCCCAGCAGGCTCTCCTGATGAGCCATCCAAATGTACCTGGTGTGGCTTGGTAAAGGAGTAGTCTCCCTTATGGGAGAACATATAATAAAAGTGGGATAATATTATTACAAGGAGAAGTGTTTTTTTGTGGCCTGGGAGGAGGGGGGCCTACATCTGAAGGAAGACCAGGAGGACGGTGAGATGTGGAAGGTACATACAGCACAGCTGTTTATTTGGCACCACCTGGTTTTGTAAATAAGTCCAGGTGTCTGATATCAATGTGTTACATAACTTGAGCACAAGTTTATTTATTCCTGTTTATCTTTATGTTTATCTTCTGACCATATCATTTTCACTTTAGGACTGTAGGAATTCGAGGGTTAATGAGCTGGAAAAAAAGGTACTGTATTAAATTACAGATTAAAAAGAATTTGTTCATAAAATAGTGTGGTAACAGTCAGTAATGCATTTATAGTTTGGAAAATTCAGCTGGCTTGTTTCCTTTGAAACTTATAATTTTTAATTTTTTTTGGGGGGGGGAGGTGTTTTTGGTTTTTGTTTGTTTTTATTTTATAATTTATTTTTTGAAATGCATAGAATTCATTCATATTCCCCTTGTGATGAATTAACTTTTGTTTGCCACCTAATTAACAATTTGGTGATTTGGCAAATGACATACTTACCCATTTCATTTTCACAGCAATTACAAAGGTGGACACCAGTGTGACTGTGTGCCATTCATTGCATCAGTACATTGTGGAAGGTGTCACTGTGCCATTCATTGCATCAGTTCAATGTGGAAGGTGTCAGTGTGCCATTCATTGCATCAGTTCAATGTGGAAGGTGTCACTGTGCCATTCATTGCATCAATTCAATGTGGAAGGTGTCACTGTGCCATTCATTGCATCAGTTCAATGTGGAAGGTGTCACTGTGCCATTCATTGCATCAGTACATTGTGGAAGGTGTCACTGTGCCATTCATTGCATCAGTTCAATGTGGAAGGTGTCAGTGTGCCATTCATTGCATCAGTTCAATGTGGAAGGTGTCACTGTGCCATTCATTGCATCAATTCAATGTGGAAGGTGTCACTGTGCCATTCATTGCATCAATTCAATGTGGAAGGTGTCACTGTGCCATTCATTGCATCAGTTCAATGTGGAAGGTGTCACTGTGCCATTCATTGCATCAGTACATTGTGGAAGGTGTCACTGTGCCATTCATTGCATCAGTTCAATGTGGAAGGTGTCAGTGTGCCATTCATTGCATCAGTTCAATGTGGAAGGTGTCACTGTGCCATTCATTGCATCAGTTCAATGTGGAAGGTGTCACTGTGCCATTCATTGCATCAATTCAATGTGGAAGGTGTCAGTGTGCCATTCATTGCATCAGTTCAATGTGGAAGGTGTCACTGTGCCATTCATTGCATCAGTACATTGTGGAAGGTGTCACTGTGCCATTCATTGCATCAGTTCAATGTGGAAGGTGTCACTGTGCCATTCATTGCATCAGTTCAATGTGGAGGAAGGTGTCAGCATGCCATTCAGTACAGTGTGGAAGGTGTCAGTGTGCCATTCATTGAATAAGTACAATGTGACAGGTGTTCAGACAGCTTCAGGTGGGACTTCTATTATAAATTACTTCTCACCAATGAATGATCGCTGACAGTTTCTGAGTTATCAGCAAGTCATGCTTTCACAGCTTTTGTCACAGCTGGAGCATAATGTAGTATGCAATGTACAGAAGTTGCCACTTTTATTTACATCACACTTGTTGATTATGGTGTTCCTGAGTGACATTTCTTTCTAAGAGGAGTTTGACTGCAATTTGTATACAGTTCTGGATACGAGATCTTACATGTAGGCCCAAATTGTATGAAAGGATTTAGAAGTGTGAAGATAAACTGTTGTTACCACAGGTACCAAGATGTGTTTGTGTCAATAAAGCTGGCACAAACCTCAATTTATCTATTTGTGTATGTAAACAGACAACATGGGTGGCAAATGAGAAGCTAGTTTAACCCTTTAAGGCCTGAAAGCAATTTCGTCATTTATACAAATGATGTCCTCAACATTGAGCCATAATAAATGAGCTGTTAGGGTTAGAATATAGTGATGAGAGTTAGCTACTGGACTACAAAGCAGTACAAAACTTGAGTGTTTCTGCAGGCTGATTTCCAATCTACAGCAAAGCAAATTGTGTGTGATATCATTAGTGTCCATGTTAATGATCAAGGCTGTGGACTTGGCTGTTTTTGTCCCCCATCGAGTTAATGTGTGGTGGCATCCACACAAAGCTTGCTCTCCCTGTCTGCCAGCATTCACCTTTCTCTCTTTATGATCTCAGCAAACATTTTGTGTCTATCATAGCAAACATTGAACTTTCTATGTGAGATAGCACAACTCTGACCAGCCCCTGGTAACGACTTCACCATGGCTTGTATAACAGACACCAGGCAGGTGTGGTTCTCATCAGCCCCAAAAGTGCTGAAAAAAGATGGCAAGGTAAACTTCACTTGTGATCTTTCTGATCATTTTGATTGGTTGCAAAGAGGAACGTAGTGAACCATTTTTTAGAGTGCATTGGTGTGTATGTCCCTCATGCAGTATGATTAAGGTATCGAGGCTATCGAGGCTTGTATTTGTGAGCAGGGTGCTGTCTGCATTGTAAGCAAATTTTAGTCCAGAGGATGCCATCCGGGGAGTAGGGCAGTTAATAGTCACCTAGTTTGTGAAAAGTATGCTCCCCATCTACCCCTTTACCTCAAATCACCCACATCTTATTACTAACTTGCAGACAAAATTTCTCCATCCTATTTTTATTATTCAAATACAAAAATTGCAAATCCTTGCGGTGGCTCAGGCTAAATTCTGCCATGGCTTGTTGATGGCCATGGCTTGTTGACGGCCACAGATGTTTATCCTGCAGATTGTGTGGTTTTCTTCTTTGTACCTGGTTCTTATTTTGGGTAAATTGATCCAGTATAGATACCAGATAGGTTCTTTCACCTCAGCTGCCACAACTTATTGTTAACCTTTGGGTGCCTCAAAGGTTAACTCATCCACTGTGGGAGCACTGTAAGTTTGCTTCCACATAGAAAATCTTGATGTTTGTGTCATGTTGTAGCTGCATGAAGGGACCAGCTCCTGACCTTTGACATGACATCATGTCCGTGGGGTCATCTTCAACTGTCACACGCTTTAACCCCCGTAAGTTTGTGACTGGGAGATTGCTATTAAAGGTAAAGGTAAAAAAATCCTGGTCAACACAAGAGAGTCAAGAGACTAGATATAAACTATATGGAGAGTTAGGAGACAATATGAACTGTCTGGAGAGTTAAGAGACTACAGTGGTGTTTAGAAATAGCTTCCCTCCCGAGCGCATAATCACGCGATTTAATTCACTCGAAGTGCGCCTCAGATGCGCTGTAGTTGCGCTTGAAGCGAGTTCAAAGCGTAAGCGCAAGAAGCTCAATTAATACATTGCTCAAATTTTCCCATTTAATCAGATCGAAATGGTGCACATATAGAAATCTAACTGTGTCATATTTGCGCATAAGCTTATGCGAGATCATCAACCAGTCGCAATTAAGGGTATATATCAGGTTACGCGTGAGTCATACAAATGACTTAATAAAAGTCTGAAAATACGTTAAAAGTACCATAAACTATATATTTCCTGAAAGCTAATAAATCTGGGAATAAGTTGATAGCATTTTCATTTTTACAAGTTCTTCTGTGTTGACACAACAATTAGGTAAAGTGATCATAAAAAAATCACACAATTATTAAATCTACTTTTTTATTTTGAGCTTGAGCATGTGCATTTCTGTTGCAAAAGCTAGCAGACATGATTTTCTACACAAACGTGTCTCATTTTTGTCATTGTTTGCGCTATTGTGGAGATACTCCCGTTTAAAGTTGAAAAGATGACATTCCATTCTTACATCAAAGGTTTTGACGTTTGGCTCGCTGTGGAGGGAAAACCACTCAAGATAGAAAAAATCTGAGACACGTTTTTAAAGATTACATTCTTGTGAACAGTTTGCCACAAACCCCAGGTCTTTATGAGCAAAACTGACGAAGTTGATTTCACAAGAAGTTGAGAAACAAAGGCCAGGAATGATGCCGAGAAAAACGCTTTCAAAGCAAATGACGACTTCAATAGGACTTACGCTATTCTTTGGGCCTTTGATCGCAATGACACCTTGGTATTCCGTTACACACTCCTACCTGTTGAGTAAATGGACAAGTTTGGAGCATCAAACTTCAAAGAATGCTTTATTTTAGAGGTTTTACATCCAAAAATGTTATAATCATGCTCATCTGTCACTTTGGATTCCATGTTGGGGTTTCTCAAGTTTAACCTGATTGGCCGACAAATGACTGACAGGTGGTTACGGGGCAACCGGGTTCTACGATGTTTGCCGTCTTGCGTGGGGCCCAGTAATGGCAGTATAGGTGTCAGTAAATCGGAACTTCAGTCTCAGTTCAGAAAGTTTCTATCAAGTTCACAGGATCGTTGCTTACATTTGTGTGATTAGAAAGTGCTATTGCAAAGATGCCGAGAAAGAAAAAACCTAGGGGCAGACCGATGCCCGCGTCAGTTGCAAGTGAACTCAAAGCGTCTGATCTAGGATCATACTACAATCAGTTCCCTCCAGTGGAGACGACCCTGCAACCCGACGTGAGCCTCACGGAGACCCCGGGCGAGTCTGGCATTGCATGGTCAGGGTCGAACGAAGTCGCGGCCAAGGTCACGGATACTGATTCGGTGAACACCACAAGATCCACAAGCCAACCCGGTCTGGACAAACGCTTCTGCAGTGCTAGTTCCCAGAAACTCGGAGACTTTGTGGTCCACGAGGCTAGATCTACAGATTGGTGTGAACAAGGAGATGTGAATGAACAGGCAGAGGGATACCGATTATGGGACTGTTCTCAGTTGCAGGCTTGTATTGATGCCGCTGCTGTGTGTGCAACTTGTAAAGTTGGAACTCTGAAACTGAGCGAAAGAACAAGTATTGGAGCAACAAGAGGATGGAAGTCTGAGTTTATATGGATATGTTCAAACGAGAGTTGTACACAAAGCGATAATGCGGTTTGCCTGCCCAGCTGATCGTAGTCTGCTTGTGCGGAGCGTGCGCAGAAGCGCTCACACCTGCTGTATGTAAATGAGGCTCCTGTTGGATTCCTGCAGGGTGGAGCTTAGAAGCTTAGCTTGTCCCCAGCCGAAGCCACACCAAACAGTGAGAACCAGGCCCAATACTTTTGCCAAAATTCACAATTTTCCTTTACACAACCTGAAATCTCATTCCGGCATACAAAACTTAAAGGAAAAGTGCATAACATGTGTGAAAATAGCAAAAATGATGGTTTAACCCATTGTAACCTGATATATATCCTTAAATGAGAACATCTGCAGTGAAGGTTGATACGCAACACAGCCAACAGATTATTTACCGTGATGCAACAGGCTGGGAAAGTTTCGAAGTCAAAGTAACGCTATCAAAACTTCATTATTATCTTGTTTATTTTAGAAGTTATTAATAATTTACAATTAGCGATTGGATTTATTGAAAGCAAAACTGACATGTTTGGCAAAAACATTAATGCTTCTGATGCACAAATGGAGTCACAACACATTGCATTTACTTTATTGCCATCACTCATCAGCACCAAACCTGGCAAATGTACACAGTAGTCAGTAACTGTCCTTCTGTAGGCCCATGTCTTGCAATCAAAACAGAAAGCTTCAGAATGATCGAAGTCCTAATCCTACAGATATATCGCATTTTTTTTTACACTTTAACAGCATCAAAACAGCCAGATTTTCTGCCTTTAACATGCTCAGCAAAAGGCTGGCATCCATGTTTTCACCAACGGCATGTTGAGACCTGGGCGGAAGTCACGGTAAAAGTGATGGTCTGGGCCATCTTCACGCTCATGTTGCCTTGGTCCATGTGACTAATCTTTCCAAGTCATTTAACAGATTTATAGTAGAATCATAAAAACCACCTGCTGAAGTATACATTTTTGCATCATTCCTGTCATATCGCCATACCAACATTGTAACTAAAAGCAGGATGGAGCGTTTGTTGGGTGAAGTTACTGATTGTGCGAAGAAGACCATCGATCAACATTACGCTGTGACTGGGTACAGTTTACAATGCATATTCAGTGCATTCAAGGAATTTGAGTCTTCCCACGGCTTATGTCCACGTGTTTTGTTCACTATGCGCCTTTTCCCCTTAGTAATGTTTGCGTGGCATGTTTCTCCATCAACATTTAATAATGGACGGCAATTATAAATTTCTTGTGTCACATTCATCACGCCCGTTTTTGTGAGTTCATCAGAGACTGGCATCCATGTTTCTTCTGTGTAATGCATTGCTCGGCATTTATCGGAAACAAAGTAATTTTCGGCTATCGTCGGCAGCCTGTGGTGCTTTTCCGAAGTATTCCGGTACAATATTTGGATCCATAACCTCAAAGGAGTTCCCAAATATGGATATTATCGTCAAATTTGACTGATTTTTATGCGGGAAATATCAACACACATCAAATTTAGCCAATTGGAGGAGAGTATCCCAAAACAGAACAGGCTTTTGGACTTTCCCACAGTACCAAATATTCCAGACGTTTGTAAACCTACGTGACGACCCCACGGGGAACGCAAACTTGTGGAAACCTGCATTTTGTTCAGCGAATTTGAACGCTTTTACTTGACATAAACAAAATTAATGTTAATGATTATTTATACTGCATGGACAAATAAATGAAATGTTGCTGCCGAAATTTTAAACTAGGATGCTGAATCAGTCAAAATACTACTGCCACACCGCACGTGCCGACACCTCTTCCTAGTACTTAGTACTGTGAATGCGGGAATGGACAGCAACTGTTTTGGTGTGTTCATTTCACATTTTTTACATGAATTTATTCGCAGGGTAGAATGGACCGAAAGGCATTGTTGTGGCAAATTAATAGTAGTTATGTCTGTGGTAGGCCCAATTCCAGTGCCCGTTGATTGTTCGTGCCATGTCCATTTTGTCACGTTTAAACTTAATGAGGATCCAACACGGTCTAGACTTGAAAGCGCTTGGACTTGCGACAAATGCGCAACTGTGAACAGAACAGGAGCAAGCATCACAACAGAATTGATCGATATGCATATGAGTGCGCTGGAAAAGACAAAGAACAACACAGAAAATTGACACTTTGAAATTTAGAACCATTTACACTTGAAGCACGTTTCAAGCACACTGCGTGATACTCAATCGCGTTTTTCTGTGTTTCGCAGGGAAGTTAGTTCTAATCATCACTGTATATGAAATGTCAGGAGTGTTAAGAGACTATATTCAGCTGTCAGGAGAGTCAAGAAACTTTATGAACTGTCAGGAGAGTTAAAAGATCACTATATGAGGTGTCAGGAGAGTTAAGAGACTTTATGAACTGTCAGGAGAGTCAAGAAACTTTATGAACTGTCAGGAGAGTTCATAGACTATATATGAGCTGTCGTTGAAGACAATTTTTCATCAGTTAGAAATTCAAAGATAAACATTGACTTTGATAGCAATCTTCATGAAAAGTCATCAGTCATCGCTAATACCAATGTCTGTGGGCTGATAGATATGTGTTCAAGTTACATATTAACCCTTAAAGTGCCAATCTCTGCCATAGTCATTTTTGTTACAGTTAAACATAATGGTTAAAAGATTGAAATTCGTCATGAAGATGCCTTTCATTCAAATGGCAGCAAGCCTAGTCAAAAGCAAAAGGCTGTTCACTCTGTCTAAAATTAGCACTTTAAGGGTTAATCCATTGATGTATTTGCAATGAACACTTCACCTCTGTGGCTGCTCTTGGTGATTTTTAGCTCAGCTGACTTGTCAGTCAGCTGAGTTTATCTTTTGGTCCTCCGTCCATCGTCCATCAAAAATTTACATTTTCGAGTTCTTCTCCAGAACCGTCAGCCAGATCCACTTCAAACTTGGTGGGGATGTGCCTTGGGTGGGTGTCTACAAAGTTTATTCAAATGATCATGGTCCAGTGACTTTTGGATATTTTATGATTTTTCATTATTCTTTTTTGGGGCAAATCTTAAAAAATCTCCTTCTCCAAAACCGCTCACCCAATTGCTTTGATATCACACAGGAACCCTCCCTGGCACTCCTAGTTCTTAACTTGTTCACCAGGTGGCGCTGCAATTTTTTTCTAATTTTTTATGAATTTTTGTGTGTTATAGCTATTTTTTTACTTTATCTCCAGAACGGTCTCTCATATTAAGCTGAAACGTAGTGGATATGTTCCTTATAGAAGGGTCAAACAAACTTGTTCAGTATGTGGGAATGCTGCGGATTCCTGATTTTTAATGAATTTTTCAATTCGGGTACTTATCGGTCAATGCAGCTTTCCTATTGATTACTGTGGAAGTCAATGAGCATTCTAATGCTAATTCACATTTTAGACTTCTCCAAAACCATCATCCAGATTAACTTCAAACTTGGTGGCAATGTACCTTGGGTGAATTTCTACCATGTTTGTTCAAATGGTCATGCTCAAGTGATTTTTGGATTTTTAATGAATTTTTTTTGTTCTTTTTTTTGGACAAATATTAAAAAATCTTCCTCTCTGAAACTGCTCACCCAATTGCTTTGATATCACACAGGAAGACACCTAGGGACTCCTTGTTCTTAATTTGTTCACCAGGTGGCCCTGCAAATTTTTTCTAGATAATTTTTTATTTTTTTTTTGTGTTATAGTGCCTAAAACTTTCTTCTAAATTTCAAATTTTATGAATATGATTTGTTCCTTTTATAAATTAATTTGCTATTATGATTTAGAACGATGCAGTTTTTCAGTGAATGGTACGGAATAGGACTTTGCTCTTAGAATATGGGAATTGATATTGTTCAAACTGTACATGGGCTTACAGAATTAGGTATGTTAAGGTGGAAGCTGTGAAGCTAGTGCGCACTGAGACTGGCAACTTTGCATCGCAATTACGCATTTAATTTTTTCACAAGTACATTAAACCTATATATTTTCTGATTACTACATATCCATAGATTTATATCCATAGAGTTTTTAGCAGGATTGGAATTTTTTGAGATTTTATAGCATCATTTCTGACATGGTAGGATTTTCAGATTTTTCGCGCAGAAGTCACACAAAATTGTTTTTCTCCAGTTGAAATCAGAATAAATTAAAAATTTATATCCATGTCTAGGATCGAATTCAATGGTTAGTCCTGAAATAGAATAAATAAAAAGTTATAAAATTTTTAATTTAGTTCTGACAGGTTGTTCATTTTCCTTCTATAAATTGCTCCAAAAGTCACGGAAGGGGTTGTCAGAAAAAAAAATCCCAGGAACCGTTCCTGGATATGATATTTTTCTTTTAATGTCCATTGATTTTAATATGATAGGGCAATTTGTACGTTTGTGAGGCGAGACACAAATTGCAGAGGTTGAGCAAAAAACAGTTCCGAGAAAATCGCATTGAAAGAAAAAGTTGCCAATTCTTACGCATTTATGGCTGTAATATGACACATACTCATTTCTTCTGTCCTGTGTTTTAATTATTGTGTGAAATAAACTTGTAGCTTTACCTCTGTGATGTTGTCATTAAACAAAAGTATATTTTGTGGCTTAAATCTCAACTTTTTTAACTTGGGAACACCACACTTGGCTTGTTCGGGTGTGGGTTCACATGTGGCTTTCCATATTTGGGGACCAGTAAGTTGATTGTGCTAATTTGTTTTTACATCAATAGAGAATTTCAAAGTAATCAGAACAATGGTAGTGATTAGGCTGAACAGGCCCATTCTTAGCTCCACGGCTAATGGTTTCCTGTGAGTGACCCTTGTCAATAGCTCAATTGGTTTCCAGCGGTCATGGATTAATGACTGTGCAAACAATGACATGGTTCATTATCATGCCCATGCAAACAAAGCCATGTGTCCGTCACTGTTTAAACTTTCATTGTAAACAAAAGTTTAGAGATCAAGTATCTCATATAAATTTTATGTTCACACATCTGAGTTCTCGGGAGCATGTAGTTTAAGTATCAGACTATCCAAAAACATGAAAAAGTGATTAGAGGTTATTTAAAAGTGCGGCTTCACACCTTCCACCTTAAGTTTCTCTTTGTATTAAATGGCTATTCTCAACTTCTTCGCCAGAACCGTCCCTCAGATTAAGCTTAAACATGGTGGATATGTTCCTTGTGGAAGGGTCAAACGATGTCATTCACTAACTGGGAATGCTGCGGATTCCTGGTGTGTAATGATTTTTTCAGTTCGCCTTTTTGAACAGGAAAGACTGAAAACTGACCAAATTTTGAAATGAAAAAAGGTACTGTTGACTTCAGCTAGGAAACTCTAGTGATCAGTCTCTTATCCAAAAGATCCTTGTAGCTTCAGTGGCAAGATCCTTTCACTTTCTTGCATCCATCTGAAGTTTTTTGCTGGCGAAGTAGAAGCTGCTGGAACCAATGCTTGCAAGGTAAAAAAATTCCACCTACATCAGTTGTGGGTATAGTGCGAGACCAGTTCAGGGTTACAATTTCGGCAGGAATCTGAGAATCTATTTTTGCAAAGATTCTCCTAACCTTGTCCTAGTATAAATTGAATTATTCCAGATAAAGTAGATGACCTAGGCCAAATGACTAGTATAAATTGGATTATTCCCGATAAAGTAGATGACCCAGGCCAAATGGCTAGTATCAATTGGATTATTCCAGATAAAGTAGATGACCTAGGCCAAATGGCTTGTATAAATTGGATTATCCCAGATAAAGTAGATAATCGAGGTCAACAACTTTCCTCAACACGCGTAAGTGCGTCTAGCAAAGTTAAGTCAGTCTGGAAATTGGTAGTTTAAGGGATAATGTGAGATTTGCTGACCTGGGCTTAAGGACAGTCTGACAATATCAGTCTGGTATTTCCATGTGATGTGACATTTAATGTGATAAGAGACCATATAGCATGCATGTGTATCATGTGTGCTGTACATATGACATTATAAATTTTTAGATATATGAATCATACCCCTAGAGAAATCTGAGAACACATATACATGGATATCATAGATTGTGGCTGACTACACAGGAACAGTGGCATGTCTTGCATGTACAGTGAAACCGGTCTTCAAAGACCACATCATGAATGACCAAATGGTGGTCTCCCTGAGTCAGGTGGTCTCTCATGGGACATGTAAATAAGATGAAAAGTAGGAAGTAAAGTATCAAGACAGGTGGTCTTTCAAGACAGGTGGCCTCTCATTGGACTTGCTCTTGAATACAGGTTTCACAGGACACTGACATCTGTCCCAGCAGAACAATGTATACAGTGACACCTGTCTGAGTGAACACCTGATTAGTGAACACATCCAATTAGTGAACACTTTTTTCCGGTCCCTTTTTCCCTATTGTATTTAAGGGATGGTTCAACATTTTCATCATTTTTGAATTAGTACTTACAGTATGCAAGGGGGGAGGGGGGTAAATGGGTCTGTACACTTTCACAGGATATGCAAAATGATGGTCAATTTTTGGCCTGTTTTGTGCAATTTTGCTATGATTTGGGGGGGGGGGGAAATCATCATTTTTAAAGTACTAATTTGGGGGGAGGGAGGGTGGTCATGAAATTTAGTACCCTAAGTACTAATTTAAAAATGATGATAATGTTGAACTATCCCTTACATGGAGTGTTCAAATTGTACACTGAGGCAACCTGTTGTTAGTGAACACCTCAGATCTGTGAACAGTGAATGCTATTTTGGGTCCCAAACAGCAAAGTTACCTAAGATTAATGAACACCCTGACCTACGAAAAGCAGAGAAAGTGATTTTTTCTAGTGTGTATTGGATGCTAATTGGGTAAAATAGGTTTATTATCTCGAAAACTTGTCAAACCACCAACCATGCTGTATATTATCTCATGTAATTAAGACAAAGAGGTTTATTAACCAAGGGTATCTGTGCTGCTGTGAAGAGGCTGTCTGTACCAGATCAAGCAGGATGTTCACTTTGAGTAGAATTCTACAAGTTCCCCTCAAGCTAAGCCCTGTTGCATCACATACACACAGCACTGTATATGTTTCAAATAGTTTTTGTTACAGCTGTTGAGCTACATGTACTGGTATTTAATGCATTTAGACCATTGACACTGCTGCTAGCTTACAACGTGTCACATACAATTTTAACAGCTTAAGTATGAACACAAATGAAAGGCCGTGCACAGTACTCAACATTTCTCATATTGGTCTTACCATATCTGGACGCAACACACTGTTGCTTGCACATGTGCAAAGTTCAGGACAAAAAGTCTCAAGGACAAAAAGTATTTATCTCTGGCAGATAAATATGCCATAGTAAAAGATGCTGGAACTGGCTTGAGCCAAAGAAAGCGGGCAGAAAAGTATCAGGTCTCAGTGGGATCTGTAAACACTTCTCTCAAGAGAAGGAGAGACATCATATGTTTATGAGGACAATATGGATGCTAAGGCTAGATAGTTGCCCTACACTGGACAGTAGGATGAACTGAAGCAGTCCATGAAGAGTGCCTAGTTTTAGACAGCCAAATGAACAAACGTGATTAGAAATAAAAGTTGGTGCCAGACAAACATGCAGCACTGACTTTTTCAAGAAGAGATGTGCAATACCTGAGACTAGGGATTCCTGTCTCTAACAAAACGATCGTATCATGATAATTACGGAGCATTTCTATTTCTTCAGCTGACTTTTTTTAAACAAAGCTACGAGTCTGAACTTGGAACGCACATGTGCCTGTGCATCATTTTAATTAAGATTTTAGACCAATATTGTCCTCCAAATGCTTATATGTTTTGATAAGTATTCTGTATTTCCAAAATATTAGTACTATCCCGCTTGTCCCCACAGGTACCGACCCTTGTCTTGCCATATCTCACCAAGCGAGACTAGGCAATCAGGCGTGCAGTTGGGGTGGGAACCTAATATGCATATCTCCTATTAAGCCTGTCTTGAAGTTAATGTATTTAGTTTCAGCCTTATTGGTAATTACTCTGTGATAATACACAAAAATGTGTTGAATATATGTGTTCAGTATTCTCCTGCAAAGGCTCACATCATATACTTTATTTTGTTCACCTCAGGGGGCTACTATAGCTAGGCAGTGCCCGGCCAGGCTGAGAGAGTCCCCACCAACCAGATGATTGATGTAGTCCTGGTCAACTTCTCACTCTGGCCAGTCACTTGTTCACCTCCAAGTCTGCTAATTAAGCCTTTGGTGGTGAATACAGTGCAGGCGTACATATTATTGATAATGTTTAACTATTTTTTGGGGAGGATAAGACTTCGAAATACTGGTGACGTGATTAGTCACTGAGCCTTTGTGGTTAAAGACAACCTTATGTAGTTTCTATACCCATAATTCTTTTTCCATGATTAGATTTGACTTTTTATTTTTTTGACAGTAGACAGGGCTTGAGATACAGGCTTTTACTTCTGCATTTAACTACATGTAAGTGCAAGTGAATAAACAAGTTTTATCAGTGTATATGTACATGTGTCCTGTTCATCAATAAACCAGCCCTGACAGTAGGGAACACCTCTGACTAGTGAACACATTTTCCTGGTCTCAAAAGCGTTCACTAAAGTCAGGTTTCACTGTATATGGTATAGTCTCAGATGGGCAGATGTCCAGCATCTATATCTATTCAACCTATTAATAACACCCTTCTTTTTCTGAGAAAATAAGCCTCGATTTTCACTGATAACTTATATTTCGTGCTCAGTTGTAGTCTGTTCCATGTTTTTTCAGCCATGATGTAAAATTTACACATCTGGAAGGCACTGGATGGTCATCAGAATGAACAGGGTAGGAATAGATGTGATTTTCTGTTTTAATACTGCTGACCATACAGTACTGTTCATTAATAACCATGACCGTGCAGAACTGTTCATTAATAACCATGACCGTACAGTACTGTTCATTAATAACCATGACCGTACAGTACTGTTTATTAATAACCATAACCATACAGAACTGTTCATTAATAACCATGACCATACAGAACTGTTCATTAATAACCATGACCATACAGCACTTTATTAATAACCATGACCATACAGAACTGTTCATTAATAACCGTGACCATACAGCACTGTTTATTAATAACCATGACCATACACAACTGTTTATTAATAACCTTGACCATACAGCACTGTTCATTAATAACCATGACCATTAATAACCATGACCATACAGTACTGTTCATTGATAACCATGACCATACAGCACTGTTCATGAATAACCATGACCATACAGCACTGTTCATGAATAACCATGACCATTAATAACCATGACCATTAATAACCATGACCTTAATAACCATGACCATTAATGACCACTACCATTATTAACCCTGATAACTGCCCTAGGACTGCGCACAAGAGGGGCATAAATGGTGGACCAATGTTAGTCCCTGTCATCTGAGACCAAAAACTATGCTGCGCCTGTAGTGCAACAGTTGGCACGCAAATAGCATGACGCCCTTTGCTCGCAAACAGTAGGTGCACAATTATAATCTTAGTGTGAGCGAAAAAGTATTAATAGCTGGACATGTACATGTACTCTAGGGTGTATGCAGGCAAAAAATTGCACTCGTTTGTGGCCTCACAGGACTGGATCACTTCCGGCAAACGCCACATGTTTGGTATCATTGGAAAGCTAAGAACTTTGCCTATATCTGTAAAATGTTTTCTAATTGGCTAAATGTGACTGCAATGTGCTTACTATATGCCAAACATTGCTGTCTCAAACATTAGAAATGTGATTTAGATGATCAGTTCTATTGGCTGATGGGGATGTATTCAGATTGTCATATGACCTATGGAACATTAACCCTTGAGATTAGTCATGTGGACCAATAGGAGCATGGAGATCCACCAAACCATCACTTCCACCCAGGTCTTAACATGCTGTTGGTGAAAGCATGGATGCTGGGCATGATAAAAGTGGGAAATCTAGCTCTTTTGATGCTGTTAAAGTGTAAAAACATTGATATTTTCATAGGATTAGGATGCGGATAGTTCTGCTGGAGCTTTCTGTTGCAATTACAAGGCATATGAGAGGACATTCACTGTAGAGGGTGGGAAAGGGGTTTCCCGTACTGGCGTATTGGGAGCTTTTTATTTACTGTACTGGCGTACTGGAACTCCTCTTATTTTACGTACCTCATACTATCCAAAATTTTGAAAGATTTTTATATTCCGTACTACGTACTCTAGAAAAATAATTACATGTACCAGCGTACTGCAACCCCCCCCCCTCCTTACCCCCCTTCATTGTACAGTTGGTACCCATGAAGGCAAGGTCTTGTACCTAGGCTCCATTTGCACATTGGAAGCATTGTTTTTTCCAAACATATTGCCCTTGGAAAAAGCGGGATTGGATTTGCTAGCATCAGCCTAGCAAATGCTCACGTATGCAAAGCTTGGAAAAATTAGCTTATTCAAGGGAATCTCAGCGTTGTCAAACATTGGAAAAGGTAGCAAAAGCTTGCAGGTATTGGCATATTGGATTTTCTTGGAAAAGCTTGGACTGAAGTAGTGGAATCCAGTCCAAGCAAATCCAGGCTTTTTTCCATCCAGCAAATCCAAGCATTTTTCCATCTAGCAACAACATGAGCAGGTCCAAGCGAATGCAAGCTTTTCCAATAATTACTTATGTGCACCTCAGGATACTCTCATTATGTCTGTGTGCCAACACAGACCTTTTTTTTCTAGGAATTCTTTCTTTCTTTCTTCAGTATGTCTGTGTGCCACCACAGCCATATTGTTTTTGTAGAAATTCTCTCTTTCTTTCTTCTGTCTTTCTTTACAGGCAAATTTGTCAGCCATTTCATTTGAAAAGTATTACACGTAGAAAATCCAAACTTGGCACAATTATACTTATATAGATGAAGTCTGGCCTTTTTTATAATGAGAGGTCATGCTTTTCAAAATTATGCAAATGAGAGCTAATTCAAGTATTAAATCTTCAATATCTTAAATACTATATATAGTAGATGTGGTTCGGAGTGAATAGGAGTTTGATCATAGCAAGGTAAAGGTCATCTCAAATGTCAAGGTCATGTCAAGGTCAAAAGTCAAGTCTAGGCCAAAATGTCATTTTTGAGGCCAAGGTTCACTTCAGGTAGAGGTCATCTCAAGGTCAAAGGTCATTTCAAGCTGAAAGGCCACTTTGGTGGCTTTCTTCCAGCCATAACTTGGTCAATTTTTATCCAATTTTGATTATGTTGGGCTCCAATTGTAGCTATTCTAGCTCGTCTCTACCAACTTTGTGCAAACGGTCATGCTCCAGTGAAATTTTGGATTTTTTATGATTTTTTTTGTCAAAAATATTTTAAAAAGTTTTAATATGAAAGTTTAACATGGGAATTTTTTGTAATGGCTATTACTTAATGCCCAGTGCTAGACACTGCAATATGTGTCCAAAGATTAAAGTTACAATATGGCTTGGCAAAGTCAAGGTCCAAGGCTGACAGATATCATGAGAGCCTCTTCAGACCATGGACATCTGGGAATAGGGCAGTATCTGAAGTCCTTCCCACTGTATGACATTGGTACTTTAAAAATTGTTGATTTTTACCTCAGCTGCCTTGTCAGTCAGCTGAGGTTTTTTGAGGGTCCGTCGTACGTCGTCCGTCCGTCGTCCGTCCGTCCGTCCGTCGTCCACAATTCACATTTTTGACTTCTTCTCAAAAACCGTCAGCCAGATTCACTTCAAACTTGGTGGAGATATGCCTTGGGTGGGTCTGTACCAAGTTTGTTCAAATGGTCACGGTCCAGTGATTTTTGGATTTTTTTATGAATTTTTTTGTTCTTTTTTGGGTAAATCTTAAAAAATCTTCTTCTCCGAAACCACTCACCCAATTGCTGTGATATCACACAGGAACACTCCCTGGGACTCCTAGTTCTTAATTTGTTCACCAGGTGGCATTGCAATTTTTTCCTATTTTTTTATGAATTTTTGTGTGTTATAGCTATTTTCGACTTCTTGTCCAGAACCATCACTCAGATTAAGCTGAAACGTGGTGGATATGTTCCTTGTAGAAGGGTCAAACAAAGTTCTTCACTATGTGGGAATGCTGCAGATTCCTGATTTTTAACGATTTTTTCAATTAGGGTACTTATCGGTCAATGCAGCTTTCCTATTGATTACTATGGAAGTCAATGGGCATTCTAATGCTAATTCACATTTTTGACTTCTTCTCCAAAATGGTCATCCAGATTAACTTCAAACTTGATGGCAATGTACTTTGGATGGGTTTCTACCAATTTTGTACACATGGTCATGCTCCAGTGATTTTTGGATTTTTAATGAATTTTTGATGTTGGTTTTTTTGGACAAATCTTAAAAAAATCTTCTTCTCCAAAACTGCTTACCCAAATGCTTTGATATCACACAGGAAGACATCTAGGGACTCCTTGTTGTTAATTTGTTCACCAGGTGGCACTGCAGTTTTTTTCTAATTTTTTTTGTGAATTTTTGTGTGTTATAGATATTTTCGACTTCTTCTCCAGAACCGTCACTCAGATTAAGCTTACACATGGTGGATATGTTCCTAATGGAAGGGCCAAACAAAGTTGTTCACTATGTGGGAATGCTGCGGATTCCTGATTTTAGCTCAGCTGACTTGTCAGTTTATAGAGCTGTGGGGTCACAGTGCAACATACATGAATTTATACTCTTCATTATAACTTGAGAACTACTTGAACTTTGATGTTGCACTTGTAAGTGTTCTTCTATAAAGGTCAGACTTACTCAGAACATGGTGTCCTTGATCCTTTCCCAAGTTCATAGAGCTGCAAGTGTGATGAATGTCCAGATCAGCTGAGGCTCGGGCTGTTCACACAGCCCTCTTGTTAAAGCCAGTTTCTTCCAATTAGAGTGAATTCAACACCCATTTGGATTTGTTAGTCCATCGGTATGGAAGCATCCTCCCAGTCCAGCAACATACACCACCACCACACCAAAACACCTGATGTCTCCAATACACACCACCACCAAAACACCTGGTGTATCCAATACACACCACCACCAAAACACCTGATGTATCCAATACACACCACCACCAAAACACCTGATGTATCCAATACACACCACCACCAAAACACCTGATGTCTCCTATACACACCACCACCACCAAAACACCTGATGTCTCCAATACACACCACCACCAAAGCATCTGATGTCCCTGATACTCACCACCACCAAAACACCTGATGTCTCCAATACACACCACTACCAAAACACCTGATGTCTCCAATACACACCACCACCAAAACACCTGACGTCTCCAATACACACCACCACCAAAACACCTGACGTCTCCAATACACACCACCACCAAAACACCTGATGTCTCCAATACACACCACCACCAAAACACCTGATGTCTCCAATACACACCACTACCAAAACACCTGATGTTTCCAATACACACCACCACCAAAACACCTGATGTTTCCAATACACACCACCACCAAAACACCTGATGTTTCCAATACACACCACCACCAAAACACCTGATGTTTCCAATACATACAACCACCTCCAAAACACCTGATGTTTCCAATACATACAACCACCTCCAAAACACCTGTGTCCAATACACACAACCATCTCCAAAAGGTTCTGTCTCTCCAATAGACAATTTGTTTAGCTATGTCATGATGGGCAGTGCTGTGTTAAGTAGCATGATTGCCTGGTGTCCACAGGCAGAACATGTGGCCACACTGGCATTGTGTATTGCACAGAGGGACAGAGGTACGTCAGTATTTTGGGAATCAAGTGGCAGTCAGGAGATGGAGTCCTATTTGGTTTACTGAGATCACTGGAAGTAATTTACTAAATTAGAACTTTGAAACCATACATCAGCAAGCAGGTGTATACAGGTAAAGATGTGAAATATTAAAATGTAATTTGCATATATTTTACAAGAAGGCTTCTGTCTAGGCCAGTGGGACCAAACAGAAGTTATATGATCCATATAAGTACATAGTTAACAGTTCAAAGGGTCTTGCTGAAGGGACCTCACCTGGCACTCACAGGGTTGTGGTCTCCCAAAAAGTTCAGGTACAAATATACTGTATTTTTTTTTTTTTAATATATTGTAAATTGCTTTATTTTCACTGTATAAATTTTCATGGTTTTTGCATTTTTGACATTTCACTGTAGTTTTAATTTCACTGTTTAGGACAAAATTCCTATTCAAACAATGTTAAAATACTATATCACTGTGTTTTTTGTTTTCTTTAATTCTTGCCATCAGCGAAATAAGCAAAAATAAGAGTACAGTGAAATTAAAGCAATTTACAGTACATCACAAAACATTAAACACGCACAATATGGTTCGCACAATATGCTTATGTAATGCTGTCAAGTTCCAGTTCTGGCACTAATAAAATTAGGAATTGTGGTAGGTTTTATTGCAATTGCTGTAGGCCTAATGATAGTTATGGTCTGGTGTGGCATATTATAAACGACTGTAACAGTCTTTGATCCCAGAGTAAATGCTAAGTGAAGTATCTGACTGTTTGCCCATTGTCCATAAAGGATTTTTTTTTTTTTCAGGAGGTTTGTCATGCTGAGACATATTAAAGCTAGTATTAGCTAGTTAATGTAAGGTCTGGATGTTATATGGCAGGTGACCTTGACCTTGCCCTAAGAGCACTTAGATTAAAGTAAGATCACATATTAACCCTCGAACGGTACTGATCCATCCCAAGCATATCAACTTACTGAACCAGATATCTTTTGCAGGGACAAAATGTTTTTCACTGGGGGTCGGTCATGATTGGTCTCTCCTCCCCCGCCCCCAATTCACAAGTATAGTTTTCAGAGGTACCTTGTCTAAGGCTTGTCGAACTGTCTGTCCATAGTGGAATCCTTAAATATTTCATGATTCACATGCCATGTCAAACTCAAATTGTTCTCAATTATACCTTGATACTATTTCTTGACCTGATTGTATTTTGGTGACCTTGACCTGATTTTCAAGAGTGCAGGATCCCTATGTGTACAGAGTGGGGGTACCCAGTCTGTTGGCCAGCAACAGGACCCATATGTGTACAGAGTGGGGGTACCCAGTCTGCTGGCCAGCAACAGGACCCATATGTGTACGGAGTGGGGGTACCCAGTCTGTTGGCAACAGGACCAATGTGTACGGAGTGGGGGTACCCAGTCTGTTGGCAACAGGACCAATATGTGTACGGAGTGGGAGTACCCAGTCTGTTGGCAACAGGACCAATATGTGTACGGAGTGGGGGTACCCAGTCTGTTGGCCAGCAACAGGACCCATATGTGTACGGAGTGGGGGTACCCAGTCTGTTGGCAACAGGACCAATATGTGTACGGAGTGGGGGTACCCAGTCTGTTGGCAGCAGGACCTATATGTGTACAGAGTGGGGGTACCCAGTCTGTTGGCCAGCAACAGGACCCATATGTGTACGGAGTGGGGGTACCCAGTCTGTTGGCCAGCAACAGGACCCATATGTGTACGGAGTGGGGGTACCCAGTCTGTTGGCAACAGGACCAATATGTGTACGGAGTGGGGGTACCCAGTCTGTTGGCAGCAGGACCTATATGTGTACGGAGTGGGGGTACCTAGTCTGTTGACAACAGGACCTATATGTCTACAGAGTGGGGGTACCCAGTCTGTTGGCCAGCAACAGGACCAATATGTGTACAGAGTGGGGGTACCCAGTCTGTTGGCAGCAGGGCCTATATGTGTACAGAGTAGGGGTACCCAGTCTGTTGGCCAGGAACAGGACCTATATGTGTACAGAGTGGGGGTACCCAGTCTGTTGGCCAGCAACAGGACCTATATGTGTACAGAGTGGGGGTACCCAGTCTGTTGGCCAGGAACAGGACCTATATATGTACTTAAATGTGAAAGTGCATGTTTTAAGGTGAGACACAAAGAAATACTGGGTATTTCTACCTAAAATGTGAATCTGCTTCTGCAATATTGCAGTGAATACATGGAATGTCAAAAAGAGTCTGTAATAAGGCAAAAAATGTCAAGAAAGGCTGGGGACAAAATGTAATGGAAGGGAATAGACCAAAAGGGCCTCCTGGAGCCAATGAAAAAGGCAGGTCAATCTGCCCTCTATTGTCAGCCACAGACAACGCTGATAAACATGTTGTAGGTTTAGTTGAAATTGAGCTTTGCTTCTATTATTCCTTCCACATCTAATACTGATTTCACATAAACTGCTGCTTATTTTCCTTTCTCTTTGGCACTGTCTGTAGTGGCTTACACATTGGGCATGTTCTTGTCACATTGTACAAAAGTTCAGATCATGGGCTCCATCATGATTCAAACCTGGATGGCTGTGGACAAATGGGTCATTTGAACAACTTGTCTAAACCATTACACCATTGGGTCTAAACTACACAGCCCTTTAGGCCAAGCTGCTGGTGCATGCAGGTGAAAGTTACTGTGCAAAGTTAGAAATTAAAGTTCAGTGCAGTTTGTAAGATTGTTGAACTGCACTGTTCAAAGTACAAAGGAATATTACTCTACTAAATTCATGCACAGACACCATAGTTTAACAAGAGGCCCATGGGCCCTATGCTCTGCTGACATATAATCTGATGACCATCACCATAAATCATTTCCTGAACAGCACTCCATTGATGACCCTGAGAAATTTATCAAGGTCATCCTTATCATGTAATATCAAACTTCCATATGATACGCATTTGTGGCACTTTTGGTATCATTTGACTTATTCTTTATCCAGATATTAAATAAAATGTCCTATTTTACCCTTGTCACATAGAGTGGCAGAGAGACTGATTATTTTTGAATTTTTTATGAAGCTTTTAATGTATTTATTTGAAAGCCATCTGAGTGGCTTCAACCCTGATGACGTTACCACAATATCTAAAAAAATATTGACCACAACTTTACCTAATTTTTGTCAGCAATGCATCTTATGATGGACAGGCTCCTACATTTAACCAGCTTCCTCTTTGTAGTTATGAACCTTTTGTGACACTTTAAAGTATTTATTTCATGGCTATCTGAGTAGCCCACAAGGGGATGACATTACCATAATATCTCAACAAGTATCCATCACAGATTTACCAGATTTTTACCAGAGATGCACATTATGATGGACCACATTGCTATGGAAAACCAGCTTCCTTTTCTTATTGTTAATCTTGTTATGAAGCTTTTGAAGTATTTATTTGAAGGCCGTCTGAGTGGTCCATACTCAAAAATGATAAAATTGTTCTTTCATTTCATAGACAACAATATGGAAATTGTATGTAAAGTGTTATACTGTGAAGTCTCGAAAAAAATGCGGAATTAAAAGAAAAAAAGAATGTGGGCACTCAGGGTAATCCATTCTGTGAATGCTGTTTTCTTAAATGCTGTATGACCTTTAAAATAGCTCAAGGTCACACAATCATTGTGTAATGGTGACCCAAAGTAGGTCACCAAGTAGAGTTTTACAGATATGCACAATGTACTCCAGTGCAATTTTGATGTGGAAGCTCAATTCTCTTTGCCATTGATGCTGCACCCAGCTATTACTAGATGCCAGTCGTAGGTGTCGATCCTTGTCATTGTGAATAAGAAATCACTTTGCTCTTCATAATTCATAGTTTCATATTCACTGGAACACAGGAACCTTTTCATATTTGGGGCATCCCTTTATTCTTTGATCATCAAATTCTTCATTGACAGCTTCTCCCTAAGTACCAGTATGCCCCGCCATAGGCTTGTAGCTTACGGCTGTAGACCTGGCTTTGGCTGTGGGTATTCTATGGAAAGTCTTGCTCCAGCCTCCAGAGGAGTAGCTGGAGTGTGATGAATTCCTGGCTGACTTTAACAGTCACTGACTACGGCTTTCTGGAATAAGTTGATCTTTGCAAACGTGAAACCAGGATCTGATGTCTTCTTGTGTTCCAGCAGAAATGGTAGTCCTTGATCTGGTCAGATCAAGTTTGTCGTCTAAGTATCAGGTGGACAGGATGAGGTCCAAGTAGCATCCCTGGGCATCTCAAACTGTCAGAAATGTCATATTTTGTCCTCCATTTATATTCATCTCAGTTGCGCCATCCCGGATGCCGCACAATGATGATTCATACACAGTCCCTGTGGCTGGCCCAGACCATCCCCTCAAGGCATTATACATAGGCAGCAAATCACCAGTGATTTAATTTTGTCAGGTGGGACACCACATATTCATTGTAAGAGTACATCTTCCTACCACAGGCTGTCAAAATATCCAGATCTGACACCTGATATAAAATCAACTAAGATCAACAAGGTGACGTTTGCAGAATACCTGGTGGAAGGCAGAGCTGATAAAGAGACTGTGATAGTTGTGTGCTGTGGACTTTGTGTGGTGTGTCCATGACTGTGGTCAGCTGGGTAGCCACTGGGACCACACAGCCTCCTAAGGTCTGAGCCCGATGGTGTAACTACCATATATATACATGATATACAAGTGGTGTTGGACTAGTGCAACCAGAACACAGCAACAGGCTGTATCTACAGATCTGCCAGAGCTGGATGAAGGGTGATGGAGATTCGAGAAAAGTGGACGCGACTGAGCCAAGACAACAGGTGTCTCCAACTGCCTGCAGGTGGCGGCCAGACAGACGATTGACCGACTCAAACCCTCTGTGCATCAAACAGAAACAAGCTTGGTATTTTAAACATTTGAGGTAACAGTGGTGTTTCCAGAAGCTGTGACAGTATCAGGGACTTGAAGGTCAACATGGAATGTCGACCTCTGTCATGGCTCATGGGGCAGACATTACACAACTTTGCATCTAAGACTTCATTGTCAAAAACTTGGAGAATTTGATCTTTTACGGAAAGGATCGAAGGCAAGAGATTTCCAGCCAAAAACGGCTTGCATAAAAAGACAGAGAAACACTTGAAAGTGAAAAATGAGAAGGCACAGATAAAATTTGATAAGAGCCTACCACCAGGACAGGACTGAGCTAAATTATTGACAGAGCCTGAGTTACAGTGAAACTTGGTTTGCCTGGAGTGAAAGTAGTACAGTACTGGTCGCCCACTGTGGGTATGTGTGGAGTCCTTGAAGTGAAGATGCGACTCTTTTGGCGAAGGTGGAGAACCCAGTCATTAATATACATATTGTCAGTCGTAATTTGTCTGGTGTTTTTTAGTCAGGTAATACAGTGGAATGGTGGGTTTGTTCCCCAGGCAAATATTTGCAGTTCAGACCGTGGTCACAGCTTTGATGGCAGGTTTGCCTCAACTCCCGTGTCTAAAGTCCTGACAAATCTCATCTCTGAAAAACACTTGGGCAGATCTTCCTTGTTGAAATTTGTGATAAATGAGCCAAGTGCCTGTAACATTTCTGATAACACTTCCAGCTATGCAAGTGAACTTTTTCTTCTCGTACTTGTAATGTCATCTCCTGAAAACTTTGAACAACGGAAGTTCTTTCGCAGAACAAGTGGTAGCATTCTTGTGCACAAAAATCGACAAATCAGAACAATGTTCCTGGTGGCAAGGGACTATGAATCGAGCGCCACAGAAAAAGCTCTGGAGAAAGAAAGCAAGGCTTACAGAGATCTGCTTCAAGCAGATTTCATTGATTCCTATCAGAACCTGACGTTAAAAACCAAAGCAGGGTTATACTGGGCTCTACACTACTGCCCCAATGCCAGATTTGTGGTGAAATTAGATGATGATGTAATGGCATTTTATGCAAATCTGATTGATTTACTGGAAAAGATAGAAGTGAAACAGGCTGATAATCTCTATATGGGTAATATTTTTAAAGAAAAACCAATTAGGGATAAAAAAAGCAAATGGTATGTGAACTGCGAGACTTACCCAGGTAGTACATACCCGCTGTACGCCAGTGGACCAGCGTATGTGATGTCATATGCAGTTGTTAACCGCTTATTCCAAACATCTTTGAGCATTCCAGAATTTCCGTTTGAAGATGTATACATAGGGATGTGTGCAGAGAAGGCTGGGATTGTACCACTTCATAATGATCGATTTTTATGGAAGACTGACAAATACTCATTGTGTGACTTGGAAAATATACTGGCTGTGCACACAAAATGGGAGGAGAGGAGAGACTGGTTCTTTAAGAGGAAGAGTGAGTGGATTCATGAGTCACTTAGTGAGACACAGAAATGGAAAATATGGAAACAAGTAGGTGTGGGCAGAAACCAATCAAAATGTTCGATTCTTCAAAAAGTATGGAGTTCACTGAGTCATCAAATATGCTGAAGTCTGCATGGGTCGTGGTTTCATTTTCAACGAATAAATGATCACAAAAAATATTTGACTTGGACAATATGTACATAAGGTTTTCTGAACTCAGAACCAAAATGTACATGGAAGTCAGTTTACATGGTAATTATTTTTATGGAGCTGTACATTTACATACATATACATAATAAATTAAAAAAAAAAATAAAAGTTTAATGGCTTGCTCACTGCCAGGCACCAGTTACAGTAGCTTTATCTTTTATTCAGATAGATCTATGTGCTAGCTGCTGCATATGTACAGGCAAACCTCATTACAATCACATTTAAATATTTACATTCAGAGTTTTTGTTAGCATTGAAAATATAGGGACAAATTTTGTTTTCATCAGTTGATGGTAACATCATGTACAGCACGGCACGTGCCAGTGCCCACTTTGCTATGTAACAAGTGGCTGGCCACACCCATAGCTCCTCCCACTGATAAACAAAAGGTCCTTCGCAGTGGCTATCAAAACTTTTACGCACAAATATTCATGACAAATTTAATTCTAGTATTAATGTTAATATGAATATGAATATAAAAAATGAAGTCTGTCTCTGTTGTTGTCATTGGCATGTAACAGCGCGCTTGTTGGTAGGTATTTTTAATGACGTCTCTATCACAACTTCATGCAAAATGCCTACCAACAACCGCGCTGTTACATGCCAATGACAACAACAGAGACGGACTTCATTTTTATAATATCCCCACAGTCACTTAACCACACAGATTTTAAGGACCTTAAAAGTCAAACTCCTTGAATGCTATTTTATGATTTATCTGACGCACCCAGATATTGACACATTTTACATTAGTAATGTTAGTGTCAGTGTAGTGGAGTTTCACTGTACTTTTCAGATCTGCTATATGTTATCTTTTTATCATCTTAAATTAAATATTGCAAAACAACAGAGATTTGCAAGCTGGTGTTATCTCCTTTATATTGCTACAAACCCCTGTCATGAGTCACCCTATTGCTATAAACCCCTGTCATAAGTCACCCTATTGCTACAAACCCCTGTCATAAGCGACCCTATTGCTACAAACCCCTATCATAAGTGACCCTATTGCTATAAACCCCTGTCATAAGTGACCATATTGCTACAGACCCCTGTCATAAGTCACCCTATTGCTATAAACCCCTGTCATAAGTGACCCTATTGCTATAAACCCGTCACAAGTCACCCTATTGCTATAAAACCCTGTCATAAGTCACCCTATTGCTATAAACCCCTGTCATGTGTCACCCTATTGCTATAAACCTCTGTCATAAGTCACCCTATTGCTATAAACCCCTGTCATAAGTCGCCCTATTGCTATAAACCCCTGTCATAAGTCACCCTATTGCTATAAAACCCTGTCATAAGTCACCCTATTGCTATAAAACCCTGTCATAAGTCACCCTATTGCTATAAACCCCTGTCATAAGTGACCCTATTGCTATAAACCCGTCACAAGTCGCCCTATTGCTATAAAACCCTGTCATAAGTCACCCTATTGCTATAAACCCCTGTCATAAGTCGCCCTATTGCTATAAACCCCTGTCATAAGTCACCCTATTGCTATAAAACCCTGTCATAAGTCACCCTATTGCTATAAACCCCTGTCATAAGTGACCCTATTGCTATAAACCCGTCACAAGTCACCCTATTGCTATAAAACCCTGTCATAAGTCACCCTATTGCTATAAACCCCTGTCATAAGTCACCCTATTGCTATAAACCTCTGTCATAAGTCACCCTATTGCTATAAACCCCTGTCATGAGTCACCCTATTGCTACAAACCCCTGTCATAAGTCACCCTATTTCTATAAACCCCTGTCATAAGTCAGCCTGTTTTTATTTTAACCTTAGGCACCTTAAACAGGTGAAAACTCTTGGGGTTCAAATGTCATTTGGTTCTGTTTTTGACTAATTTAAAAAATGAAGAATTGAGTGACAATCTTATATATGTATGAAGATAACATGCCTGAGGATGAGGTTTTTGGCACAGCATGGAACTCCCACCAAGTAAACAGGTGACTCAGTCTTAAACTTGGTCTCACATCAAGTGATTGGACGTAATTCAGGTCAAAAAATGCAGAAGGACATAAACCTTTGGGTCACTACACAAGGTCCAGTAAAAGATGAAGCCAGGAGGCTTGTTTTTGTCCAGAATTTTTTTTATATGTTCCTATCAGATGTCTGTGCAAGAAAATAGAACACTTTAGAATGTTGCATTTGGGAAGAACAGAGCCCGTCAAAACCCCATACTCTTTGTGGGTTTTGTGCCTCTCAGTCAGTAAGTACTTCAGCTGGTGATTTTGGCTCAGTGTTCAGGATACTGTTGCTGTAGTTCTTTTCATCTTTATACTTCCTGTGAAAGTCCACCTGTCTTTATAATTTAGTGACCACAATTTGGTCAGCCCCATGCAGGGACATACCTGGACTTCAGAAAGCTATCACCAACATATAGGCACTATTGTGAACCAAAACTTTGTCAGGACCCATGAATAATTGGCTTTAAAGAATTTTTGCCCTTTACATATTGCTTTAGTCAAACGCAGGAAACATTAGCATTGGCGAATGGTCAGAACGATCCCTGCATATTAGAGCCTGACCAATCCTTGTCTTTTTGCAGATACCGATATATTGGAATCGGCAGAGTTTACTGAGTCTGATACCGAGAAACATTCAGATTCGGTGTATTGGGATAACAAAAAAGAAAAAAAAGAAACAAAGACGCAAACTGAGCTTGATATGTGTATTGAATAGCTGCTTATGGCATACACAGAAAACTATACATGTGGGGCAGGTCAGCACGGCTCAAACATGTAACAAACACAGTCCACAGGTCATTAATACTTTCATTTACATGTATATTCAACTTTGTTCATGCATAAGCATGTCACCTTTTTTTGGATTCAATGCCACCCTCCTGTCCTTGATGGTCAAACCTGCGATACTGAATACTCATTCACTGGGAATGCTCGAACAAGGAATGAATATTTTAAGCACTGTGGCTTGCCATGGTTGTGATGTTGTAATGTGTGTGTGGGAAAAACAAAGGACACTTAAGTTTTAGTATATTTTGTTATATTATGTCACCACCTATGAGAGCAGGAGGTCATGTGATGACCTACCACACCTTGTCGTTGCCAAGAAAATAAATCACAGTGTGAGGACGTTGCATACCAAATCCAAATGTCAGAAGGTTATCCAAACCAATCCTGAATCCTGTGAATCGGTAATATCGGATTTGGTGGTTCGGACTCATTCAGGCTCTACTGCATATGGATGGTCGTCCTAGACAGGTTTCACCGTACAATAAGCCAGACAGCAGAAGGCGTGGAACATGGGGCTACACAACATCCCTTTAAACTGACACAAAGTCTTTCTTGAACTGTGTACTTATGACCCTTTTATCATAATTTTGTGTCACGATAAATTTTAAAGCACTTGATATAATGACATATGTTTGAACACTGATGACCCACAGACCTAGGCTGTGGTTTATGACAGAGTTAGTCTTGTTGGGCCATCGGCTAATTAGACCACGATTTTATGTTGGTTTGTTTGTGTTTAATGTGTTGCTGAAGGTTTTTGCCTCCAGGCAGAACCTACATGCAAGTTTTAAAAAATTCTCCATGTAAATATACTCCAAGCTACATGTATGCATGCCTGCTGTTATTAACCCTTTCCCCCTTGAATTAAAACTGAGTCAACAGCTTTCCTTGGCATGGATTGGGCCCAACCCATGCCAAGGAAAGCTGTTGACCTGGGGCATGTGATCTTAATAAGTCTCATGTACATTTCTCAGTTAAATTGTTTTTCATAACTGTTGAAATTTGTTGAAAACACTGAAGCAGATGACATTTGACCACGAGCCGGTTTTGGCCAGTTTGAGGGGGAAAGGGTTAACTGCAAGGTATGTCATTAGTGTAGTGTTCTCTGTAGCTTCACTCTGTCAGTGCCAACTGGGACTACAGTCAAACTACTCAGAACGAGCTGCTCTAAATTATGATAAGGTTGTTACATTTATGTTCCTTATAAAGAGAGCTTTCTTCCATGTACCAGCATGTCTGTAGTTACATAGAATATAACAGGGGTCACATTAAGCGTGTGTCCTACGTCATAGATACAAAAAATGAAGAAAAGACGCCTGGAAATCAATAAAACATTGTCACTTTGCATCTCTGTGGATGCACGCACAAAAGGCGCAATGCATTTTGAATGATACAACTGCAAATTTTACCCCAAACTTGGTAACTTTGCACCTTTGCGGTCACGGTGTTTTGCATCATCCACCATAACCATGATTATGCATTATACTGGTGGAATCCTCTGATGTTCGTCTTTGTATGTAACAAGCTCTCTTATTTGCTGAGAAAAAATATTCCTGGGGTATCCCTACAAAAATTTACGTCATTTCACCTCATTATGAATGCACTGACAACATTTCCAGGTTCCTCATTGGGTGGATTTGATCACGTGCCGCTCACTGTCCAATCAAACTCGTTGTTGCCCATACATGTGCTTGTCTTATGTCCGCAATGTTTGGCAGGAATAAGTCATACTAAAGCGAATATTATTGGACCAATATGTTAAATTTTCACATCATATTTTCACCAAAAAGACTTCCATCACACAAATCTAGATACAGATAAAGGCAAGAGTGAAAATTCTTACAGAAGGCAAGGAAAATACGCAGATTAGTCACCGCACGGTCACACGTGGACCAAGCAAAAATTTGCGTAAACATGATGTGATTATGCGTTGTTGATTGCTGTCTCCTATGCGTCACGTTGTTGTTGGTGATTTTTAACAAAATTTTGTTGTTTTGGTTTTATTTAAATGTTTGAATGGAACAAATCTGTGTGACAGAACAAGAAAGGAATGAAATTCATGATCAAATGCCAAAAAAGTATACGTACAGCACAGCAGAAACCATGTGTGTGACAAGCTGTTTACACAGTATACTTGCTTGTTGTGTGGTGTTCCAACTTGCATGGCCTGTACCGTGTTGCTTTGTAAAAAAAGTGACCACACTTAAGATTAGACTCTTGACACCTCCTACGGCATCAATTTTTTCAGGTAAATTGAAATAGAAAGTGCACAGAAATATAAATCATGTAAATTCTGACCATTTCATCATGTGGAATGAGTCTCAAAAATAACAGAGCCCGGGCATGTTCAATATGCATACCGCTTGTTGTGCAAGAGAGTAAAAAACTGCCCGATGGCACACAGTGTGTGATATCACATACTGGCACAGTAGCAGTGTGCTATGGGTTAAGACCACTTCACAAACCATATTTTGGTAGGCAAGGGACGTGCTATAGAATCCCACCTTGGTACAATCAACAAACTTTTAGTCATTAAACTCTTTTACATTGGCAAATTGGTACATGTAACTTTTTATTTATATGATTTGCCTGCATTAGCATATAGACCACGTTATGTTTGTTTCTAGGCTTAAGTTTTATCTATTTATCATTTTTATGTTCACTCACGTATCACTGTATGTTGATCATACCAAATAAAATCAATCAATCAAAGCACACCAAATGAAGTCTAGTATGCACAATTTCAGACTAGACCCATCGATTCAATCCATGGACTCACTATTTTTCCTGAAAAAGAAGAAAGATGGGTCCAACCGACCCACACTGAAAAATCCTTAATGTGACCCCTGTAAAATAAGCCATGTCAACAGCTTCCTTCCATGTACCAGCGTGTCTGTAGTGACATAGAATATAATAGCCCATGTCATCAGCTTTCTTCCATGTACCAGCGTGTCTGTAGTGACATAGAATATAATAGCCCATGTCATCAGCTTTCTTCCATGTACTAGCGTGTCTGTAGTGACATAGAATATAATAGCCCATGTCATCAGCTTTCTTCCATGTACTAGCGTGTCTGTAGTGACATAGAATATAATAGCCCATGTCATCAGCTTTCTTCCATGTACTAGCGTGTCTGTAGTGACATAGAATATAATAGCCCATGTCAACAGCTTTCTTCCATGTACCAGCGTGTCTGTAGTTACACAGAATATAATAGTCCATGTCATCAGCTTTCTTCCATGTACCAGCGTCTGTAGTTACACAGAATATAATAGTCCATGTCATCAGCTTTCTTCCATGTACCAGCGTCTGTAGTGACATAGAATATAATAGCCCATGTCATCAGCTTTCTTCCATGTACTAGCGTGTCTGTAGTGACATAGAATATAATAGCCCATGTCATCAGCTTTCTTCCATGTACCAGCGTGTCTGTAGTTACACAGAATATAATAGTCCATGTCATCAGCTTTCTTCCATGTACCAGCGTCTGTAGTTACACAGAATATAATAGCCCATGTCATCAGCTTTCTTCCATGTACCAGCGTCTGTAGTTACACAGAATATAATAGCCCATGTCATCAGCTTTCTTCCATGTACCAGCGTGTCTGTAGTGACATAGAATATAATAGCCCATGTCAACAGCTTTCTTCCATGTACCAGCGTGTCTGTAGTTACACAGAATATAATAGCCCATGTCAACAGCTGTCCTTCGCATGCTTTGGGTACATTGCACCCAAAGTGTGTTGAGGACAGCTGTTGACTCAGTCCAAAATGTGTCACTGAAAGGGTTAAAAGAGAGGGACCAGTGTGTGCAAAGACAGTCAGGCCCGGCAATGTACAGTCAGGCGCAGCGATGTACAGTCAGGCGTGGCAATGTACATTTAGGTACGGCGATGTACAGTCAGACGCAGTGATGTAAAGTCCGGCCTGGCGATGTAGTCAGGCCCGGCGAGGTACAGTCAGGTGCCGCAATGTATAGTCAGGCACATCGATGTACAGTCAGGCCTGGCAATGTAAGTGTAGGCCCCACGATGTACAGTCAGGCCTGACAATGTACAGTCAGGTCCCATGATGTACAGTCAGGCCTGACAATGTACAGTCAGGTCCCATGATGTACAGTCAGGCCCCACAATGTACCGTCAGGTCCCACGATGTACAGTCAGGCCCCACGATGTACAGTCAGGTCCCTTGATGTACAGTCAGGCCCACAATGTACAGTCAGGTCCTGCGAGGTACAGTCAGGCCTGGCGATGTACATTTAGGTCCCACGATGTACAGTCAGGCCTGACAATGTACAGTTAGGTCCCACGATGTACAGTCAGGCCCGACAATGTACTGTCAGGCCCCGTGATGTACAGTCAGGCAGCAAAGCCATGTTGGGACATGCTAGACCTTCAGACTGACAGCCAGCAGGTATTTGTTAGACCATAAGAGATTTTGCCAGATATCTCTGCTGATAACAGTGAAAATTTATCTATTCTTGTGGTCATAAATTGGACTGGCACACAGGCATCATTTGCCGGTCCTGGCAGTAGAGTCTGGGTAATACCCAAGGACTGCCAACTTTTCACAATGAGTGCGGGTACATTTAAACTTGCCTTGTCCAACATCCTGCCTTGTTATCGTCGTTACTGCGATATCTCCAGAATGCTTCCATGTATGTTGCTCAAATTTTACAGTATGATTATCTTGTATGCCAGGATGATCTGACTAGATTTTGGTGTCACCATGACCTAATTTGAGCAAATAGGAGCCTAATTACATGTTCAGTATGGCTTGTTACCATGATATCTCCAGAGTGCTTCCATGTATTTTGTCCACATTTTGCAGTCTTATTATCTTACATGACTATATATGCTTAATTACATGTTTGTTAGGGGTTGTTACCATGATATCTCCAGAATGCCTCCATGTATTATGCTCTAAGTGAGGGTCCGCCCCATGTGGGGACCCTTTATATTTCCGGGTTGTCCGTCCATCTGGATGTCCGTCCGCATGTCTGTCTTGATTTCCGTCCATCCGGATGTGCACATTCTCCTTATGGCAATATGTTTATCTTACCTGGCAGGATGAACTGACTAGATTTTGGTGTCACCATGAACTAATTTGAGCAAATGGCAGAATCTCAGTCAACACTTTGCGTTGAAGGTAATATTGTTTAGTTATCCCCTCTCTTGTATAAGTCTGTGGGGGTATGATCATCACATCTGTCTGTCTGTCTGTCTTGTCTGTCTGTCCGTCTGTCTGTGCACATGTAAATTCAGTAAATGTGCACCATATCAAGATACGAGCATCACACTTGCTTGTCTGAAGCAGCGTATGAAGACCGTGGATGAATTTGATCCTTGGTGACCTTGACCCATTTTAAAGGTAGCAGGGGTCAGTAAACAAAATTCTTGTAAATTCTATCTTCAGAACAAATGAAGTACAAGAACCACGAAACTTAAACAATGTACATCTGAAGCATCTATCAAGACTTTGGGTCCATGTGGTAAACTTGACCCATTGTTCAAGGTCATTAGGGTCAATATAAAAACTAGCATAAAATCTTGATGCATGCTCTTCTAGAGAACAATTCAGGTTGTATACATCCGAATTGGGCAGCTGATGCAGCTTATGAAGACCTTTTTTGAGTTCACTCTATCTTGACCTTTACCCAGTTATCAAGTGGTCAACATTTAAAATGGTTCTAAGGTTCACAGATATGTACAGAACACCATATGGTATTAGCCAGGTGGGTCTTCAGGTTATTCCTACCATCATATTTACTTTCAGATTTCTCTCTCAAGTTACCCATTTCCATGACATTTGGTGTTTCACATACATAGTATCTCTTCATATTAAAAACATCTACATAAAGCATGTGAGTCGCCAGACTGGATGACCTTTGAAAGATCTCCACTTTGTCACCGTGTAAAAAGTGAACTGTCCTGGACTGAAATTTCCTGAGGTGCCCTTTTCACCGCCTGGTCTATATTTACATACACGTGCCCTTTTGTAATTGCATTTAAGTTGATCTGCCCACATGGAAAGGTGTCATGACCAATGTAGCTGACCTTCCAGATTGGAAAAATCTTGTTCTTGAAAACAACCTCCTCTACTCTACCCCATATAACTCATTGTGGCTGCCACTGTACAGTCTACAGTGGCTACCACTGTACAGTCTATAGTGGCTACTACTGTACAGTCTACAGTGGCTACCACTGTACAGTCTATAGTGGCTACCACTGTAAAGTCTACAATGGCTACCACTGTACAGTCTATAGTGCTACCACTGTACAGTCTACAGTGGCTGCCACTGTACAGTCTATAGTGGCTGCCACTGTACAGTCTATAGTGGCTGCCACTGTACAGTCTACAGTGGCTGCCACTGTACAGTCTACAGTGGCTACCACTGTACAGTCTATAGTGGCTGCCACTGTACAGTCTATAGTGGCTGCCACTGTACAGTCTACAGAGGCTGCCACTGTACAGTCTACAGTGGCTGCCACTGTACAGTCTATAGTGGCTGCCACTGTACAGTCTACAGTGGCTGCCACTGTACAGTCTATAGTGGCTACCACTCTACAGTCTATAGTGGCTACCACTGTACAGTCTACAGTGGCTACCACTGTACAGTCTATAGTGGCTACCACTGTAAAGTCTATAGTGGCTACCATTGTACAGTCTATAGTGGCTACCACTGTAAAGTCTATAGTGGCTGCCACTGTACAGTCTATAGTGGCTGCCACTGTACAGTCTATAGTGGCTACCACTGTACAGTCTATTGTGGCTGCCACTGTACAGTCTACAGTGGTTACCACTGTACAGTCTACAGTGGCTACCACTGTACAGTCTATAGTGCTACCACTGTACAGTCTACAGTGGCTGCCACTGTACAGTCTACAGTGGCTGCCACTGTACAGTCTATACTGGCTACCACTGTACAGTCTATAGTGCTACCACTGTACAGTCTACAGTGGCTGCCACTGTACAGTCTATAGTGGCTGCCACTGTACAGTCTACAGAGGCTGCCACTGTACAGTCTATAGTGCTACCACTGTACAGTCTACAGTGGCTGCCACTGTACAGTCTATAGTGGCTGCCACTGTACAGTCTACAGTGGCTGCCACTGTACAGTCTATAGTGGCTGCCACTGTACAGTCTACAGAGGCTGCCACTGTACAGTGTATAGTGGTTACCACTGTACAGTCTACAGTGGCTACCATTGTACAGTCTACAGAGGCTGCCACTGTACAGTCTATAGTGGTTACCATTGTATAGTCTACAGTGGCTACCACTGTACAGTCTACAGAGGCTGCCACTGTACAGTCTATAGTGGCTGCCACTGTACAGTCTATAGTGGCTGCCACTGTACAGTCTATAGTGGCAGCCACTGTACAGTCTATAGTGGCTGCCACTGTACAGTCTACAGTGGCTACCACTGTACAGTCTATAGTGGCTACCACTGTAAAGTCTATAGTGGCTGCCACTGTATGGTCCATAGCGGCTACCATTGTACAGTCTATAGTGGCTGCCACTGTACATTCTATAGTGGCTACTTCTGTACAGTCTGTAGTGGCTACCACTGTACAGTCTATAGTGTAAATACTGTACAGTCTATAGTCGCTGCCACTGTACATTCTATAGTGGCTACCACTGTACAGTCTATAGTGGCAACTACTGTACAGTCTATAGTCACTGCCACTGTACATTCTATAGTGGCTACCACTGTACAGTCTATAGTGGCAACTACTGTACAGTCTATAGTCGCTGCCACTGTACATTCTATAGTGGCTACCACTGTACAGTCTAAAGTGGCTGCCACTGTATGGTTCATAGCGGCTACCATTGTACAGTCTATAAGAGCTACTACTGAATGGTCTGGAACAGCTAGCACTGTATGACCTATAGCAGCTACCACTTAACAGTCTTTATCAGCAGCACTGAATCATTGTGATCCTCAAATCTCAATTACATTTGGGCAAGTTTGTATGGAATCAGATTGACCATTACACCACCTCAGTCCTTGCCTATGACATAGAGACAATAGATAGCATGGTCGATGAATCCCCAAAATACAGACAATAGACAGCATGGTCAATGAAACCCCAACATAGAGACAATAGACAGAATGGTAAATGAAACCCTGTGATAGAGACAAAAGACAGCATGGTCAATGAAACCCCAGTATAGAGACAGTGGACAGCATGGTCAATGAAACCCTGACATAGAGAAAATAGACAGCATGGTCAATAAAACCTCAACATAGAGAAAATTGACAGCATGGTCAATGAAACCCCGACATAGAGACAATAGAGAGCAGGGTCAATGAAACCCCAACATAGAGGCAATAGACAGCATGGTCAATAAAACCCCGTTATAGAGACAGAGGACAGCATGGTCAATGAAACCCCATTATGGAGACAGTGGACAGCATGGTCAATGAAGCCCCAACATAGAGACAGTAGACAGCATGGTCAATGAAACCCCAACATAGAGGCAATAGACAGCATGGTCAATGAAACCCCATTACAGTAACATCATCTGTAACCTGCAAATTGTAAGATATCTGAATATATCAAATAAATGAATCAAATAGGAAAGGAATTTGAGTTTATTTCCCACAAATATTGCATTGTTAGTTGAATATCTTGGCTATCAAGGCGTCATTATAATGACATGTTAATTTAATTGTTTTCAGCTGTCTAAATCCTCTAACAACCGTGCCATGCACGCATAAACGTTTTCTTATGTGCTCTGGAAATGCTGCAAATTTATTTCAGCTTCCAATTTGCAATACTTAGCAAAATAATTTTAAAGGATAGAAAGACAAAAAGTTTATGATTCAGTCACATTGTCTGATCAGGGAACTGGGAGATGGGAATCTCTCTGTTGGAGATAGTCTTCTTCCATGGGTACTCACAGAGAAGAAAACCCCTGTGTAACCCCACTTATTAACCAGTTAACATGACCTGTCATCATACCACATGCCAACACAGTCACCTGTGATGACTGGCACAACCCAGTCTTACTGTCCAGTAAGGCTGAACGTGCTGACCCATATCTGATGACATCACAATACAACGTCTAGATTTCCCGTGGCAACCTTACAAGGCCCTATATAATGGCCATGCACACAATGTAGCATTCAGTTTTGATTTAACCAATTGATTGTGGAGTTGAAAGATTTCAACTCTCTGTACTACTAAGCATAAGACTAAAGTTATGCTTAACCTGTGGTCAATCATTACTCATTAGCCTCTGATGAGTCCAGTGAAGGACGAAACCGTCAGGCTTATTTGGCACACTGTGTAGCTGTTCTTATCAACACTTGTCTGGTCTTCTCATGTCATTATGATGAGGGTTTACTGTACTGCCTGGTCTTCTCATGTCATTATAATGAGGGTTTACTGTACTGCCTGGTCTTCTCATTGTCATTATAATGAGGGTTTACTGTACTGCTGAGTATCCTCATTGTCATTATAATGAGGGTTTACTGTACTGTCTGGTCTTCTCATTGTCATTATAATAAGGGTTTACTGTACTGCAGAGTATCCTCATTGTCATTATAATGAGGGTTTACTGTACTGTCTGGTCTTCTCATTGTCATTATAATGAGGGTTTACTGTACTGCAGAGTATCCTCATTGTCATTATAATGAGGGTTTACTGTACTGCCTGGTCTTCTCATGTCATTATAATGAGGGTTTACTGTATTGCCAGTTCAATTTCCACTTTAACAACAGTGTGAACACACATGTGACTTGCTTGCTTACTTCAGTTATCGATTTTCCATTACATAAGCAAAATCTGCCCCGGAGCTCAATTCATCCAGATTGAGGTTATCATGGTTATCATAGTTCATCAAAAGGTCTAGTGGCGTGTGTAGATTTGTAGGTTTGACACCAGTGTGGAGAGATGAGTGTGATCTCTTTCATTGTGTCATTCTGTATTTCCAATAAAATGGCAAAGGGGGGGGGGGGATCTACAGGAAACATTGTGCTGGTAGAGTTTGATTGATACCCCTCAGTGTGCACCCAAGGTTACGATGATGGTTGCTCACTTCACAGTTGTAGATCAGATGATTTCCTCTTTAAGCCATTCCCCCTTGAATTAAGAGGTAAGAGTTTTTCCTTGCCTTGTCTTTTGTTAACCCAACTGGACCTGTGCCCAGGAAAGCTGTTGACCTGGTCTATGGTATCTGTTGACCTGGGCAATGGTATCTGTTGACCTGGGCTATGGTATCTGTTGACCTGGGCTATGGTATCTGTTGACCTGGTGTATGGTATCTGTTGACCTGGGCTATGGTATCTGTTGACCTGGTCTATGGTATCTGTTGACCTGGGCTATGGTATCTGTTGACCTGGGCTATGGTATCTGTTGACCTGGGCTATGGTATCTGTTGACCTGGGCTATGGTATCTGTTGACCTGGGCTAAGCTATCTTGCAGTGCCCCATCTGCAATTCTCAAATTTTATCGTCACTGTTTAAAATAGTCAAACATTGAGCTAAGATCTTGCCTACTGGACCCTGTGGAAGAAAAGCCATAGGCTGAACAGGCTATCCAGTATTATCATCATCATCATCACTACTATTATTATTATTATTATTATTATTATTATTATTATTATCATTATCATTATTATTATTATTATTATTAAATCTGACGTAATTAATTGAGAAGCCCTCATTGGTCAGTTTAAGTGGAAACGGGTTAAAAGAGATTCATGATTACAGTAGTCCTTGATCAAATCTTATAATAAATTATTTATATATATATATATATATATATATATATATATATATATATATATATATATATATATATATATATATATATGTATATTATAGATTAAAGCATGCTTTGTTGATGATATGAAGTATATCAACGAGCACTGGATGCCATATAGCAGAATGAGTGAGTGAGTGAAGTGAATGAGTTCTGCTATATGGTATCCAGTACAAGTTGATTACTTCATATTGTCTACAAAGCATGCTATGAAATGTTTATCTCATGTTTGGGTTGATTTGTACATTTCAATACACCAAGCAAAAATAAGAACGACATTTGCAGATAGTTTTACTCCTCATCAACACAATTACCGATGAAACTGGAAGAGTACCGATACCACCAGAAGAGTGCCGATACCACCGGAAGAGTACTGATACATTATATCGCAGCACTGTAGCTTTTAGGCCTATGATACAGTATTTATACAAGCCTGTTATAGTACTAAAATCGACCTAAACATGATATATATAAACAGTAGAATCTCCAATTAAGACCACCTCCATAATGAGACCACTTCTATATTAAGACCACCGATGTACAGACCCATTTTTGTTTTTCCTTAATTAACTTATATCCCCAGGGAGATTCCACTGTATATGGGTGTGTGTGATTTATCCATATTAACTGGCTCATTGACAATTTCCCTAAGAGTTGATGTGCTTTGAATTGACATTGAAGTACCAGATTCCTATTCCTCATGCTGACCTGTTCAGTACCAGATTCTTATTCCTTGTGCTGACATCTCAAGTACCAGCCCACAGTTGCAGAGACCACAAGAGATCAAAAGAATGACAGAGGCTAATGACAGAGGTCAATCACAGAGGTCAATCACGGAGGTCAATCACAGAGGTCAATCATGGAGGTCAATCACGGAGGTCAATCCCGGAGGTCAATCATGGAGGTCAATCACAGAGGTCAATCATAGAGGTCAATCACGGAGGTCAATCACAGAGGTCAATCATGGAGGTCAATCACAGATGTCAGTCATGGTGTCAATGCCTTTTCTCCATTTACTGTGGGCCCATCTCACCCAAACACACTCTGTGGAAAGCTGTGGACACAAAACTTGGCACTCAAAAACTTCAGGGGGCAATAAGTTGCAACCCTTCATTATTTGGGCATCAGGGGTCATAGGTCAGCAGGATTCCTTGACCCCATTAAAATATCACTGAGATTAAGCTCCCTTATTTAGACACGTCACAGATAACATGCTACCAAAATTAACAGATGACAAAGTGTTTGGTTTTGGGTGTTAAATCTATGGTGTGTGACCACAGAGCCATGTGTATTCTGATATCACCAGACTGTGATACTCCTGTCATTATAACAATACAGAGCCTTGTGTGGTTATTGTGATATCACCAGACTGTGATACTCCTGTCACTATAGCAATACAGAGCCTTGTGTGGTTATTCTGATATCACCAGACTGTGATACTCCTGTCATTATAACAATACAGAGCCTTGTGTGGTTATTGTGATATCACCAGACTGTGATACTCCTGTCACTATAACAATACAGAGCCTTGTGTGGTTATTCTGATATCACCAGACTGTGATACTCCTGTCACTATAACAATACAGAGCCTTGTGTGGTTATTGTGATATCACCAGACTGTGATACTCCTGTCACTATAGCAATACAGAGCCTTGTGTGGTTATTGTGATATCACCAGACTGTGATACTCCTGTCATTATAACAATACAGAGCCTTGTGTGGTTATTCTGATATCACCAGACTGTGATACTCCTGTCACTATAACAATACAGAGCCTTGTGTGGTTATTGTGATATCACCAGACTGTGATACTCTGTCATTATAACAATACAGAGCCTTGTGTGGTTATTCTGATATCACCAGACTGTGATACTCCTGTCACTATAACAATACATGTACCAACACATTGAACCAAATGAACTTGACAAAGTCTGTGGCTTCCAGGATTCACAATTGCAGTAGACCACATTTAGATCTTCATTAACCCCTCACCCACTCCTTTTAAAACTGTTCAAACCTGGCTTGAGGTAGTGTTGTCTACTTTAGTGGATTTTATTAATTCTAGTTATAATGAAAAATCGTTTTCAGAATGAGAGTTGCACACAGTCTCCATGAGAATAGTATTCCCAGCTCAACAGCTATCCCACAATGTGGCTAAGTGTCCAACCCCACAGGGCAAGCTGCTGACTTCATCTGAATTGGGGCCAACAAGGGTTAACCTTGTAATATTCTACTGTCTCTATTTCCACATGCTCCGCCACTTACTGGCAGTTGATGTGCAAAATGGGTTCATTTCCGACTGCCTTGATATTGAATCAAGTGGGGATATCTCTTTTACCCATCAAGTTGTTTAACCAGTATCAGTGCACTGGCCAATTACAGGAGGATCAATGAAGCAATGTGCAGTCAGTGTTAGCCCTGGGGGCCCTCACTGCCAGGCCAGTCAGCAGTAAACTTGTGCTTGTAGTTGTAGATATGGACACTATGGTGTGACTCCACTGGTCCCCAGGCTTCCTGAGTCTCACAAATAAAGACAGATGTTGTGCATGTTGACATTGATGGAATGTGTCTTGAATTCACAAGTACGTGCCACTGCCATTGTCTCTCTGCTGCACAACATGCAGATTTATATTCAGTGAATGAGCCAGTCACCCACGCAGACCATATTTATACACCACACCAGGACTGATAACCCAGCCACACCCCAGTGGACAGGAGCAGCTAGTTAACCCATTTGGGATCCAGTGATGATTAGCTTTGAATCCATTCAACCCTAATGGGGATGACCTGCTTACCAGTGCAGACCCTAAAACCATCAGCTGGTTACCCGTATTGGCCCCCATTTTAAACTGTCATTCCATTCAGGCCCCAGTGGAAATTAAATATTAACCTACTAGGGATGGGTGATCTGTTTATCTGTGCAGACCCAGTCCACTAAAACTGTTGACCCTAATAAACCCTGGCAGTTTCTGAGTCAACAGCTTGCTTTACATGTTTACAATTAAAGAGATCCCGAATACTGTCTAAGAAGTTGAATTGACCAGTATGTCTGCCAAACTGTTTAGCTGAGATATGGTCATCAAGGTGTAAGGATGTGGTGTACTATGGAGCTGATGTGTCTCGCTGTTTCTTTTGGAATTGCACAGAATGTGCTTCTTCAGCTTCAAATTTCAGATCTTAAGAGTCCCCAAAATTCCCCATTCAATCCTTGAAAGCGCAGTAAAGCTGATTCACTAAAAGAAATTTATTTCAACTCCTCCATTTCACTGTTCAAACAACCAATTGCCAATAGCATGATGCCATTAGCTTACTGGAAAGCCAATAGCATGATTCCATTAGCTTACTGGAAAGCCAATAGCATGATTCCATTAGCTTACTGGAAAGCCAATAGCATGATGCCATTAGCTTACTGGAAAGCCAATAGCATGATGCTATTAGCTTACTGGAAACTGGAACCAGGGAGCCTTCCAGAGGTCATGACATCTGGTCTTTAAAGGAAGGCACTCCTTACGTTGTATTATACATCATTGGAAAGGATTTTTCATCAGGATTTCATATCTGATGTTTATTTTATTAATTTTCACAAATTTCCGATGTTTATTGCCAAATATTAAAACCCCCACATTACCAGCAGTTCACCATTACGCGAAGCCAGTCGAGATGTCGGACCAATTAGAAGTGACTATACAACTGGCCAATCATAGCCATCGGTTGATAACGAAGCCAAGCGCACCATGATCATTGTTCAACACAAAGCCACTTCAAATTATGAAAATTGTTTCCGAGGTCGTTATCGACGTAAAGAATATGCATATGTTATGTGTTTCAATCAAATCAATTATTATTTATCAGTGTATTTACTCCGTTCATGATAATCGGTCGTAAATTGTGACCGTGTAACGTGAGCGATAATATGAACTCCGGGAGTTATCAAACGATTGGAATTCGTCACGCAGCTTGAAGTGCGCTGAACACAACTTCGTGCTTTTGTATGCTGCCAATACTTCTTCTGGGATTTTCATAATAGCATTCCATTTATCTGTTAATGATGTGTCTTTTGGCCAAGAATGAAAATATCTTTCTGGATATTCGGTGGCTGTGCCACCGCACGAAACACACCTTGGCATTTTCGTCTGTTCGCAGTCAATGAAAAACTTGGAACTCTCTACCGCACGGAGGTGTAGAAGGCTGCAGAATACCGCTGTTTCCAAATTTGGCTATAAATATGTCCAAGATCGCGCGAGGAAAGACGTGACATATCGTGACTCGTAAACGTTGCTTTTTTCTCGCTAAAACGAGTTATTAAAAACAGTTTTAAACAACTGCTGCATATACATTGACATATATTATTAGTTTTCGTTACATTTCCGACCACTTCAATTTGAAACTAGGAGTTTATTCTCATCAAGTGAAAAAAAATAGGTGCAGAAGTAGGACTCCCGTGATCCGCAAAAGATCCTTTGATCTTCCATAGGTTTGCCGCTTCCGGTAATTTGACAGGTAAAGCTGATTTCAGCAACATTAAAATGCAGATTTTAGAAATATGGAATAAAATATAACTAAACCATTTTACATGTGGTAAGTGCCTGACATGAAGTTCCCAAAACACTTAAAATACAACGTAATGAGTGCCCTCCTTTAACTCTTTCAGTACCAGGGTTTGGACCAAGTCAACAGGTTTCCTTAGCATAGTTTTGGTGTAGTGCACCCAAATTGCATTGAGAAAAGCTGTTGACCTATCATTAAATTCAATGGGACAAAAGGCACGCTGGTTCTTCGATGAAAGGTCTTGTTACAAAATAATATTGATACAGTATTCTTTTGATAATTCAGAGATCATCATAAGTACTCTGACTTAAGTTGCAGTTAGCAGTGGAAGGGTTAATTTGAGGCTATCATAATGAAAGGGTTAATTTGAGGCTGTCATAATGAAAAGGTTCATATGAGGAAGGGTAATTTGAGGCTGTCATAATGGAAGGGTTAATTTGAGGCTGTCATAATGGAAGGGTTAGAGGCTGTCATAATGGAAGGGTTAATTTGAGGCTGTCATAATGGAAGGGTTAATTTGAGGCTGTCATAATGGAAGGGTTAATTTGAGGCTGTCATAATGGAAGGGTTAATTTCAGGCTGTCATAATGGAAGGGTTAATTTGAGGTTGTCATAATGGAAGGGTTAATTTGAGGTTGTCATAATGGAAGGGTTAATTTGAGGTTGTCATAATAAAAGTGTCCTAATGAAAGTTACCAATAGAAACAGTCAAATAATTGCCAGCTCCTATTTCTGCCTAGTTGTTCATGCTGTGATGTCTGGTGGGTTTCATTAATAATTCAAGCCAGATAACAAGCATGGATACGGCCTGCCATTGACAGGCATCCAAAATTGGATTAACAAGACTTTGCTAGGAATATGGAATCACCAACTTTTGACTTGGTTATTGTACCACAACCAATGGACTGAATGACTGCCATTGACCAGGGAAAGCACTCAGTGGACGGCATGTCACAAATGCTGTGAGCAGACAGGAATTCCAATCTCCATGCTATGAATGGGGGATCTACATTAACATGATTAGAGCAGATTGAAATGCACATACATGTCTGTGGGCTGGCCAGAATGCTGGGGGTTAACCACTTGTCACTGACATGATCGCAGAGCACTAATGGATTGAATTCACATTGGCAAAAAAATATTGGTGCCATTTTTACCAATGCAGAGGAGAATGATTTTGACATTGTATGATTCAGTTACTACATATAACTGTTTTGGTATAAGATCCTCAGTTTTGATTGGTCAGCAGTTATTATCTGTCATGTTCCATGCCATGCCGTATAGCAACTTTGTGTCAGTTTGTAATATTCCAGACTTCTTTGTTCTTGTTTTGTTGATCAAAATTACCACACACACAAGACACCTAACAGTGTTAACCTATTAGTGGGTATCATGGTGTAGTTAGGTGTTAACCTATTAGTGGGTATCATGGTGTAGTTAGGTATTAACTTATAGTGGGTATCATGGTGTAGTTAGGTGTTAACCAATTAGTGGGTATCATGGTGTAGTAAGGTGTTAACCTATTAATGGGTATCATGGTATAGTTAGATGTTAACCTATTAGTGGGTATCATGGTATAGTTAGGTGTTAACCTATTAGTGGGTATCATGGTGTAGTGAGGTGTTAACCTATTAGTGAGTATCATGGTATAGTTAGGTGTTAACCTATTAGTGAGTATCATGGTGTAGTTAGGTGTTAACCTATAAGTGGGTATCATGGTGTAGTTAGGTGTTAACCTATTAGTGGGTATCATGGTGTAGTTAGGTGTTAACCTAGTAATGGGTATCATGGTATAGTTAGGTGTTAACCTGTTAGTGGGTATCATGGTGTAGTTAGGTGTTAACCAATTAGTGGGTATCATGGTGTAGTGAGGTGTTAACCTATTAGTGAGTATCATGGTATAGTTAGGTGTTAACCTATTAGTGAGTATCATGGTGTAGTTAGGTGTTAACCTATAAGTGGGTATCATGGTGTTGTTAGGTGTTAACCTATTAGTGGGTATCATGGTATAGTTAGGTGTTAACCTATTAATGGGTATCATGGTATAGTTAGGTGTTAACCTATTAGTGGGTATCATGGTGTAGTTAGGTGTTAACCAATTAGTGGGTATCATGGTGTAGTAAGGTGTTAACCAATTAGTGGGTATCATGGTGTAGTAAGGTGTTAACCAATTAGTGGGTATCATGGTGTAGTTAGGTGTTAACCTATTAATGGGTATCATGGTATAGTTAGGTGTTAACCAATTAGTGGGTATCATGGTGTCGTTAGGTGTTAACTATTAGTGGGTATCATGGTATAGTTAGGTGTTAGCCTATTAATGGGTATCATGGTATAGTTAGATGTTAACCTATTAGTGGGTATCATGGTGTAGTTAGGTGTTAACCTATTAGTGGGTATCATGTTGTAGTTAGGTGTTAACCTATTAATGGGTATTGTGGTGTAGTTAGGTGTTTACCTATTAGTGGGTATCATGGTATAGTTAGGTGTTAACGTATTAGTGGGTATCATGGTGTAGTTAGGTGTTAACCTATTAATGGGTATCATGGTGTAGCACTTAAGAAGAAATAAGTAACAAACCAAAGAGCTTCATAACATTATAAAAACCGAGTCCAGAAAATGGGGGGGGGGGGGGGCGCGCAAGAGACAATAAATGTAAATTAGCTGAACCAATTTGAACTTGCACTTAAACAGAGCAGTCGTGCAAGTCTTCCGTTTTCAACTTACACAAGTCCACATACCTGTCTTAACCCTTTTTCAACTTATACCAGTCCAAATACCTGTATTAACCTTTCTCAATTTATACCAGTCCACATACCTGTCTTAACCCTTTCTCAAATTATACCAGTCCATACACCTGTATTAACCTTTCTCAACTTATACCAGTCCACATACCTGTATTAACCTTTCTCAACTTATACCAGTCCACATACCTGTCTTAACCCTTTCTCAACTTATACCAGTCCAAATACCTGTATTAACCTTTCTCAACTTATACCAGTCCACATACCTGTCTTAACCCTTTCTCAACTTATACCAGTCCAAATACCTGTCTTAACCCTTTCTCAACTTATACCAGTCCACATACCTGTCTTAACCCTTTCTCAACTTATACCAGTCCAAATACCTGTCTTAACCCTTTCTCAACTTATACCAGTCCACATACCTGTCTTAACCCTTTCTCAACTTATACCAGTCCACCTACCTGTATTAACCTTTCTCAACTTATACCAGTCCACATACCTGTCTTGACCTTTCTCAACTTATACCAGTCCACATACCTGTCTTAACCCTTTCTGAACTTATACCAGTCCACATACCTGTCTTAACCTTTCTCAACTTATGCCAGTCCACATACCTGTCTTAACCCTTTCTCAACTTATACCAGTCCACATACCTGTCTTAACCTTTCTCAACTTATACCAGTCCACATACCTGTCTTAACCTTTCTCAACTTATACCAGTCCACATACCTGTCTTAACCCTTTCTTAACTTATACCAGTCCACATACCTGTCTTAACCTTTCTCAACTTATACCAGTCCACATACCTGTCTTAACCTTTCTCAACTTATACCAGTCCACATACCTGTATTAACCCTTTTTTAACTTATACCAGTCCACCTACCTGTATTAACCTTTCTCAACTTATACCAGTCCACATGCCTATCTTAACCTTTTCTCAACTTATACCAGTCCACATGCCTGTGTTAACCCTTTCTCAACTTATACCAGTCCACATACCTGTCTTAACCCTTTCTCAACCTATACCAGTCCACATAGTATTAACCCTTTCTCAAGTTATACCAGTCCACATACCTGCCTTAACCCTTTTTTAACTTTTACCAGTCCACATACCTTATACCAGTTCTAACCCTTTGTGTATAAGTCCTCAGTACTTTCCTTATTCATTTAAATGCTAAGTTGGGAGATGTAGTGAATAGCTTAAATATAACTGAAGATAACATTCAGTACTGATATAAAAGTGTTGATTTGTTTCCTGTGTGTGCCATTAGTTTGTTTGTCAAAATGAAAGCAAAACAAAAAACAAAAAAACAAAAAAAAATCTGAAAACACAAAAACAAGCACCAAAGAAAAAAAAACACACAAAAAAAACCACATCAACTTACATGGGACTATGTAAGATCAGAGAGATGAATGCATCCTGTAATTTTATACAATATAAGATCAGAGGGATAATGCATCCTGTCATTTTATACAATGTAAGATCAGAGGGATAATGCATCCTGTCATTTTATACGATGAAAGATCAGAAAGATAATGCATCCTGTCATTTGATACAATGTAAGATCAGAGGGATAATGCATCCTGTCATTTTATACAATGTAAGATCAGAGGGATAATGCATCCTGTCATTTTATACGATGAAAGATCAGAAAGATAATGCATTCTGTCATTTGATACAATGTAAGATCAGAGGGATAATGCATCCTGTCATTTTATACAACGTAAGATCAGAGGGATAATGCATCCTGTCATTTTATACGATGAAAGATCAGAAAGATAATGCATCCTGTCATTTGATACAATGTAAGATCAGAGGGATGAATGCATCCTGTCATTTTATACAATGTTAGATCAGAGGGATAATGCATCCTGTCATTTTATACAATGTTAGATCAGAGGGATAATGCATCCTGTCATTTGATACAATGTAAGATCAGAGGGATAATGCATCCTGTCATTTGATACAATGTAAGATCAGAGGGATAATGCATCCTGTCATTTTATACAATATAAGATCAGAAAGATAATGCATCCTGTCATTTGATACAATGTAAGATCAGAGGGATAATGCATCCTGTCATTTGATACAATGTAAGATCAGAGGGATAATGCATCCTGTCATTTTATACAATATAAGATCAGAAAGATAATGCATCCTGTCATTTGATACAATGTAAGATCAGAGGGATAATGCATCCTGTCATTTGATACAATGTTATAATGAAGAGACTGAAAGTTGCCTGATTTTTATGTACAAGTATTCATTGATTTTGAAAGTTGACAAGTTTAATCAACTCCAACAGGCCCCTGATTATATATAGGTCTGTTTCAGATACAGTGTAATTATAACGGCCGTCACATTTTTGTGTATTTAATTGTCACATACTTCAAATAACACATGAAAAACACAAGATGTTGGTGCTTTATATGATTTGTATAGATAAATAAAATAATGTATCTTGAGAAATGTATTATTATTTTTTTTTTTGGGGGGGGGGTTGTTTTATTTAAATGTCAAGCTTTTTGATGGCCATTTTGGGGTTACCACATTCCTGTTGCACCAGTGTGCAAATGACAGGCTAGCAAGCACAATAAAACTGATCAAATATGCAATTTATATATATGCACGGTCCGAATATTTAACTTTCAAACTCATGCCTGATGCATTGTTTTTGTAGCGATTTGTTCCTGTAGTATTTTAAATTCATTCTTTCCTACAGATGACACATCTCGGTCAAAAACTTACCCGACGATCATGCTTCATTGGGATGGAAATTTGTGCCATGTTGCTGGTGCAGTAGGGGTAAAAAGTATCGTGTAATATGCAACTTCATGCTATGTCATCATTTTGTGTGTAAAAATGGAGGAGGTGGTGGTGGGAAGGGTTAGTGTTTTGTCAGTCAAGTTACTTCGAAGTGTAACAGCTGGAACTGGAAAAGTTGAAATGTGGAATACATTGCAAAGATTAGCAGTATGTTCATAGATGGTAGACATAACTTTATTTTTTACGAAGTTTGAGATGAATTTGCTGACAACGTGCACTGCTGATTCAGATTCAGATTCAGATTCAGATCAATTTATTCGACATAAAGTAAGATACATTGTAATCAGTAGTTGGTAATAACAATAACGAAAATTCTGTAACTGCAGGTTAAGTTGAACATACAAAATATTACCATACATACATCAAGATAGTCAGGATGACCCAGCTAAGGATGAGGAAACATCCGCTATCGCTTGGGCCACCTAAAATAAATCTACGTGGCAAGTTATACACCTGATTTCAATAGAATGTTACATGTGTACAGTCATTGCATTGAAGAAAATTAAAATAACTTTGACATTGGCATAGTGCAGTTCTTACAAGCAGATTATAGACAGTTATTGCAGACAAAGCAATTAGAAATTGAGCAGGTTTCAGAATATTGATTTATATAAAATGTTTTGGCATATCGAGAAAAACCATAATACGAATGTGTGTGAATTTTATCTGTTATGTTAAGGGGCGAAATCGAAAAGCAATTTGGGGATAGAGTGTCGAATGCACTTTTCTGTGGAGGCATACTGGGGTATAGCATAGCGGGGGATATGACGATGTCTGGTAGGATAATTATGGGTAATTTGTAAAGCAGAAAACATGTCATTGAAGTATCCGGGTAATTCGTTTTTAGTATATCGATAAAAGAATTTCAGAGACTTAAGTTTGTGAAGATCTGGGGCTTTTAATAACTTTAGTTCTTTAAATAGTGGGTCAGTATGCGCATTATAACCTGCAGAACATATCAAATGGATGGCAGATTTTTGTAATTTAAGAATACGACCACAATCATAACCCCAAGCGAGTATTGAATAATTGATGTGTGGTAAGAACAGGGAATTATATATTAAAAGTAGGGTATTCTTAGGAAGAAAGTGGTGTAGTCTTTTAAGTATTCCAGTTGTGCGAGCAGTTTTGTTTGCAATTTTATTTAAATGAGCATTCCAGCTTAATTTGTCATTAATTATTAATCCAAGGAAATCAAATTCATTTGTCCTTTCTAGTCGGGTACCAACCATTTCTAGATCGAAGTTAAGGTTCAACTTCCTTTGAGGAAAAGAGAATAACATGTATTTGGTTTTAGATACGTTAAGTGATAATTTGTTTGCTGCAAGCCAGCTATGCACCTTTTTAAGTTCGGAATTAATGGTATCTGAAAAGTTGTTAATGTTTGCTTGAGCTCTGAAATTGAGAGTAGAAACTGAGTTGATAAGAGTGGTGTCATCAGCATACAGAATAGATTCAAAATTGGGGACAGCTAAATAAAGGTCATTAATATATATTATGAAAAGAAGTGGCCCAAGGATGGAACCTTGAGGTACACCAGTTGTGATAGGTAATGGTTTGGAAGAGTGATCATCGAACTGAACATATTGAGATCTATTTGTCAGATAACTTCTAAAGCAATTTAATGGTGTCCCAGAGATACCATAATACTTCAATTTGTGTAAAAGGATATTGTGATCTAAAGTATCAAATGCTTTGGATAAATCTAAAAATATTGCAAGAGGTGTTTCTCCAGAATCAAGAATTTTATATAATCTATCAATGAATTCCAATATGGCAGTTTCAGTACTATGGAGTTTTTTGAAGCCATGTTGACTTCTGTAGAAAATATTATGTAGCACAAAATAATCATAGAGTTGACAATAGACAACTTTTTCAAAAACTTTAGAAAGAACAGGAAGCAGAGAAATGGGCCTATAGTTATTAAGAACCTTCTCGTCATCTTTTTTATAAATGGGTATCACCTTTGCTTTTTTTAATTTATCTGGGAAAATGCCAGTGTTGAGAGATTGGTTTATTATAAGAGATAGAGGTTTAGCTAATGACGACTTTATATTTTTAATGAGTCGCATCGAAAGTTTGTCATGTCCAGTGCTTGATTTAGATTTAAAATTATTTATAATTATTTCAACCTCAGCTGGAGAAGTATTACTGAAAGAGAAACTACCTTCCCATTGTTGGTTTAAGTATGTGCTAAAGTGAGGTAAATGTCTTTGGTCTATTTTGGCAGCCAAATCAGGGCCAATGCTAGTGAAAAAAAAGTTAAATCTTTCGGCTATTTCTTTTTTGTTTGATTCCTTTTTGTTTTCGATGATAAAAAAAGATGGGAAGTCTTTTTTCTTTTTATTTACATTTAATATTGTCTTAATAACATCCCAGGTCTTTTTTGTGTCATTTTTGAAATTTTCAAATTGGGAATGATAATAAGATGGTTTCTGTTGTTTGATTGATTTGTCAAGTATATTATTGTAAGTTTTAAGATTTTGTTTCAGTGTCAGATATTGTGGGGAATCAGGAAAGCTACTTTTCAATTTTTTATAAAGATTATCGCGAAATTTTATTGATTTCAGGATTCCATTTGTCACCCAAGGAGATTTTTTGTGTTTATATTTGTTAAAACGGACAGTTTTTGTAGGGAGATGTTTATTTTTACACTGACAAATTATGTTTTCAAGTTTAGCATAGTTTGGGTTAGGATCAAGACTTAGGTCATCATCTAGGGCCTGCATATAGTCTGTGCTTTCCATCTCTTTTATAAAATTTTGAACAGATACAGGGTCTCTGGTTTCAATTTGAAGATATTTTGGTGGCGCTTGTAAATTTAATTTCTGGTCTAAACATGTGAAATAGGGTAGGTGGTCAGATAAATTAGTGAATATAATGCCCGATAAACATACCTTGTTGCTACATGCTAAATTGCAAAAGACATTGTCAATTAGAGTTGCATTCCTTTCGGAAAATCGGGTAGGTAAAGTTATTTTAGGCCAAAAGTCATTTTTCATCATTTCATTTAGAAAGTCTGAGTATTTCTCTCTCGTGTTTAGTTTTAAAAGGTCAATATTGAAGTCACCCAGAAATAGTTTGTCAGATCGCTCCTGAGACAAAGTAGCTAAAATAGGTGTTAAATCACTAATAAATGATTCAATGTCTTCATTTCTGTCGCGAGGAGGCCTATATATATTACAAATTGTGATTTTTTGCCGCAAACCATTTCCAGATATGTCAATGAACTGACCTTCCCACAAAGTGTTTGGGGTGTACAAATCTCTAATAACATATTGAAAGTTTTGATGTAAATAGATTAATAGTCCGCCATGCGAACTACAAGTGGCGCGAAGGGGAATAGAGACATAGTTATCAAGTTCATAGAGACTGGTATCAGGTTGCATACCTTCTAGCCAGGTCTCCTGCAAACAGATAGCACCAAATTCAATATTTTCATTCCGTAGCTCATCCAATAATAACTTCAGTTTGTCAAATTTTGCATTTAAACACTGAATGTTTAAACCTAAGACAGATAATTGTTTTGAAATTGGTCTCATGTAGCCAGGAAGATTATTAACATCAATATAAGGAGAATCTGAAGCGATTGAAATCGCATGTTCGAGTTCATCGGGATTGTCAATTAGGTTGTTTAAATTATTCCTTGTGACACCACCAAAATTTTGAAGAATGTTACTTACTAGAGTTTCTGCACTCATAATGTACAGTCTTCAGTGTATATTTACAACAGGAGTAAATTACCGTCATGGAATATGAAATATCAACACAATAAGTAAGTACCGGCATTTGTTCAATGCATACACTGTTTGAAAACATAATTATTATGTGAATGAAACAAAATTGATAATTATTCATAACTAAAATGAATATTCCACATAAGATAAAGCCATATGGCAAAATTGATATCATCTGTGAACTGTAAATAACTACATATACATTCATTTGTCTAAAGTAAACATTGTCATATAGTTGTGGAGCAGATAATATGATAAAAGGATCTGAAAATCTGAAAAGCACAAATTGAAACGTCATAAGTATTAAATGGGTTGTGGAGAGTTTTCCACAAAAAGAAAGAATGCCCATGTTCAAATAAAGAAGAAAAAGGACAGCAACCAACTGCAAAAGTTGCTTACCATGGGGAAACATCTTAGTAAGTGTCCCAGAGTGTGTCTCAAAATAAAGTTGAGGGGCAGGGATGCATGACATTGCCCAAGTCGCATCCTTGCTAGCACAAAACAACAATATGTATATATATACGATATAGGTATATGTAATAGAAATTATGTTCATTCAGACATAAGCCACCTAGCCTTAATATAAAAATATTAGATACATAGGCATAGCCTTGCTAACACCAAAAAACAACAATATGTGTATTCATAATGAAAATTATGGTCATTAAAACATAAACCACATAGCCTTTGAATTAAAACAATAGCCGAAAAGCCCTATCATCCCTTTATCATTCACTTAGAGAGGATAGGAAGATTATTTCGCTGAAGTATTATGATAATAATTATAAACATAACTGATCCATCGATAGGAAAATTAGTATTGATTGAAAGTAGGTAAAAGTAAAGTAACGGCATAACTCAAAGAGTAAACACATGCAGATTCCTGCATGTATTTGGCACCATATACATATACATTTTGAAAAAAAAAAAAAAAAAAAAAAAAGCGGAACACTTCACACGAGCAATAGCAATACTGAAACAGGTTCCAGTGCTACATAAGACAACTTCAAAGTGGAACTAAAGTGGTTTACTAATATACTGAGAAAACATAAAGCAGTTTTACAGAAGGCTACTACTCGCAGACTTGCATACACTATCATTGTAACTGACAGAAAGAATAAAGAAAGGAAATAGGTTGACAAAACCCATGGTGTACTTTCCATGACTAAAATGCCTTAGCAAAGACATAAACATTGGTGGCAGAAAATAATGCGTATAATAAGCAAGATGAGATCTGTTTGCATCAATAAGATGAAGTAGAAGTCTATCCAAGTTTCATAAAGCTTATTTAAAGTAGGCTGAAGTGAAAAAGCGTTTCGTTGTTATTTGTTGACAAATACTGCGAGTGTGTACGGGTCCGTTTTTTTGGTGTCAAAAGTGATGACCGACAATTTAGATGAGTATTTTTTATTACTAGGTTTTTCATGTGAACCAACACCTGGTGAAATAATGACAGAGAACGGCTAATTTTACACCAGGTGTATTGCGATTTTGTGTAGCATTTGAAACATTAACATTTTCTGATACAGTGGTCCCCCTCTTATAAGGCCACCCCAAATGCAGCCAAAAAGTGGTCTTATAAGAGGGGGTGGCCTCTCTTGAGGGGGAGAATATAATGGAAATACCATACTTTCTGCACAAGAATGCTGGCCTTTCAAGAAGGGTGACCTCGGGTGAGAGCGGCCTTATTAGAGGGGGACCACTGCACCATCTCTGGTACACGTCATAAGTGTTCCCCGCAATGAAGGTGATTCCCCAAATATCAAAGACATCACAGATAAGGCAAAAGTATGGCCTTACTGATAAAACTTATAGTTTTAATGCTACAATACAATGCCTTTTTATTTCGTTTAGTTTTTTGACTTCCCAATCAGTCCAGGATTAAATGTATTCGCCTGTTATTTTTTGACAAGCTGCGTTAGGTCAAAGGGTTAAGCTGTATACTCTGGTATTGTCAAAAGTAACGAACACATATTTTTATGCACCAATATATACATCTTGGAGAATTGAGTTTTCGATTGTCACGGCATAGACTAAAATCAGAATTCTTGTTTTATGACCGATTTTGGAGGAAAGATTTCCGTGCATTACAAATTTTGAGTTTTGTAATAATTGGTAGTCGCTTTTTGACACGGTTCTTCGAGTCAAGTTGTAACAAAGCTACAGACTGGAAGTGGTCCAACCTAAGGGGGCATATATAGAATTGTGCCCGTATCTGTTCGTCCATCTGACATCGAAATTATCAGATTAGTGTCGCACGTTTGAAAAAAAAACATTTGAGGTACAACTATGAAACTTTGTGTGAACATATAGAGGTGTGCACCTGGGGTTTTGTTTGTCTCTTGGATTAATTATTCTGTGTTAATTAATTGTGAATTAACATAGGGAAAATGTTGATTTGATGTGGGCTTGTCAGACTTGTGTAGCAGTGTATCTTCCCATGAAGTATGTGAGGTACTGTACTCATATGAAACTTGGTGAGAACATTAAACAAAGCATGAAGATGTGCACATGGAGTTTTGTTTGTCCCTTGGGTTAATAGCCTCTGATTATTAATTAGTAAACTCTGATTATTAATTAATAAAAATGTTCATTCAACATTAGATTTGTCATATATGTGTCACATGTACCCCAAAAAGTATTGGAGGTACACCTATGAAACTTGGTGGGAACATTAATCAATATATGATGATGTACACCTGGGGTTTAGTTTTGTCTTTTGGGTTAATTAACCTCAGTTCATTTTTCATTTTTTAACTTAGTGAAAATGTCTATTCAGTGAAAATGTCTATTCAGTGAAAATGTCTTTTCAGTGAAAATGTCTATTCAGTGGAAATGTTAGCTCATGTCAGACTTGTGTCCTGTGTATTGTGTCCTGTGTATTGTGTCCTGTGTATTTTACAAAGTGTTTGAGGTACAAGTGTGAAGCTTGATAGCAACTTTAATCTATCAATATATGTCGGGTGGGGGGGGGGGATAATGACCTAATCATTGCAGTTTGGTCATGAGATACACATCATTGTGAAGCCTGCACAGTGCCAGACCTGCAGTCCAGACATAGTCTGACTGTGACATGGACATATTGATGAACATATAGTTCATATGCTTAGTGTATACCTTATGGTGACTGCATATAAACAGGTCAATGGAACAGTGTCCAGATGAGAGCATGCACCTTCACAACAATAGTGTGATGTCCAGATCTGTGAGCTGGTCTGATGATGATCAATGATCAGGTAACCAGAGGGGGACTTCAAGCAATGGATTCCCTTTGTACTCTAGTCACTGGCAGCAACAAAAAGACAAAGATGACAGCGTAGTTCAGCGTAGTTCCCTGTTGGCCCCTTGTCCTGGGACATGCTGGAGCTGCCAGTTTGATGTATTCCTGTTTGGTTGCATCACAGTGCATTATGCAGTAAGTCGCAGTGTCCTGTACAACAATGCCCACAGTCATCATAATGATGGCTCCCTGAGGCCACCACAGTCATTATAATGATGGCTCCCTGAGGCTGCCACAGTCATTATAATGACTGCTCCCTGAGGCGGCTGTCTGTAGTGGGCATGGATGTAACGTGTGTCAGGGATATAACCATTGTTATTGGGAGAGTAGTTTCCTACTAGAGTGAAATCTGTTAAAAATGAGACAGTACAGTGGGAAAGAATAACCTGTTTGTGGAGACCATAGCATGGGCATATATCAGATACTTGTACTTCAATTACTGGTGACACACCTGCTGGTAAATGTGAGATTTACAAGAAAGGGAATTTTATAATTCACTGTGAACTACCTTACTAGCAACAGTAATATTACATAGAAAATCTGATACTTCTTTTATGGTGAAGGCCTTGGTCAGTGGTGTATGAATGGTATGGTATGTCATGATATGCTTTCAGTGTCTTACATGGCAAATCATGATCACTACCATGACCTGCATGGCAAATCATGATCACTACCATGACCTGCATGAAAAATCATGATCACTACCATGACCTAAATGGTAAATCATTCTGATCGCTTCCATGACCTACTTGATAAATCATGCTATCACTTGTTTAACCTACTGAGTAAGTCATATTATCACTACCTTGACCTACCTAGTAAGTCATGCTGTCAAGTCCAAAACCTACTTGTAAAGTCATGCTTTTACCACCATAACCTACATGGAAGGTCATACAATCAGTTACATGACCTGCTTTGGTAAGTAGTTAATTCATGATGTAACCTCAATAACCTACACAAGTCATGTTTTCACCTCCATGTCCTACATAGCAAATTATGCCATCATTTCCATGCTGTACATGATATATATGGTGTTATCACTTGCATCCCCAGCATCCATTTATATCGCATGTTCTGCCAATTGTGAGTTCTATCCCTATATAATTTGTATTTGGAGATTACAGCCAGTCGCAATCTCCAAATACAAATTGTTTTTTGGTCATTATGCCCCACTGTAGGTGTCGCCAGTGGGCTAGAGAGTCTGCACTTAGTTGTCATTGGAAAGCATTGCCGCCTAGAGGAACAATGAGCAATAAAAGTGTTGGTTTGTGAACACCCTGCCCAAGTACTGCAGTAAATGGCTTGTGATAAGAGGCAGCATGAGACCCAGGGCTAGATGTTGCCACAAGACAGGCATATCTTGATTTGACTGATTTAGCAATACAATTGACTTGACAAGTCAATCCAGTAACTTGGCTTTTCCCCTGCCTAAAACTGGTCCATTGAGATTGAAGACACAGTATATCAATAGGTCTCTCTGTTACAATGGAAGTTATCTAATGGAAGTTTGGATAAGAGGCAGAGCTAATGGGCTCCCTTTGCCCCAAGGTAGGTTCCCTTTGCCCCAATGTAAATCCAAAGTTGATATAATACAACCTCATTGTCTTGATACCCTACCTGTCCAATCCCCTGTGTTAAGGCCTCGTTAGACTCTCTTCTTACCTCAGCAGATGAGATCATCCTCCCAGTACATGTTCACAGCAGACAACCTGAACCAGCTGAGTGGCCTGTAAATACATGAGCCATGTTCTTGGACAATAATGGGGCCCTCTTGGAAGATAAATGAAAAATAATCTGAAAGTGTTTTTAGGCTAACTTTGCAATATTAATAATTCCTAATAGTCCTGCTTCTTGACCCCCAGCCATATTCCCCCCAACTCCAAAATGACCTGTCGGCTACTGTATCTTACAAAAGCCAGTTGTTGACCTGTGCTGCCCTCTACCTGGGCCAGCAGGAGCCAAAATCACCAAGAAAAAGTTCAAACGGGCTGATGAAGTGGTAAATCAATTGAAAAATTTGAATAATGAATTGATTAACAACTGATCCCTGTGTGCACAGTAATGATCCTGGCTTGACAGGCTAGTCCTAAAGAAGAGATGATCCTGGCTTGAGAGGCTAGTCCTAAAGAGATGATCCTGCCTTGAGAGGCTAGTCCTAAAGAGATGATCATGGTTTGAGAGGCTAGTCCTAAAGAAGAGATGATCCTGGCTTGACAGGCTAGTCCTAAAGAAGAGATGATCCTGGCTTGACAGGCTAGTCCTAAAGAGATGATCCTCCCTTGAAAGGCTAGTCCTAAAGAGATGATCCTGGCTTGACAGGCTAGTCCTAAAGAAGAGATGATCCTGCCTTGAAAGGCTAGTCCTAAAGAGATGATCCTGGCTTGACAGGCTAGTCCTAAAGAAGAGATGATCCTGCCTTGAGAGGCTAGTCCTAAAGAAATGATCCTGCCTTCAGAGGCTAGTCCTAAAGAGATGATCCTGGCTTGAGAGGCTAGTCCTAAAGAGATGATCCTGCCTTGAAAGGCTAGTCCTAAAGAGATGATCCTGGCTTGAGAAGCTAGTCCTAAAGAGATGATCCTGGCTTGAGAGGCTAGTCCTAAACAAGAGATGATCCTGGCTTGACAGGCTAGTCCTAAAGAGATGATCCTGGCTTGAGAGGCTAGTCCTAAAGAGATGATCCTGGCTTGACAGGCTAGTCCTAAAGAGATGACCCTGGTTTGAGAGGCTAGTCCTAAAGAGATGATCCTGGCTTGAGAGGCTAGTCCTAAAGAAGAGATGATCCTGGCTTGAAAGGCTAGTCCTAAAGAGATGATCCTGGCTTGACAGGCTAGTCCTAAAGAAGAGATGATCCTGCCTTGAGAGGCTAGTCCTAAAGAAATTATCCTGCCTTCAGAGGCTAGTCCTAAAGAGATGATCCTGGCTTGAGAGGCTAGTCCTAAAGAGATGATCCTGCCTTGAAAGGCTAGTCCTAAAGAGATGATCCTGGCTTGAGAAGCTAGTCCTAAAGAGATGATCCTGGCTTGAGAGGCTAGTCCTAAACAAGAGATGATCCTGGCTTGACAGGCTAGTCCTAAAGAGATGATCCTGGCTTGAGAGGCTAGTCCTAAAGAGATGATCCTGGCTTGACAGGCTAGTCCTAAAGAGATGACCCTGGTTTGAGAGGCTAGTCCTAAAGAGATGATCCTGGCTTGAGAGGCTAGTCCTAAAGAAGAGATGATCCTGGCTTGAGAGGCTAGTCCTAAAGAGATGATCCTGGCTTGAGAGGCTAGTCCTAAAGAAGAGATGATCCTGCCTTGACAGGCTAGTCCTAAAGAAGAGATGATCTTGGCTTGAGAGGCTAGTCCTAAAGAGATAATCCTGGCTTGAGAGGCTAGTCCTAAAGAAGAGATGATCCTGCCTTGAAAGGCTAGTCCTAAAGAGATGATCCTGGCTTGAGAGGGTAGTCCTAAAGAAGAGATGATCCTGGCTTGAGAGGCTAGTCCTAAAGAGATGATCCTGCCTTGAAAGGCTAGTCCTAATGAGATGATCCTGTCTTGAGAGGCTAGTCCTAAAGAAGAGATGATCCTGGCTTGAGAGGCTAGTCCTGAAGAAGAGATGATCCTGCCTTGACAGGCTAGTCCTAAAGAGATGATCCTGGCTTGAGAGGCTAGTCCTAAAGAGATGATCCTGGCTTGACAGGCTAGTCCTAAAGAAGAGATGATTCTGGCTTGAAAGGCTAGTCCTAAAGAGATGATCCTGGCTTGAGAGGCTTGTCCTAAAGAGATGATCCTGGCTTGAGAGGCTAGTCCTAAAGAGATGATACTGCCTTGAAAGTCTTGTCCTAAAGAGATGATCCTGCCTTGAAAGGCTAGTCCTAAAGAGATGATTCTGGCTTGAAAGGCTAGTCCTAAAGAAGAGATGATCCTGGCTTGAGAGGCTAGTCCTAAAGAAGAGATGATCCTGGCGTGAGAGGCTGGTCTTAAAGAAGAGATGATCCTGTCTTGAAAGGCTAGTCCTAAAGAAGAGATGATCCTGGCTTGAGAGGCTAGTCCTAAAGAAGAGATGATCCTGTCTTGAAAGGCTAGTCCTAAAGAAGAGATGAACCTGGCTTGAGAGGCTAGTGCTAAAGAAGAGATGATCCTGGCTTGAGAGGCTAGTCCTAAAGAAGAGATGATCCTGTCTTAAGAGGCTAGTCCTAAAGAAGAGATGATCCTGGCTTGAGAGGCTGGTCCTAAAGAAGAGATGATCCTGCCTTGACAGGCTAGTCCTAAAGAAGAGATGATCCTGGCATGAGAGGTTAGTCCTAAAGGAGAGATGATCCTGTCTTGAAAGGCTGGTCCTAAAGAAGAGATGATCCTGGCTTGAGAGGCTAGTCCTAAAGAACAGATGATCCTGTCTTGAAAGGCTAGTCCTAAAGAAGAGATGATCCTGGCTTCAGAGGCTAGTCCTAAAGAAGAGATGATCCTGGCTTGAGAGGCTAGTCCTAAAGAAGAGATGATCCTGGCTTGAGAGGCTAGTCCTAAAGAAGAGATGATCTTGCCTTGACAGGCTAGTCCTAAAGAAGAGATGACCCTGGCGTGAGAGGCTAGTCCTAAAGAAGAGATGATCCTGTCTTGAAAGGCTAGTCCTAAAGAAGAGATGATCCTGGCTTGAAAGGCTAGTCCTAAAGAAGAGATGATCCTGTCTTGAAAGGCTTGTCCTAAAGAAGAGATGATCCTGGCTTGAGAGGCTAGTCCTAAAGAAGAGATGATCCTGTCTTGAAAGGCTAGTCCTAAAGAAGAGATGATCCTGGCGTGAGAGGCTGGTCCTAAAGAAGAGATGATCTTGGCTTGAGAGGCTAGTCCTAAAGAAGAGATGATCCTGTCTTGACAGGCTGGTCCTAAAGAAGAGATGATCCTGTTTTGACTGGCTGGTCCTAAAGAAGAGATGATATTGGCTTGACAGGCTGGTCCTAAAGAAGAGATGATCCTGCCTTGACAGGCTGGTCCTAAAGAAGAGATGATCTTGGCTTGAGAGGCTTGTCCTAAAGAAGAGATGATCTTGGCTTGACAGGCTGGTCCTAAAGAAGAGATGATCCTGCCTTGACAGGCTGGTCCTAAAGAAGAGATGATCTTGGCTTGACAGGCTGGTCCTAAAGAAGAGATGATCTTGGCTTAAGAGGCTGGTCCTAAAGAAGAGATGATTTTGGCTTGAGAGGCTGGTCCTAATGAAGAGATCCCTTATCAAAAACCAGTGGAAATTAGGCAGACTTCCAGCTGAAATTACGCAGATAATTTCAGCATAGATGTAGCTGAATGTCTAAACTCCACCTGTTTTTAAGAAGAATTTCAGCACAGGTTACACCTAGATTGGGCATGTGTTCAGCAGAATTTGTGCATGCCAAAAATGTAAATTAGACTGAATATTCACTGACATCTAGGCGGACATCCAGCGTACTTTGTATATACCTGCATACCAGCCTAGATTAGGCGGGCTTCATGCGGAACTTTGGCGGACCTCTCAGTGGATGTTAGGCATGGTTGCAGCCTAGATTATGCAGACTTCCAGCATAGATTAGACAGGGATACAGTGGAAATTATGCCGACTTCCCAGTGGAACTTTGGCAGGGTTTAAGCCTAGATTATGAGAGGTTCCAGCCTTGATTATGTGGATATCCAGTCGAGTTTAGGCATGGAAATCAGGTGGACATTACAGTGGAGATTAGGCAGGGTTCCAGCCTAGATTATGCAGCCTTCTAACAGAAATAAGGCAAGTTTACAGCAGAAATTATGCAGACCTCCTGGTGGAGTTTAGTAGACTTCTAGTGGAGATTAGGCGGACATTCCAGCAGAGATACAGCACACGTACATGTATGAACAGCAGTTCTGACCCACATGAAGAACGTGTGTCATCACTTGTGGTTCAGTCATGATGAAAGAATGGATAGTTTTTTATTTCAAAAATTCGAAGCTCCATCTACCGTACTTGCATACAACCATAGACATAGTATAGATGCCAACAGTATGCAAATTATAACTTACAGGGGACTACTCTGTCAAATGCTTTGATTATTTTGAACTGCAGTCCTGTACATTTGTACTAAACTGACTGCCTGTAGTATGTGTATACTGTATATTCATAACTTGGTGCTGGTTTTATTTCTTTCTAAGAAACAGTGGTCAAGACAATTTCCATTCCAGGACACTCCCCCAGGACAGCACTTTGTATATTTGCCATAGTCAGTATGGTTTATCAGTCTTTCAGTGTTGCCAACCTGCCAAACTTAAAATCCGGGAGATAAAGAGTAAAATTACGGGAGATTGATAAATTAATAAGAAATACAGAAGGGAAATATTGATGAAATTCCGGGAGGTTACTTAGAATTGTCAAAAATCCACACTTTTGCAAGAATTTTCAGCATAAAATTCCGGGAGTCTCCCAGGATATCCGGGAGGGTTGGCAACACTGCTCTTTAAAGTGCAAAATTTTATAACTAAAGTTTGAAGCACTCAAAATTCCAAGCAAGTTTTCCAATATTTCTGTTTCCCTCCAATATTCGTTGCATTGTGAGTATTTTTATGGACAGCAGTCCTGACAGCATATGGGAATTAGCTGGTAATCACACATAGCGTCTGCTGAGCTCCCAGGCTATACTAGATATTCCACTGTAGGTCCGCTTACATACCAGCCTAAACTAGACATTCTGCTGAAACTGTACCCATTTTCTGGTAGCAGATTTGTGCACTGGTGCGGCGGACAGGAGTCATTCTCCCAAATGTCTGCTGGAATTCCAGTGTAGATTATGCAGAAATTCAGCCTACATTAGGCATTTTCGCTAAAAATGCGCTTGAATTTCAGCCTGTCTCAGGCCTAGATCCAGCCTACATTAAGGTCATCTTGATTGATTGGGTACCACAAATTAGAAAGTTGATGCTTAGGGTGGTTAGAAATGATATCTGAAAACTAACATGTTGAATTTTATTTTCTAATAGTGTTTTTTTTTTTAGCTCGAAAAGTGTGCCACATTTGTGACAGGAAAATGTGCAAATTTTCTCCGATCGTGGCTTAATGTGGGAAAGAGTCACAAACGCAACCTGCTGGCCAGGCCGAATGTGCTATAAGCCAGAGTGCCTTCAGTTTACGAAGTGTTGGGGCAGATAAAACAGCAAAGTGATTCCAGAGAGTATGAATTGAGTTTTTTATGTACGTGGTCTGATGACGATGAACAAGAATAATGTGCTAAAATATATACCAGGAAGGCCAAATGACAGGTTTGACTGTAGCAGGTATCTACCAGGAAGGCCAAATGACAGGTTTGACTGTAGCAGGTATCTACCAGGAAGGCCAAATGACAGGTTTGACTGTAGCAGGTATCTACCAGGAAGGCCAAATGACAGGTTTGACTGTAGCAGGTATCTACCAGGAAGGCCAAATGACAGGTTTGACTGTAGCAGGTATCTACCAGGAAGGCCAAATGACAGGTTTGACTGTAGCAGGTATCTACCAGGAAGGCCAAATGACAGGTTTGACTATAGCAGGTATCTACCAGGAAGGCCAAATGACAGGTTTGACTGTAGCAGGTATCTACCAGGAAGGCCAAATGACAGGTTTGACTGTAGCAGGTATCTACCAGGAAGGCCAAATGACAGGTTTGACTGTAGCAGGTATCTACCAGGAAGGCCAAATGACAGGTTTGACTATAGCAGGTATCTACCAGGAAGGCCAAATGACAGGTTTGACTATAGCAGGTATCTACCAGGAAGGCCAAATGACAGGTTTGACTATAGCAGGTATCTACCAGGAAGGGCAAATGACAGGTTTGACTGTAGCAGGTATTTACGAGGAAGGCCAAATGACAGGTTTGACTGTAGCAGGTATTTACGAGGAAGGCCAAATTATGTAAAACTTTGTTTGTTTGATGTCTCATTATCTTGGCAGTTTCAAGATAACCTTGCTGATGTTGACAAAACATTGACTCAGTTCAATGTGTGTCAGGTTGGTTTGCAATGGGTGTCTTTCATATGACTGATGTCCAATATGATACTGTCAATGATCATTCAACGTTTATACTCTTAATTTGCATGTCATTCAATTAAAATTGGTTCATTTGTCTTCAAACATGTACAGATCACCGACAAGTTTTCATTTGGATGTAAGAGAATGATTACATGTATTTAGCCGGTCCTATGACATGGAGACAGGTTGGAGGACTGAGCTCAGTATGCAGACCACAGACCACACTTATAAATCCTTCTAATTTTCATATTAGCATTTTTCAGTAAAAAAATCAGCATTTTGGTATTTTGAAATTCCGTGAACGGCATTTAACAGATAAAAATGTCAGAAAAATATGGACGGATTTTTGTCATACAATTCCCAGCTCGTTAATTTGTGATAATTGAAATACGAAACAGCACCTGGATGTCAGCTTTATACAGGTGTATGAACTGTGCTCTTGCCAGGGTCACATCATTGTCCTTCCTCACCATAAAGTTCCCACCTGGCCTGGAAGACAGTGCACCTATATGGCCACCAATGAAGCAACTCTGCGATGCAGCAAACCTGACGTAGCTAACTTTATTTAAACAGAAGTTACAGTATGCTGAAAACACAGTATTTTCACAATTACGGACTATCTCCATTGGGATGCACAACCAGCCAATCACAACTGTAGTCTGTAACCTACAGACATGGTGTACATAACTGATATCCTCATCTGTTTTTTGTTTCAGCTTCAGGCTTACATGCACTTGCAGTTTGTGCAAATAGTTATGGGGATCCTCACTTTTTTTTGTTAATAAAAAAATCTATAGAACAATAGGAAGTTTACAAACTGATGTTTTTTAGTTTGATAGGCTTGCTCAAATAGCACAAAAACCACCAATGACTGAAAAAAAAACTTGGCATAGATATATAACCTGGTATGAGGAAAAAATGTGGATATAGCATGGTGGTGATATATTGGGTTTCCTTCATAATCAGAAGCTTGTGCAGTTCATGGCCAATAATTCTCATGGACAGAACCAACAACCTGTGAGGGAGACATACAGATTGCAGTTTCTTTATTGAAACCACTTGCTCCCTCTAGGGGCCAACAGTTACAATGAAATTCCAACGTCCAACGTCCTCTCATACATGTTGAAAGGTTGGCCAGGGACACATTTCAGAATAAACATTGTATAGTAGTAGAGCTAGGGAGAGCACCACTGATATACCAGGTGTAATACAACTTTACTGGGAACAAACATATTTTTATGATAAAATTGAACTTAAAGATAGCCACCACTGGAGGTATGAACTGATTGATTATGGATAGGTTTCAGAAAGTATGCCATTTTGTGTGTTTATACATTTAAGACAGGCTTAATGTAATGCTGATGTTACAAATGAATTCTTCAACTTTGTCTTAGCCTTTCTTAACATGGGTACTGCAACCAGTTCTGGACAAAAAACAGCTTTAGTCCAAGCATATCACGAGATTAGGACTGAAGTGAGAGGTACATCTTCCAATCCATGTAAACACATCTTTAATCCAAGCATATGAAGAGAGTAGGACTGAGGTGAGAGGTACATCTTCCAGTCCATGTAAACACAGCTTTAATCCAAGCATATCAATAGAGTAGGACTGAAGTGAGAGGTACATCTTCCAATCCATGTAAACACAGCTTCAGTCCAAGCATATCAACAGAGTAGGACTGAAGTGAGTGGTACATCTTCCAATCCATGTAAACACATCTTTAATCCAAGCATATGAAGAGAGTAGGACTGAAGTGAGAGGTACATCTTCCAATCCATGTGAACACAGCTTTAATCCAAGCATATCAATAGAGTAGGACTGAAGTGAGAAGTATATCTTCCAATCCATGTAAAAGAGCTTTAATATGTGGACCAAGGCTTTGACCACCTGATGTGGGGGAGCAAATGGGTTAACTCGCAAGTAAGGCTACCAGGCATGAAATCTGTCTGGTATCCAGCACAAATTATGAAGTATGAAAGTTTGTGTGTGTGTGTGGAGGGAGTTGGGGGATTTATGTCATAAATGTTTGAGCACTTGTGTACAATGTGGAGTGATGTCTTCATATGATCCCATAATCAAGTAACCTGGATGCCCAAAGGTCCCAGTGGAACATCAGAAGATTGGCGGCTTTCAGCTAAACTGTCATTGTAGGGTAATTTGTTGGGGTTAATTACATGATCACCCAAGAGGGGTTTGGTGTTCCACTCTGCTAATAATGTGTAATTGCCAAAACAGGACAGTAATGTTCAATTTATTGGTCATAAGCATTGCAGATTCTGATTATGTGAAATGCAATTGTGAGAGGGAGGCTATACCCAATTGATAACTCTGGGGGACTGGCAAATTGAAATGCATGTACACCATGTAGACCAGATGTGGGCACCAGTCATGCAGAAGGGTCATGTGTTCCACAAAATGTATCTTCCTATGAGGAGCTGGTTTCTTGATTTTGCCAATTTACAAATTTAAAAGTTGAGAGCAGAAATGCCTGGAAAAGGGCAAGACACACATTGACTCTTTCATATCCAATTGCAAGCAACTTAGTCGCTGTGTACTGAAAGTGCATAATGAGAGTAAATCTATTCATATTCTGTGTGAACTTATCCTTGCAGCACCAGTCTCAGGTTGTACTGACCATAAGACAGTCCAGGTCACCTGCTTTGCTTTGGCACAGTTTGCTGAGAAAGTGTGGCAAAGAAAGCTTTGTCCTAGTCCAAAAGAGAGAAAGAGTTCAGAAACAAAACTGTTTTTCTTCAGGTGCCATTTCTTCTCTCTCATTGGCCATCTGCCCACCTGTCTATCCCATAATGTGTCATGTGATTTGCTATTTTAGCTCAGCTGACTTGTCAGTCAGCTCACTTTATCTTATACTAGGTTAGTGTTTGCAGTAGCCAGAATTGCTAAATGCTACTAAAACTTTAAGATGGCTTCTAAAATTGCTAAACGAATACTAAGCCTTCCTTTAATTCTCTGTTTCTCTGGAGAAATAAAAAAAAAGACAATATGTAAGTCTCTTTAGATCTTGCCCTGAAAAAGGAAATTTTGGAAACCAACTTTACGATCATTGTGCTAACATACCTGATAGGGTCCTACATCCCAGCTGGCTGAGCAGCATAGGCAAAGTAAAGTGACAGGAATTGATGTAACTGAGTGGAAGGCTGATTGATTAGTACAGATGATATGGCAAAGAGAGGAGTATGTCACAGGGTGCTTTGCATCATTATAGACGGCTGGCCAGGTCAGGTCTTACACAAATAAACGAAAACTATGATTAAAAAAAGTCTTGAATATTGTAAGAAAACATCCCAGACATGTAACTGCTTGTACACAGCCTACTATACGGGGTATGAAAGTTGTTACAGAGAATGGATAATGAATGGAGCATGCTGCCTCTAGATGGCACCACAGGTAACTTCCACCTTTTGCAGGTGGAGACACCTGGGAAATATATACAAAACTTGTTTCATACATTGGTTGAAAATGTCAGGTGACACAGGAAGCAAGTGCTGCCACCATGCAGAATAGAGTATGTGACATACCCCATTGTGATGACATTAGTATTGTGTAGCTATATACTGCCATAGTAGGCTTGAGAAAACAGGGCTGACCCTTTTCCCGATGATGAGTTCAGGGACACAGTTTGTGTCCTCATTTTACCGCATGAATACATATTGTTAGCTCTGCTGACCATGGGTCACAGCGCTTAAATGCGATTACTCATGTCTGGGTGGCTGTCATTTCGTCCGCGTGGCCATGAACAATGTGCTTGTCAACACGATAGCATCAGCAATTTTAAATTTAGTCTCTTGAAATTTTTTGGACATGTTCTATGGATGAAAATGTAGGTTCCTTTCAGTATTGGTGTGCCTCCTACAGGATTATGTAATAAACAGGCCAAATTGTGGAAAAATTGAAAACACTTTGGTATCCTTAATTTGTGATGGGTCTTTATGAAATTTGGTGAAAATGTTTGGGAGGCTTGTATGTCAAATCTGAGCAGTACTGCTGGCTCCACCTACAGGTGAACAGAAAGTATGAGCCAATATGTGTTCAGATCTATGAAATTCATTATCATGAGAAATAGGCAGGTTACCCTAATCAGATGTCACAGCATATGTGTATCATGTCTGAAGGTATTGTATTACATAATATGCATATGGGTGAGCCTAACCTACTTTGTCAAGGTCAGTGATGGAATACATCTAAGGAGATGATATTCTTGTGATGGTCATTCTTTCGTGATGTGAATATATATACATGTATAAGATGTCTTTTCAGACATTTTAGGCTTACATGTTCTCTGTCAGGTTAAACCAGACCCAGGGACTATGGGTAGCAAGCATCTACTTATGACAGTTACAAGTTTGCTAAATTGTACTTAAAATCTGGTTAAGAAAAAATATGTCCTGATAACATATTTTTTATTTAAACGCTAATGACTTTCTTTCTTTTATGACATGCCTAAGTGCACATTTACTCAATGTAAAAAAATATGCAAATTTGACAGTATTTACTCAAATGTCACAAACTTAACCCATTATGTTGAAACATTAACTTAGGGTTGCCAGCAAAATGAAGCTTTATGGTTTGGAAATTTTCAAAGTGAGGAGTAGGTGTCATCATTTTACATTTCTTGTGCTGGATGTGCATTGTTGCAGTCCATGTTAGGATTTCCCTTGGTTTGTTCAGGTCGTCTAGCTGCAATTTTTTAATCGTACAGTCACTGGGACTGTATATAATGCCCCAGTTTGTTTCTACTTCAGTTGTACACTGGCAGGTGTTTTTTTAAAATAAGCAATATTATTATATTATATATATTACATATATTATTGCTATTTTAAACTTCTTCTTGAGAACCACTCTCAGATTAATTTGAAACTTGGTGTATATGTTCTTGGTGGAACGGTCAAACAAAAGGAGTCACGTGGTGGCACTCCTGTACATTCCTGATTTTTCACATTTTTTCAATTTGGGTACGTATCAGTAAATGCACCTTTCCGATTGATTACTATGTAAATAAATGGGGCAGTCTAATGCATATTCACACTTTTGACTTCTTCTGCAAAATTATCTCTCAGATTGACTTTAAACTGGGTGGCAATTATACCTTGGGTGGGTCCCTAGCAGATTTGTTCAAATGGACATGCTCCATTCATTATTATCTTTTTTGTTTTTGAGTTTTTATGAATTTCTTTGTTCTTTTTTGATGCAAATGTTTAAAAAATCGTAAGGATATATGAACATGTCACCTGAGCATAGGACTGTCACAGTCATTTTTTTTATATTACATACATGTACATGTAATCTGGGTGTCCTTCATCTTCTGTCCCGTGGTCACTGAGGACATAAAGTGAAGAACTCACTCATTGTTGTCTTGGTACATGCAACAATATCCATCACAGGAATTGCACAAATGAGCTATGATTATACAAGGAGCAAAGTGCCATCTGGTGGATAAGTCAGACACTAAAACCATGTATGCTTTATGCCCCCCTATGTACCATCAATACCACTTGAGGACTGGCAACTTTGAAATGAAGAAGTAGGTGCAATACAGCCACAGTACCAGCAGAGCACTAGGCCCAAGGCCCTCATGATTTATACCCTGTGTATTGGTCCCTAAGGGAAGAGGGTTAATGTGGCAGTAAGTTATCAAGCTGTTTATAACTTGTGTATTGGTCCCTAAGGGAAGAGGGTAAATGTGGAAGTGAGTTGTCAGGCTGCTCATAAGCTGTGTATTGGTCCCAAAGGGAAGAGGGTTAATGTTGGAGTGAGTTGTCGAGACTGTTTTCACTGTGTATTGGTCCCTAAGGGAAGAAGGGTTAATGTGGTTGTGAATTATTAAAGCTGTTTATACCCTGTGTATTGGTCCGTAAGGGAAGAGGGTTAATGTGGCATTGAGTTATCGAGGCTGTTTATACCCTGTGTATTGGTCCGTAAGGGAAGAGGGTTAATGTGGCATTGAGTTATCGAGGCTGTTTATATCCTGTGTATTGGTCCGTAAGGGAAGAGGGTTAATGTGGCAGTGAGTTATCAATGCTGTTTATATCCTGCATGTTATTATCAGAGTTGTTTGTTTATATTGACATAACTGTGGAACACTGCTGGTAAATATTGGGTTGTTTTCCTCTAGGATAATGGCAGGATAATGGCAGCCCTCCAAATGTCCCATCAAAGCCTGGCCCCAGGGAACAGTGGCCCTGTGTTAAAAAGTGCTTTCTCACATGAATTCCCTGATGCACTAACACAGTTTTGGTTAGAGAACATGTAAGACTTGGTCATCACCAGGGGTCCATATATTAGCAGGTGTTCAGATAGCAAGTGCAACTTAAAAATGTGTGAGGTAATTTAATTTGATTTACCAGTTACCTTTGATGTATTTCAGGATTCAGGATTCATTTATTGACCAATACACAGATACAATTTACTATTACAATTTCAACATACAGAGTAGCACAGCGTAGATTGTGATGTAACATTTTATTTTTACCAAAATTAGAAAAAAAAAGAACCCTATGTATTTTTGGCAGGAATGATCTTGTCCAATCCAAAATCAAATTTCATACAAGATTTGGTGACAAATGCAAATGCAAATGCAATCCTTTGATGTAAAGCTGGTTCCCTTGAAATGATTTACATTTGGTTTTCAATAGACATTTCAGCCTTTACATGTGCATGTATTCTTGTGGACTAATGCAAAATTGTACCAAGATAAAAGAAAGAGGGGGACATTTTCTTTGCTTCAAACATGTTCCCATTTTTTACTGTAGAACAGTGTTCCTTCAACAGGCCTCAGTTGGATGCAGTGCCCCCCCCCCCCCCCCCCCCGTGGGTGCTGAGGACAGTTGTTGACCTGGGACATTGCTATCTCCCTTGTTTAGGTACACCTCTTGTTAACATTGTAAATTGTATTAACAATAAATGGAAGTAAAAACACTGGAAGAGACAGTGTTTAAAAGCCAGGTGCCTTTGTGCAGCTTGAGTGGGAAAGTGTCAATGTAATTGGCACTGAATGAGTTTTTTTTTACAATCCTAGAGGTTTAGGTGTCAGCATTTACAAGTGAGTGTTTGGGTACAGAGGGTCAGGGTGGCAAACAGAGCATCTGTCATCTGTCAGCAGGGTCTACATGCTGACCTCAAATAAACCACAGGCTGCTCCACACACTTATCATTGCCAGAGTCACAAACATTAATGCTCTCTGAATTGACATAGCTATACAGCATTCATATTCTGCTCTCTGAATTGACATAGCTATACGGCATTCATATTCTGCTCTCTGAATTGACATAGCTATACTGCATTCATATTCTGCTCTCTGAATTGACATAGCTATACTGCATTCATATTCTGCTCTCTGAATTGACGTAGCTGTACAGCATTCATATTCTGCTCTCTGAATTGACGTAGCTGTACTACATTCATATTCTGCTCTCTGAATTGACGTAGCTGTACAGCATTCATATTCTGCTCCCTGGATTGATGTAGCTATACTGCATTCATATTCTGCTCTCTGAATTGATGTAGCTATACTGCATTATATTCTGCTCTCTGAATTGACATAGCTATACTGCATTCATATTTTTTGTAAATGAACATTTGATTCCAGTATGTGCAGGACTGCCGTCACAGAGACCATAAGAATAGTTCACAGAGACCATCAGAATAGTTCACAGAGACCATAAGAATAATGAAAGTCTGCTGCTTTCCTCGTCAAAAGTACCCCAAGGAAAGCAGCTGATTGGGTTCCACGTTAGCACTGAATGAGTTAAAAAGGCTGAAGCCTGAAGTGTGTGAGTGGATGAAGTACTGTCTGTCATGAACATGTTGAAGCATCACTTTGAGACCACCAACCTTGACAGATCACTTTGGCATAATTGTTTATGCTGCAGTCAGAGACTACAATGTGGTCATCCCCTTGGAGGGTCATTCCAGACAGGTCTTACTGTGTAGGCTGCACCTATTACTGGTCATTCCAGACAGGTCTCAGTGTGTAGACTGTACCTATTACTGGTCATTCCAGACAGGTCTCAGTGTGTAGGCTGTACGTATTACTGGTCAATCCAGACAGGTCTGTGAAGGCTGTACCTATTACTCGTCATTCCAGACAGGTCTCAGTGTGCAGGCTGTACCTATTACTGGTCATTCCAGACAGGTCTCACTGTGCAGGCTGTACGTATTGCTGGTCATTCCAGACAGGTCTCAGTGTGTAGGCTGTACTTATTACTGGTCATTCCAGACAGGTCTCAGTGTGCAGGCTGTACCTATTACTCGTCATTCCAGACAGGTCTCAGTGTGTAGGTTGTACCTATTACTGGTCATTCCAGACAGGTCTCAGTGTGCAGGCTGTACCTATTACTGGTCATTCCAGACAGGTCTCAGTGTGCAGGCTGTACGTATTACTGGCCATTCCAGACAGGTCTCAGTGTGTAGGCTGTACTTATTACTGGTCATTCCAGACAGGTCTCAGTGTGCAGGCTGTACCTATTACTCGTCATTCCAGACAGGTCTCAGTGTGTAGGTTGTACCTATTACTGGTCATTCCAGACAGGTCTCACTGTGCAGGCTGCATCTATTACTGGTCATTCCAGACAGGTCTCACTGTGCAGGCTGTACGTATTACTGGTCATTCCAGACAGGTCTCAGTGTGTAGGCTGTACGTATTACTGGTCATTCCAGACAGGTCTCAGTGTGTAGGCTGTACCTATTACTGGTCATTCCAGACAGGTCTCAGTGTGTAGGCTGTACCTATTACTGGTCATTCCAGACAGGTCTCAGTGTGCAGGCTGTACCTATTACTGGTCATTCCAGACAGGTCTCAGTGTGTAGGCTGTACTTATTACTGGTCATCCCAGACAGGTCTCAGTGTGTAGGCTGTACGTATTACTGGTCATTCCAGACAGGTCTCAGTGTGCAGGCTGTACCTATTACTGGTCATTCCAGACAGGTCTCAGTGTGTAGGCTGTACCTATTACTGGTCATTCCAGACAGGTCTCACTGTGTAGGCTGTACGTATTACTGGTCATTCCAGACAGGTCTCAGTGTGTAGGCTGTACGTATTACTGGTCATTCCAGACAGGTCTTAGTGTGCAGGCTGTACCTATTACTGGTCATTCCAGACAGGTCTCAGTGTGTAGGCTGTACCTATTACTGGTCATTTCAGACAGGTCTGTGTAGGCTGTACTTATTACTGGTCATTCCAGACAGGTCTCAGTGTGCAGGCTGTACCTATTACTGGTCATTCCAGACAGGTTTGTGTAGGCTGTACCTATTACTGGTCATTCCAGACAGGTCTGTGCAGGCTGTACCTATTACTGGTCATTCCAGACAGGTCTGTGTAGGCTCTACTTATTACTGGTCATTCCAGACAGGTCTGTGTAGGCTGTAGCTATTACTGGTCATTCCAGACAGGTCTCAGTGTGCAGGCTGTGCTGTGCCTGCTGCTGAAGAGGCCAGGGTGTTTTAAGGGTTGCAGTAGTAAAGAGAAGGATGGGTAGCCGCAGATGCAACCACCAGACAAAATAGGGGCAAAAGAAATCTTGATTCCATGACAAGCACATATTGTACCACCACAGGCACACACTGTGCCACCACAGGCACACAGTGTACCACCATAGGCACACAGTGTTCCACCATAGGCATACACTGTGCCACCATAGGCACACATTGTACCACCATAGGCACACAGTGTACCACCATAGGCATACACTGTGCCACCATAGGCACACATTGTACCACCATAGGCACACATTGTACCACCATAGGCATACACTGTACCACCATAGGCACACATTGTACCCCCACAGGCACACATTGTACCACCATAGGCACACATTGTACCACCACAAGCACACATTGTACCGCCATAAGCACACACTGTGCCACCAGTCACACATTATACCAGCACATGCACACACTGTCCCACCACAGGCACACATTGTACCAGCACATGCACACACGGTACCACCATAGGCACACATTGTACCACAACAGGCACACATTATTTCACAACAGGCACACATTGTACCACAACAGGCACACAAAAAACCAGCACAGGCACACACTGTCCCACCACAGGCACACATTGTACCACCACAGACATACACTGTACCACCATAGGCACACATTGTACTACCGTAGGCACATACTGTACCACCATAGGCACACACTGTACCACCATAGGCACACACTGTACCACCACAGGCATACAGTGTACCACCACAGGCACACAGTGATGAAAAAATCTTCCACAGGGGACATAAAAAGGAAAAAAGCAGCTGGTCACACAGGCCATGGTCTCTGCACATTAATTATTTTTTTTAAAAAGCAGCTGGTCACACAGGCCATGATCTCTGCACATTAATTATTAAATAAAGCAGCTGGTCACACAGGCCATGGTCTCTGCACATTAATTAATTTTAAAAAAAGCAGCTAGCAGCTGGTCATACAGACCATGATCTCTGCACATTAATTATTAAATAAAGCAGCTGGTCACACAGGCCATGGTCTCTGCACATTACTTATTTAAAAAAAAAAAAAGCAGCTAGCAGCTGGTCACACAGACCATGATCTCTGCACATCAATTATTAAATAAAGCAGCTGGTCACACAGGCCATGGTCCCTGCACATTAATGAAAAAAAGCAGCTGGGCACACAGGCCATGGTCTCTACACATTAATTATGCTGGTCAAATAGTGAAGTGTGTTATATGAACATGTATACTCACAGAACAGGTTCAATTGTTACTACGCCCTCCTCCTATTAGAGAGGAGGGGCATATAGTAATTGGTTTTAATGTGTGCACATCTGTGTGTCTGTGCGTGTGTCCGTGCATCCATCTGCTATTTGTGTCTAGGCTGTAATTCACTTGTCCCTCAACTTAGATTTAATAAACTTTACACACAGGTGCATCTGGACATAAGGGTGTGTCATGTACCAAAAGTAAGTCACTAGGTCAAGTATCTGGGTCACAGTGACATATCATTGTAAAATTGTGTCCAGGCTATAATTCCTTTACTATATAACTTATTTTCATGAAACTTCACATACGCATATTTCTTGACCAAAAGGTGTGTCGTGAAATATGTATACAGAAGTTGGCCACTAAGTCAAGTGTCTAGTTCACAGTGATAGCTTATGTTTATGGACTACAGTCACTCCAAAATGAGACTTGTGATTAGTAAGGTTATAAGTGAGGAGAGATGGGCAGGAATCCAGCAGTCTCTGATGCCATTTTAATTGTGTTTAAGTTTGAGCCTAACTGGTCTAAAGTGTATGAAATCTATAGTTTCTGCAGCGTATTGATACTTGCTACCAGTTCATTAACATTCACTTTATAGACTACATTGACAGAGACCTTTACTACCTTTATATAGTAGTAGCTAGGATGTAACAGCTGATAAAATATTACATCCATCCATTGTCATCTGATGGTGAATTCACTTGGATAAGGAGCAAGAGAATTCAAATACATTGTAAGTTCTGTATTACACAAGTTTGTTTAATACTAATTTACTTGCCTGGTGTTAATGTGTGGTGGCAGAGCTGGCCAGCAGATTGTTTATGGAATGAAATGGTCTCTTTGGCACCAATATTGCTGACTTTACTGTTTATGAACTTTTCACAAAAATAAGTCAAACTGAGGCGATTCGTGGTAGGTGTAAATGCATATTGATCTCCTGACAAAGTACCGTCCCTAGAGTTTGAAGAGTCCACTTCATTGTGAAAAATAAGGGTTAATAATTGTTGAAAGTAAGGGTCAATAATGGTATTGTGGAAAGTAAAGGTTAATAATTGCGGAAAATAAGGGTCAATAAAGAAGGGTTAATACCATAATACTGCCAAACCAAGTATGAAGGGGTGTGGCTTGGCTGTGTGAGTCTGATCTGTGTTTGGTTGCCATGTAACAGGCTAGGTCTGGTTGCTGTCTGATTTTGGGTTGCCATGGCAACATGAAGCAACATGTCAGATCAGGTTGGTGTTTTTATGTGCGTTTATGACCTATGTGTTTGTTTGTATGGTGGTTAGTCTGTGCCGTGGCAGAAGTTCAGTGTGTACTTGGAACCTGAGAGCAGAGTATGTATCAGAGGCCTGTCAGCCTAGTGCTGTCACATGACAGTCAGAAATATGGACAGTGTCAGCCCACAGCCCATGAACTTATAAATCATTGCCCTGGATACTTAGCAAGATATTATGACTTAAAGTAAAACTATCTGCTTTTGGCACAATAAGTTTTCATCTTTTTGAGGTTTTGGTGCATATTGGAGACTTTTTTAACATTTGGAAGATGTCAGAGCAGTATCCCTGTGGTGGGAAAACTAACTTTTTACAAATTAGACTGGTTTTGTCCCTTATTTTCTTCTTGCTTATTCCACTGATGGCAGAATAATGGTTAAAACACACAGACACAGACACACACACAGACACACAGGCATACTCAGGCACACACGGTTGAAATAACAAAAACAGCAAGTTATGTTTTGAAAATAAATCCTTCATAATGTTTGTGATGCAGGTGGGTATCAGGTAGTTTATTATCCACATAACATTCAATTATTGCCAGTAACTTCAGGTGTCAGGAGTTGAGTATCAGGAATAGCTTCCGTTTCAGCTTGTGCTCCATGTAGCAGCTATTTAATTGTTACAGGAGTTCAATGCAAAGTGGATCTGTGAGAGTATAGAATGTCTTCACTGACTCTCTACTACTGCCCTCCCCACCACTGCTGGTGGTGATTTCACCTCTATGGTATTCTACCCTACCACTACAAGTGGTGATTTCACCTCTACAGTATTCTACCCCACCACTACAGGTGGTGATTTCACGGTATTCTACCCCACCACTGCTGGTGGTGATTTCACCTCTATGGTATTCTACCCTACCACTACAGGTGGTGATTTCACCTCTATGGTATTTTACCCCACCACTACAGGTGGTGATTACACCTCTATGGTATTCTACCCTACCACTACAGCTGGTGATTTCACCTCTACAGTATTCTACCCCACCACTACAGGTGGTAATTTCACCTCTACAGTATTCTATCCCACCACTGCTGGTGGTGATTTCACCTCTATGGTATTCTATCCCACCACTGCTGGTGGTGATTTCACCTCTGAAGTATTCTACCCCACCACTACTGGTGGTGATTTCACCTCTATGGTATTCTATCCCACCAGTGCTGGTGGTGATTTCACCTCTACAGTATTCTACCCCACCACTGCTGGTGGTGATTTCACCTCTGCAGTATTCTATCGACCACTGCACGAGGTGATTTCACCTCTACAGTATTCTATCCCACCACTGCAGGTGGTGATTTCACCTCTACAGTATTCTGTCCCACCACTGCTGGTGGTGATTTCACCTCTACAGTATTCTACCCCACCACTGCTTTTGGTGATTTTCACCTCTACAGTATTCTACCCCACCATTGCTGGTGGTAATCATGAGGAATACAAATCTGGGATCCCAATGATAATTTAGACTAGTTTGACTTAAGTAGATCAACTTAGGACGTAATTGGCACTGAAAGAGTTAAAATATACAAAATTTCTAAAGTTTTTTTGGGTCGTTTATCACAGGCGGTTCTCTTGCATTTATCCAAAATCAATTTTACTACATTATACGGGACGCTTTCAGACTATAAATAGCTCAGAATTAATCTAGAATTACCTCCAGTTATTGTACAACAATTATGTTTAGAAACAAAAATTACCAAGAATTGAAACACTTTGATTTGTTGAATATCTCATTGCAAAAATCAGTTTTAAAGTTCTCAGATACAATGGGTCTTTAATGTGTGAGCTGCTATACAAATTCAAAATATCAAGTGGGCATCTGCTTTGTGACCTTGCCACTGTGGTTCCCTCTCTCAAAGTGATCCTATTACCTGATAGAGTGATGGGAACCACACAGAAGTGCAGATGACATACGAGATAGACTGGTGAAGGGTCTGTCAGCTGGTGGGGGGTGGGGGTGGGGGCTGGCTGCCCTCCCCCCCCCCCCCCCCCCGTGCTCTCTCTTCTGCCAAATTTGTCATCCTGACAAATGACAACACATTACTCTTGTCAGTTTCCAGGGCTCCCAGGAGGCACTATATGCAGACAGCCCCACCTTATGTGTGTCTGTTTCTGGGCTCCCAGGATGTGCTATAGGTTGACAGCCCCACCCTATGAGTGTCTGTTTCAGGGCTCCCAGGATGTGCTATAGGTTGACAGCCCCACCCTATGAGTGTCTGTTTCAGGGCTCCCAGGATGTGCTATAGGTTGACAGCCCCACCCTATGAGTGTCTGTTTCAGGGCTCCCAGGATGTGCTATAGGTTGACAGCCCCACCCTATGTATATCAGTTTCAGGGCTCCCAGGATGTGCTATAGGTTGACAGCCCCACACTATGTGTGTCTGTTTCAGGGCTCCCAGGATGTGCTATAGGTTGACAGCCCCACCCTATGTGTGTCAGTTTCTGGGACCCCAGGATGTGCTATAAGTTGACAGCCCCACCCTATGTGTGTCTGTTTCAGGGCTCCCAGGATGTGCTATAGGTTGACAGACCCACCCTATGAGTGTCTGTTTCAGGGCTCCCAGGATGTGCTATAGGTTGACAGCCCCACCCTATGTGTGTCAGTTTCTGGGACCCCAGGATGTGCTATAGGTTGACAGCCCCACACTATGTGTGTCTGTTTCAGGGCTCCCAGGATGTGCTATAGGTTGACAGCCCCACCCTATGTGTGTCAGTTTCTGGGACCCCAGGATGTGTTATAAGTTGACAGCCCCACCCTATGTGTGTCTGTTTCAGGGCTCCCAGGATGTGCTATAGGTTGACAGCCCCACCCGATGTGTGTCAGTTTCTGGGACCCCAGGATGTGCTATAAGTTGACAGCCCCACCCTATGTGTGTCAGTTTCTGGGACCCCAGGATGTGCTATAGGTTGACAGCCCCACCCTATGTGTGTCTGTTTCAGGGCTCCCAGGATGTGCTATAGGTTGACAGCCCCACCCTATGTGTGTCTGTGTCAGCGCTCCCAGGATGTGCTATAGGTTGACAGCCCCACCCTATGTGTGTCTGTTTCAGGGCTCCCAGGATGTGCTATAGGTTGACAGCCCCACACTATGTGTGACAGTTTCTGGGACTCCAGGTTGGGATATGTGTTGATAGCTTTACCCAGTTTGAATGGTTTCTAGAACCCCAAGGATGTAGTATGTGTATATTGTTTCTGGGACCTCCAGGGTGGTGTACATATGATGAGTTATTTCTGTCAAGGAGGGCTTTAAGGTGTTGCAGGGTGTCATGGGTGTTGATGGGTTAAAGTGAGTAGTGCCTCAGCCTATATCTTCTTTCACAGTACACATCTTTTACATGAAAGCTGTCCAAGTGCAGAACATTCTTCTCATTTTTCGTTTGAGCGTGAATATGTAAGACCTCATTCATGGCTTGAGCAACAGTGAAGCTTGCTTTCTTTGACTGGCTTGATTTGATATAATACTTACTTTCACATAGATGTATATCAGTATGGAAGAACAAGACTTAAAGGTTCCTGTATTGCTTTGCAGAGGTCACTGCAGTCAGGAGGGTTAGAATCTCCAATACTTTCCACTGTAATTTGAAATGCAGTACCTTTGAAATGATAACCTACATGTACAAATGCCAAATTGTTCATGGTAAGTCTAAGTGTATCACATCATCATGATAGTGACTCAATACATTTTGTTTCATCAGCCTTAAATTTAACCAGTTTATTTAAAATCTACTTGAACATAAACTCCATTGGGAATACACAAGTTTGGCACTGAGGAATTGTGTGTATTGGGTTGTGTATTCAGGTGAATACACAGGAAATTGCTAACTGCATCCTCTCCTATTTTCGTGGTTTTCACATTTCAACATTGTACTTAAGTTGTAGTTTCATGATGCTGGACATAGTCTCCATTAAACCTTTAATAAGATAATATTTCTTTGTGTAAAACACTGTCTTGTGTTGCAAGGAGAAGTGGGCTGGACTGGCACAGTGCAGTGAGTACAGGACACAAGACACAGGTTGACATGAGGATCCAGCCATTGATCATGGCATGCAATTCCAACAGCTATTTGCATTGGAATGATAAATTTGATAAACAGTAATTTTTGAAGGCACATTGTCAGTAAATTATTCACACAAACTTTGTGTTCAACAAGAGAACACATGATGATTATGAAGTTTTCACAATGTAGCAAAATGGGGATTTTGCATAATCCCTGTCTCTGGAAATATTTTAACATGATATTCAAAAAGGAGACCATGAATTGTGATGATATGAACCCAATAAATATTGCTGATTAATGTATTTGCACTTGAAATAATGACCAAGAATAGGTAGAGACTGTAGTGTCCCATTGCTACCTATAGGTGGAGACTGTAGTGTCCCATTGCTACTTATAGGTGGAGACTGTAGTGTCCCATTGCTACCTATAGGTGGAGACTGTAGTGCCCTATTGCTACCTATATGTGGAGACTGTGGTGTCCTATTGCTACCTATAGGTAGAGATTGTAGTGTCCCATTGCTACCTATAGGTGGAGACTGTAGTGTCCCATTGCTACCTATAGGTGGAGACTGTAGTGTCCCATTGCTACCTATAGGTGGAGACTGTAGTGTCCTATTGCTACCTATAGGTGGAGATTGTAGTGTCTTCTTGCTACCTATAGGTGGAGATTGTAGTGTCCTATTGCTACCTATAGGTGGAGATAGTAGTGTCCTATTGCTACCTATAGGTGGAGACTGTAGTGTCCTATTGCTACCTATAGGTGGAGACTGTAGTGTCCCATTGCTACCTATAGGTGGAGACTGTAGTGTCCCATTGCTACCTATAGGTGGAGACTAGTGTCCCATTGCTACCTGTAGGTGGAGACTGTAGTGTCCCATTGCTACCTATATGTGGAGACTGTAGTGTCCCTTTGCTACCTATAGGTGGAGATTGTAGTGTCTTCTTGCTACCTATAGGTGGAGATAGTAGTGTCCTATTGCTACCTATAGGTGGAGACTAGTGTCCCATTGCTACCTGTAGGTGGAGACTGTAGTGTCCCATTGCTACCTATATGTGGAGACTGTAGTGTCCCTTTGCTACCTATAGGTGGAGACTATAGTGTCCCATTGCTACCTATAGGTGGAGATTGTAGTGTCTTCTTGCTACCTATAGGTGGAGATTGTAGTGTCCTATTGCTACCTATAGGTGGAGACTATAGTGTCCCATTGCTACCTATATGTGGAGATTGTAGTGTCTTCTTGCTACCTATAGGTGGAGACTGTAGTGTCCTATTGCTACCTATATGTGGAGACTATAGTGTTCTATTGCTACCTATAGGTGGAGATTGTAGTGTCTTCTTGCTACCTATAGGTGGAGATTGTAGTGTCGTATTGCTACCTATAGGTGGAGATAGTAGTGTCCTATTGCTACCTATAGGTGGAGACTGTAGTGTCCAATTGCTACCTATAGGTGGAGACTGTAGTGTCCCATTGCTACCTATAGGTGGAGACTGTAGTGTCCCATTGCTACCTATAGGTGGAGACTGTAGTGTCCCATTGCTACCTGTAGGTGGAGACTGTAGTGTCCCATTGCTACCTATATGTGGAGACTGTAGTGTCCCTTTGCTACCTATAGGTGGAGACTATAGTGTCCCATTGCTACCTATAGGTGGAGACTGTAGTGTCCTATTGCTACCTATAGGTGGAGACTGTAGTGTCCTATTGCTACCTGTAGGTGGAGACTGTTGTGTCCTATTGCTACCTATATGTGGAGACTGTAGTGTCCTATTGCTACCTATAGGTGGAGACTGTAGTGTCCTATTGCTACCTATATGTGGAGACTGTAGCCATATTAAAGGATCCTGTGTTACTGAATTTCAGCCCTAAGTACTTATAGTTTTTCACACACTCAATTAAATAGTCCCCATAATGAAACGTCTCTCGTGAGCCGTCCACTTTTGTTGAAGATAACCATTTTAGTTTTCATCATGTTAATTTCTAAGCTCAGTAAATGTGTTATGTTGCTCTAATTTTTCAAGCTCTTTTGATATTTTCTGATCAAAAATTGTATTAGCTGCAGGTGTAACTGTAGTAACTGAAAAAAGGTCTTTAAAATATGAAAACCACCTTGAGGGGTCAATTTTGTCAGATTGGGGTGCTGAAATTTTTCAATACATCCACAATTTTCCAATAATTATATCATTTGGCCTCTCCTGCACCCTTTTACAGAGATTTTTATCAGAGTGTGCCTTGTAATGAGGGGGAGCTAAGGTGTTATATCAGAGTGTGCCTGGTAATGAGGGGGAGCTAAGGTGTTATATCAGAGTGTGCCTTGTAATGAGGGAGAGCTTAAGTGTTATATCAGAGTGTGTCTGATAATGAGGAAGAGCAAAGGTGTAATATCAGAGTGTGCCTTGTAATGAGGGAGAGCTAAGGTGTTATATCAGAGTGTGCCTGGTAATGAGGGAGAGCTAAGGTGTTATATCAGAGTGTGCCTGGTAATGAGGGGGAGCTAAGGTGTTATATCAGAGTGTGCCTGGTAATGAGGGGGAGCTAAGGTGTTATATCAGAGTGTGCCTGGTAATGAGGGAGAGCTAAGGTGTTATATCAGAGTGTGCCTGGTAATGAGGGGGAGCTAAGGTGTTATATCAGAGTGTGCCTTGTAATGAGGGAGAGCTAAGGTGTTATATCAGAGTGTGCCTGGTAATGAGGGGGAGCTAAGGTGTTATATCAGAGTGTGCCTGGTAATGAGGGAGAGCTAAGGTGTTATATCAGAGTGTGCCTTGTAATGAGGGAGAGCTAAGGTGTTATATCAGAGTGTGCCTTGTAATGAGGGAGAGCTAAGGTGTTATATCAGAGTGTGCCTGGTAATGAGGGGGAGCTAAGGTGTTATATCAGAGTGTGCCTGGTAATGAGGGGGAGTTAAGGTGTTATATCAGAGTGTGCCTTGTAATGAGGGGGAGCTAAGGTGTTATATCAGAGTGTGCCTTGTAATGAGGAAGAGCTAAGGTGTTATATCAGAGTGTGCCTTGTAATGAGGGAGAGCTAAGGTGTTATATCAGAGTGTGCCTTGTAATGAGGGAGAGCTAAGGTGTTATATCAGAGTGTGCCTGGTAATGAGGGGGAGCTAAGGTGTTATATCAGAGTGTGCCTGGTAATGAGGGGGAGTTAAGGTGTTATATCAGAGTGTGCCTTGTAATGAGGGGGAGCTAAGGTGTTATATCAGAGTGTGCCTTGTAATGAGGAAGAGCTAAGGTGTTATATCAGAGTGTGCCTTGTAATGAGGGAGAGCTAAGGTGTTATATCAGAGTGTGCCTGGTAATGAGGGAGAGCTAAGGTGTTATATCAGAGTGTGCCTTGTAATGAGGGGGAGCTAAGGTGTTATATCAGAGTGTGCCTGGTAATGAGGGAGAGCTAAGGTGTTATATCAGAGTGTGCCTGGTAATGAGGGAGAGCTAAGGTGTTATATCAGAGTGTGCCTTGTAATGAGGGAGAGCTAAGGTGTTATATCAGAGTGTGCCTTGTAATGAGGGAGAGCTAAGGTGTTATATCAGAGTGTGCCTTGTAATGAGGGAGAGCTAAGGTGTTATATCAGAGTGTGCCTTGTAATGAGGGAGAGCTAAGGTGTTATATCAGAGTGTGCCTGGTAATGAGGGAGAGCTGAGGTGTTATATCAGAGTGTGCCTTGTAATGAGGGAGAGCTAAGGTGTTATATCAGAGTGTGCCTTGTAATGAGGGAGAGCTAAGGTGTTATATCAGAGTGTGTCTGGTAATGAGGGAGAGCTAAGGTGTTATATCAGAGTGTGCCTGGTAATGAGGAAGAGCTAAGGTGTTATATCAGAGTGTGCCTTGTAATGAGGGAGAGCTTAGGTGTTATATCAGAGTGTGCCTGGTAATGAGGGGGGGGGGGGTTATGAAGAGAGAACACTGTATAAATGCCCACTTGTATGGGATGACGCTTCAGAAAGAGCTTTGTTTTAAATTTGAAAAAAAAATATATATATATATATGAAAAACAGGCAAACAAACAAACAAAATCTCCGTCCTGTTAGATAGTCAAGGATGAAAACCATTGAAGGTTTGTGGACATATAAAATGAGAACTTCTGGCATTCATGTTATATATCTCTCCAGTTGGTGAATTCCCTGACATGTGATGAAAAGTATTCCTGCTCTGTTGAAGTTGGGTTTAAAAATCTATTTAATTGAAGAAAGGTTTTCCTACCAATGTATTGATGGAAGGGAGGGAGAGATAAAGTTATCGAATAATTTAATAACTGAAAACTTCTTATTTTTTTGTAACTTTTTTACAACTGGGCTAAGAGAGGTATCTTTCAGATAGATGTTATGGCAAAGATATATGAGCAGTCCAGGTGATTGAGGGTGTTTCACTGCTTGCTTGTCAGGACACTGCAGCTCCCACACCTGTGTTTTTACTCTTTGTTTAACCCCTGTTTTCCTCTTCCACACCTGTGTTTTTACTCTTTGTTTAACCCCTGTTTTCCTCTCCCACACCTGTGTTTTTACTCTTTGTTTAACCCCTGTTTTCCTCTCCCACACCAGTGTTTTTACTCTTTGTTTAACCCCTGTTTTCCTCTCCCACACCTGTGTTTTTACTCTTTGTTTAACCCCTGTTTTCCACTGCCACACCTGTGTTTTTACTGCATGTTTAAACTGCAGTTTTCACTGTTTGTACTTATTAACCTCATTCTAAAAGTGACAGGTGCTTAAAACATTTCCATCAGTTGTCAAGAAATATTCAGGAAACTAATTATTTGGATTTGGATAGATGGAAGTTATAAAGAAGTTTTTTTTTTCATGACGTGAATCCAGAAAAATATTTGTGGGGAGTTTTTGTAGAGATTAGGCTCTGCCAATATTATCAGAAAAGCAAATTTATTTGAGGTCTGTTTTGGGGGAAGTAAGTTGAAGACACAAACATGTGATTTAGAGGGTTAACTTCTGCACCAGATGCCAGCACCAGGCCATGCTCACTGACATTATATCAGCTTTGTTGTGAGTTGGTTCTCCTCAGGAGGTCATGACCTCAGGTCAAGAGGTCATCCACACTGACCTCCATGACCCTCAGATGTAGGTAGAGCAGTTGCCCTGTGGGACATGGCCTTGGTTTATCTCTGTGTGTGCCAGGTCTGGGCAGCATAAACTGCAGCAACTCAGGCCCCAAGTTGTTGCCTCCATTGGACAAGTTCTCTCAAATTTCCACCAAATAGTTGGCTTTTAAAGTGAAAATGAAGCATGCATGATCATAAAGATAGCATATTGGTGTTGCCTTGGACACACCAGCACTTCACAGACAGGGATTGGCTGATTAAAAACCACCAAGAGATATCTGTGTGGGAAATAGTTTGGATTGGTGGAAGTATCTGTGATAGTTGTTACTAATGTGTCGAAGATTGAGTAGTACTATTTTCAGGGACATAATCCACAAATTTGCTTCAAAAAAGTGGGTGGGTGGGTGGGTGGCGGGGGGGGGGGGGGATGAGGGGTGGAGGGGAGAGTCCAGTTGGAAGGTCATATGGTGTCTCCAGAGACTTGTGGCTCAGGTTCTGCCTGCACAGGACTGAGATAACTGAGATATCAACTTGGCTGATTGAACCTCAGTAATCAGTCATAATTTCAACAGCAGGGCTATTCTACCTCATTGTACCTCATGGATGACACTAGTCTTGTTGATCTATCATCATCATCATCATCATCATCATCATCATCATTTTTTTTTTTTTTTTTTTTTTGAAAATGAAAGTGGTGTTCTCAAGATATCCACCAAGGCTAGAATCATCATGCTACAATGTTGTGTGCTTATTGCTATCTGGCAGTAGAACAAATGGTTTTGATGGAAATTAATACACGTGTCTATGTCTCCTGCTGGTGTTGGAGATCTTTGTCAGACTGTGAAAATTATACCATTTGACATGCTCACTTGAAATGTATGGTGCGGCTCTTGTGTTGTGGCCGCACTTCTGTATCTGTGTGAGGAGAGTCCAGAAGGAGGACATAGAAAGTCATGAATCTGAACTGAAGCCATCAAGGAGACTCATGGCAATGATAAGACAGGGCTCATGGCAATGATAGGACAGGGCTCATGGCAATGATAGGATGGGGCTCATGGCAGTGATAGGACAGGAGTCATGGCAGTGATAGGATGGGGCTCGTGGCAATGATAAGACAGGAGTCATGGCAGTGATAGGACGGGGATCATGGCAGTGATAGGATGGGGCTCATGGCAGTGATAGGACAGGAGTCATGGCAATGATAGGATGGGGCTCATGGCAATAAAAGGGGCTCCAGTATCACTTGGGCAAATCTGGGCTGGTAAAAAATAGTATTTTAGCAGCAATCTGAAGGCCTTACGGCAGCTTCTTATCAAGGAGCTGGTCTCTTTTTGTGGCTTGCATGTGAGTTACATGTCCTGATAAGATAAAGTAAAGGCATGGTGTCCTTTTGTGTGGAACTTATTGAAACAGAATGAAATTTCACAAAATTCATATTTAAAGGGTACAAGAGACCCTCCCCCCCCAAAAAAAAAGGGACAAAAGAAAAGAAAAAAAATGTTCTAGAAGAAAGAGGACTCTGACTATGGATTTAAGTATGTTAAATAACTTTAGGTCCTCTGAGAATACTGGAGACCTCATCCCTCAAAATGACCTCAAACAGTATGGACAAGCCATAGAAACAATGAAAAAGGCAAACCGTGGCTGTATTATTCAAACATTCCAATACTAAAACACAATTGTGATACAAATAAAGATTTCTTGACCCCTTTCAGGGCTGTTCATAATTGTGATCATCATTATGAGCATACTAAGGGTAGATATCTTTTATATGAGCTCCTGCTCCCAGCAATGTGTCTATTAACCCATTCCCAGCCCGTACCAATAAAGCTGGTGACCTGGGCGTGTCTTTAATGCAGGTCTAACCTGCAATTTTCCCACAGAAATTTGTCTATAAATATAGATCTGAGACATAAAATGAGAATATTTACATCCAGGTGCATCTGGACAATTTGAAGGGGGCAGGGTTTAATGATGATACAGTGTATTATTTGTACTTGTGTATACTCATGTGTACATGTGTATACTCATATGTACTTGTGTATACTCATATGTACATGTGGCCTCTGACAGTCACCTGCCATTATGAGCTGGGCTTTACTGGCCTACACCCACATTATTCACTGTACCTATTAACCCTAACCCCTTATTCACTGTACCTATTAACCCTAACCCCTTATTCACTGTACCTATTAACCCTAACCCCTTGAACCAGCCAAAGCTGGCTGCTGGTCAAACATTGGCTGCATTTTTGTTTTTAGCTCTGCTATAAGTCACAGAGCTTAAATATGATCCCTCGTGTCAGTTTGACTGTAAATATTTGGTTGTCAACAGGATAGCATGTATGATTTTAAGTTAGTCCCTTGAAATTTTTTTATGTATCGTGTGAATAGAAATGTAGGTCCCTTTCATTACTAGTGGTGCCACCTGGTGGATTGTTTGGCATGAGGGGCCAAAAAGTGAAAAGAAATTAAAATGCTGAGGTGTGTGTTCAATTTTCCATGGATCCTTATGATATTTAATTAAAAATATTCTTGAGGCAATTATGTATAACCTGATGGTACCAGTGAGTGCCACCTGGTGGTGAACTTGACATATTACTTATTATTTGGTAAATTTTGTGAAATTCAGTATCTTGAGAAATTATAAGGTTAATTTCACCAAATATGCAACAAGTGTGTATCATATGTCAAAGTTGAATATCACATTATGCAAGTGACCTTGACCAACTTTCTCAAGGTCACAGAGGGAATACATTTCAGGAAATAATATTCTTGGGATGGTGATGACAGATCTGAATTTGTGGACACGCATCCATATACCAGTACAGGAATATAATAGAGACAAAAGTCTGTGAGATATGAAGTCATGGTGGTGCCTATTGTGGTAATTACTGGAATTAACATCATAGGTTTCAAGGTTTTATTTCGCAATCTGTAGTCAGAATACAATATTCTGTTTAGGCATGGAGGCCCAAAACATGTATGAATAACAAGTTTAAAACATAATTATATAAATACATAAATATAAGTCACAGGCACATATGGCAAATGATAAATGATTTAAAATTACCCTTCAATATCCAAATTAAAATAAGGGAATGAAACTGTTAGTATCAAGTAGAGTGCTTGTAAACCTGAGGTTTTGGAAGCATTCAACACTACTGAAAATGTATGGAAGGATGCTCTAGGTATAGGTATCAAAAACACTTTAAATTCATTGTTGTGGTATTAATTAGAGACAGAACTACAAAATATATCTACACCAAATATACATTAGACCAATGTTCAACTTTTTGTGAAATTTCAGCTGACTGTGACCACTTTTCAAGGTCATTAAGGACTTCGGGATCATTGACAAAAATTACCTTTCCAAAAATCCAAGAAAACCCCAGAATGGGTAAGGGGGTTAATCGTAAAGTTGGATTTTTACCAATTCTTTGGGAAAGTGGAAAAAAAAGAAAGAAAAAATAGACAGCTTCAATATGTAAAATTTGCAGTAATTTTTTTATCAAGATTCAAAAAAGAAAACAGAAAAGATCAGGATCACAGTGGGCGATAATAGGGGTTTTTACATACCAATGTTTCAAAAGCTTCACCAGAGCTTCAGATTGTCCCCTTACTTTATCTGTTTTGCATGTTCATTGCAAATATTTTCACTAAATCCTTTGTAATGTAGAATCCTGAAGGTCCAACAGTGCAGATTTATCTCCTCACATTCACAGTCTAATGCACATGGCATTTTCAGTACTTCCTCATGATGACACTAGATGGCACACTGATCAGTAAGCCAAAACAAGCATTGCAACCATTTGAAACCCTTTGTCAACCTTTTGCAAACCTTTTACTACCTTTACAAACCCTTACTTACAACGCTTTGCAACACAAAAAATGCATTTGGCTGTCAAGTTTTAGACGGGCTTAACCATACATTTCCGAAAATGATTTTTTTGGTGATGGTGGTCAGCAGTGCATTAGGCCCATGAGCATGCATTATTAATGTACACCATGTTATGTTTTATTACAGAATCTTGGTGACCTTGATCTTCAGTCCCAAGGTCACTGAGGACAAAGTTAAGGACTCACTCATTGTTGTCTTAGCACATGCGACAATGTCCATCACAGAAATTGCACAAATAAGCTATGATTACATGTGGAGTGAAGTGCCATCTGGTGGACAAATTAGACACCAAAAGCACATAAGCTGAAGACCCTTTAATTTATTTGCGCTAATACAGCCTATGTCAAAATTTTACAGAGGAACATACATTGTAATATAGACAATAGTACTTCCATATGTATATAGATTAGACAGGGACAGGATAGCTTATGGAGAGTAAAGAGTTCAGACTGTGGAATAGGGTAATGACTACTAGGAGTGGTTCTGGGGAAAAAGACACAAATATAAACAAGCTTAATATGTTCAGAAGCTACTTCACGACTTGCAGCATTGAAATGAAGATGTAGGTGTGCATATGGCCACAGTGTCAGCAGAGCATAAGTGCCCATGGGCCTCTTGTTTTTACCCAAAGAGCACACAAATAAATTACTCTATAGCCCTCCTTCATGGTGTACTGTTTGTATGCTGGCGATAAAATGACAATTGTAAATGACCTGTTACCCCACAAATTATGCAGTTACAGAATGAGTTCAAAAGGGCTGTTTTGGTGCCTGAGAGGGCAGAGACCATAGAGACTGCATCAAGCCGCTCCACTGTATTTTTTGCCTCCTCAATGTACTTGTCTCCTCAAATATCTGTCTGATTATACTCGTAACCTGACTTGGTCAGGAAGCTATTATACTGTTGATTGGGATTGCCAGTCACCCGCCTCTCCTATAATGACCTGTGTCAACTCATAGTCAGACATATATACACATATTCATAGCTTAATATTTTATCCAGTTTATGGCAGGAAAAGACAGTGTGGATTTGACATTGTGCATGTCCAAGTAAGTCTGCTTGATTTATACAGCATTGATCACCATTTATTCATAGGTCTTGATGTACTGATATGGCGACCAAAGTTATCCAGTGTTCTCAATATCATTATGAGTGTATATATAACTATGGCAGTCTGGAGGCATCTATCCAGAGTTGGGTATGACTAGGTGTGATGTACTTGTATCCTTGTGGAGTACCCAGACATATTGTGATTTTATCAGCAGCACACTTTTCCAAGCAGACTTTTATGCTGCTATTGCCTTTTATAGTTTTTTTGGTTATCTATTTTTATTATTTTTTGTCTCATTTATTTTTAGCAGGGAGGGGTCATACAATACATTTCAGTGTTTTATGTCCATTGTTGAGCTTTATATCGTGGTATGACCTTATACAGGGAACAGAAATGGAGTGGACAAACACCATACAATAATGATGTGGTATACTATACACTGACCATTACAATAATGATGTGGTATACTATACACTGACCATTACAATAATGATGTGGTATACTATACACTGACCACTACAATAATGATGTGGTATAATATACACTGACCATTACAATAATGATGTGGTATACTATACACTGACCATTACAATAATGACGTCGTATACTATACACTAATCTGGGTAGTGAGAGAAGACAAACCATTACAATAATGATGTCGTATACTATACACTGACCATTACAATAATGATGTGGTATACTATACACTGACCATTGCAATAATGATGTGGTATACTATACACTGACCATTACAATAATGATGTCGTATACTATACACTGACCATTACAATAATGATGTGGTATACTATACACTGAGATGAGTTGTGAGAGAAGACAAACCATTACAATAATGATGTCGTATACTATACACTGACCATTACAATAATGATGTCGTATACTATACACTGACCATTACAATAATGATGTGGTACACTATACACTGACCATTACAATAATGATGTCGTATACTATACACTGACCATTACAATAATGATGTCGTATACTATACACTGACCATTACAATAATGATGTGGTATACTATACACTGACCATTACAATAATGATGTGGTATACTATACACTAATCTGGGTAGTGAGAGAAGACAAACCATTACAATAATGATGTCGTATACTATACACTGACCATTACAATAATGATGTCGTATACTATACACTGACCATTACAATAATGATGTGGTATACTATACACTGACCATTACAATAATGATGTGGTATACTATACACTAATCTGGGTAGTGAGAGAAGACAAACCATTACAATAATGATGTCGTATACTATACACTGACCATTACAATAATGATGTGGTATACTATACACTGAGCTGGGTAGTGAGAGAAGACAAACCATTACAATAATGATGTCGTATACTATACACTGAGCTGGGTAGTGAGAGAAGACAAACCATTACAATAATGATGTCGTTTACCCCTCCATACAATCAGCTGGGCGGTGAAAGTAGACATACTTTGTGAGTGGACTACGAGCAGGAAAAACCATGTCCATTTGTCAGGTAACAATGCCTGGCACGTAGTGCTACAGCTGCACCATGACATCCATGATACAACATTGTGCCCCAGCTGCCATGTCACAGCTGCACCATGACATCCATGATACAACATTGTGCCCCAGCTACCATGTCACAGCTGCACCATGACATCCATGATACAACATTGTGCCCCAGCTACCATGTCACAGCTGCACCATGACATCCATGATACAACATTGTGCCCCAGCTACCATGTCACAGCTGCACCATGACATCCATGATACAACATTGTGCCCCAGCTACCATGTCACAGCTGCACCATGACATCCATGATACAACATTGTGCTGCAGCTGCCATGTCCCAGCTGCACCATGACATCCATGATACAACAGGCACTGACTTTCAGCTAAGCTGTTTTCTATACTAACCATTTCCCCCTGGCATTAAGATTAAGTCAACATATTTCCTTGGTGTGGGTTCTTCACTAAGTGTCTAACCCATGCCAAGCGAAGCTGTTGATGTGGGTCGTGTTATCACTAGTAGATTTTAACGGCGGCGTTTGGACATTTCGGCGGTGGTGGGCGCTGGATGGCGGCGACCAGCGGCGGTCTGCGGCGACAAGCGGCGGTTGGCGGCGATCGCCGCACTCATTCTCACCTGCTGTGGAGTCTCAACAGGAATGGGTGGCGGTGGGCGGCGATACTGCCTATCGCCGCCGACCGCCGCCCTGGGCGGCAGAATGCCGCTCATCGCCGCCTTCTGCCACAGACAAACTCAAATCAGTCCAGGGAGCACCTGTTTCTTTCAGTTGTAAGCTAAGAGAACAAATATATGCACCTTTTTAACAAATGTGTGCACTTATGGACCCAGGCTGGGTGACACTAAAAGTCAATATGTATATACACACACACACACAATGTAGGACTATCTACTATATGCACACACACACACTGTGTATGGGTGTGTGTATGTATATATATATATATATATATATATATATATATATATATATATATATATATATATATATATGTATGTGTATATATATACATGTATGTATGTATGTATAGATATTTCATAAATTATTAATCAAGACATCATTATCAGAATAAATATCTTTAATTATGACAACAGCATGCTGACTGCAAACAAAAGCTTACTGTCAGCCAAAAACACACAATAGTATTTAACATGCCAAACTACAATTGCAGAATTTGAATCTTAAACATACATATATTGACTTCTGACCGTGTGTGTGTATATATACATATTGACTTTTATTGTCACCCAGCCTGGGTCCATAAGTGCACACATTTGTTAAAAAGGTGCATATATTTGTTCTCTTAGCTTACAACTGAAAGAAACAGATGCTCCCTGGACTGATTTGAGTTTGTCTGTGGCAGAAGGCGGCGATGAGCGGCGTTCTGCCGCCCAGGGCGGTGGTCGGCGGCGATAGGCAGTATCGCCGCCCACTGCCGCCCATTCCTGTTGAGACTCCACAGCAGGTGAGAATGAGTGCGGTGGTCTGCGGCCACCAGCGGCGGATAGAGGCGATCGCCGCCGACCGCCGCTTGTCGCCGCAGACTGCCGCTAGTCGGCGCCATCCACCGCTGGTCGCCGCCATCCACCGCCCACCGCCGCGGAAATGTCCAAATGCCGCCGTTAAAATCTACTAGTGTATCTTGATGGGTCTTATCTACAATTCTGACTCAAATGTGATTTTTATTAGGGGACCGCCAAAGGCGAGTCCCCTGCCGGTTCTGTGCGTCTGTTCGTCTCTCTGTCCATGTGTCCGGCTGGATCCTTTCTGCAAGATAACTTGAGTAGATTTTGAGCTAGGGCTTTCATGTTGCACCTGATTTAGTCCTCTATAAGGGCTAGGATAAGTTCAAAGATGGGTGACCTTATATCGGAGCAACTGTTGACAGTCTACAACATGTCTGTCACAATGCACCTGAAGCTATGTCAGAGCAACTGTTGACAGTCTACAACATGTCTGTCACAATGCACCTGAGGCTATATCAGAGCAACTATTGACCTGCAGTTTTTTCTCAAGAAATATATCATTTTAGTGTTTAAATGAAATGTCTTTTTGCAATGAATTTTAAGCTTGGAATTGTTATTTATAACAGTTTATGTGAGTGCAGCTTTAGTTGTGATTGACGCCGACAGATTTCAGTGTCCTTAATTTTACATGTTCTTTAAGATACTCATTTTAACAATCTTTTACCTTCAGCATCATTGATGATAATATTTGTCTGTAGTCACTGACTTTATGTAGCATTATACTCTGCTTATATAGAGGAAGATGACTGCTGACTTGGTGATCTAAAGGTTAAAATAAAGCATCTAGATGGTGCAAAGGGAGAAGGGGTTAATATAGGTACTGGAGGCTACTTCTTTCTGCAGATATCCCAAGTGGTAGACTGGGCAGTGGCAGTGTGAAGCCTGGGAGCTTGTGTGTGTGTTTACCTTCATCACACAGAGACAGGGCTAATTTGTTACCTCCAGTAATTATAGCTGGCATACATACATGTGATGATGCATCATGTAACATGTGCATTGATTATGTGGCATAACCCACCAAATTTAGTGTGCACCTGGTGTCCCCTAATCATGTATAGTGGGGGCAAAGGGGGTAGTTTTCATGGTTCCTGTTTTTAGAAGGCACTGCTTGTCCAGTAATTACTTACAGGGGGTAAAGTGTGAACTAGTAGTATTCATGGTTCGTGTTTTTTAATTGTACACAGGTTGTCCAGTAATTGTATGTGTAGTGGGTAAAAGGGTTAATATTCATGGGTAATATGTCTATGCGTACAGTTTTATGCCAACTATAATTGTGTTTTAGGTTAAAGAGAGAAACAGAACTGAGTGGTACGCTACTTAATATATTGTTGCAGATCATGTCAGATTAAATTGTTAATCATTCATTTAAGTTTCATGCATGGGGACTCAAGAGATCTGAGTTCATGCATGGGGACTCAAGAGATCTAAGTTCATGCATGGGGACTCAAGAGATCTAAGTTCATGCATGGGGACTCAAGAGATCTAAGTTCATGCATGGGGACTCAAGAGATCTAAGTTCATGCAGGGGGACTCAAGAGATCTGAGTTCTGTCCTACTTTCTGAACGCATGCTGACCACATCAAATTAAATAGAAGATAATCAGTCCTTTAAAGTGCAGAACAGAGTGATGCATAGTCTGACTGCTGTATGGGTGTGGCTGCAATAGGAGTGAATCAAGATGTGTGAGTACATGTGTATGTCAAATATACATGTGTTGGAATCTCCCTATTAAGACATTTAGACCACTTTAGGGACTGACAATATGTGATCTGAATAGAGGATAGAATTTAACCCATTCCTGGTCCGAGTATGCTTGAGTCACTAGCTTTCCCTAATGTAGGTAGGGCACATTTATTGCACCCAACCCACACCAAGGAGACCTACTGACCTAAGGGGGCAAGGAGACCTACTGACCTGGGGGGGCAAGGAGACCTAACCTAACAGGGCAAGGAGACCTACTGACCTAGGAGGGCAACGAGACCTACTGACCTGTGGGGGCAAGGAGACCTACTGACCTAGGAGGGCAAGGAGACCTACTGACGGGGGGGTGGGGGGGCAAGGAGACCTAACCTAACAGAGCAAGGAGACCTACTGACCTAGGAGGGCAAGACCTACTGACCTATGGGGGCAAGGAGACCTACTGACCTAGGAGGGCAAGGAGACCTACTGACCTGGGGGGCAAGGAGACCTAACCTAACAGGGCAAGGAGACCTACTGACCTAGGAGGGCAAGACCTACTGACCTAGGAGGGCAAGGAGACCTAACCTAGGAGGGCAAGAAGACCTACTGACCTAGGAGGACAAGGAGACCTAACCTAAGAAAGCAAGGAGACCTACTGACCTAGGAGGGCAGGCCAGCACAAATCACAGAAAAAATGGTTTCTGGTCATCAGAAATTTAAGTGAAAATGTTAAGGCAGACAACACTTTTACATCCAGGCACTTTGGATGATTTGACAGGAATGAGCTAATTAAGGACTGTGTGTGCATGAATGTGTGTGTGTGTGTGTGTGTGTGTGTGTGTGTGTGTGTACACACACATACCTCTTCTCATACCCATTCATCTGTAACACCTTGGGTATACTGGTGATGCTGTCCATGCTGTTTGACCTCCATATACAGATCACCTGCTTTATGTGACCACTTTTGGACCTGCCCTTGGGGTGGGCTTATAAAGGAGAGACTACTCTACGACCCTGAGTTAGTTCTTGGGATAACTCTGCAACAATCAGTGAGTACTTGGGCCTACTCTATGACTCTCAGTGAGTACTTGGGCCTACTCTATGACTCTCAGCGAGTACTTGGGACTACTCTTTGACTCTCAGCGAGTACTTGGGACTACTCTATAACTCTCAGCGAGTACTTGGGACTACTCTATGACTCTCAGCGAGTACTTGTGCAATTTTGCATGGAGACTAGGCTGAGTAGGACAAAATTTACATTTTTGGCCGTACTCCAGTTATGAAAACTCATTATTTCCTGTGTACTGACGCGTGGATGGTTGTGTACCTGAGGTAGGCTCCAGCAGACACGGACCCCTTGTCTGAAGGGCATCGGTCCACATGCATGGCACACATTCAAAACAAAAAACTGAAAAAATTTTGTCCAAATTTACTTTAGTACAGGACCACGGGGGGGGGGGGGGGGGGGGAGTGTGACAAGAAGTTAGCAGTGTCCTTGATCAACATCACAGGATCATGCCATATTAAATCACATACTGAATTATCAAAGATGCATGAGACAAAGACACGAATTTCTTACTTTGTCAAGGAACTGTGTTTAGCTGTGACGTGTACATAGCTGTGATAGTGTACATAGCTATGACAGTGTACAGTGTACATAGCTGTGACAGTGTACATTGCTGTGACAGTGTACATTGCTGTAACAGTGTAGTAACAGTGTACATAGCTGTGACAGTGTACAGTGTACATAGCTGTGACAGTGTACATTGCTGTGACAGTGTAGTAACAGTGTACATAGCTGTGACAGTGTACAGTGTACATAGCTGTGACAGTGTACATAGCTGTGACAGTGTAGTAACAGTGTACATAGCTGTGACAGTGTACAGTGTACATAGCTGTAACAGTGTAGTAGCAGTGTACATAGCTGTGACAGTGTACATAGCTGTGACAGTGTAGTAACTGTACATAGCTGTGACAGTGTAGTAACAGTGTACATAGCTGTAACAGTGTAGTAACAGTGTACATAGCTGTGACAGTGAACATTGCTGTGACAGTGTAGTAACAGTGTACATAGCTGTGACAGTGTACATTGCTGTGACAGTGTAGTAACAGTGTACATAGCTGTGACAGTGTACATTGCTGTGACAGTGTAGTAACAGTGTACATAGCTGTGACAGTGTACATTGCTGTGACTGTGTACAGTGAACATAGCTGTGACTGTGTACAGTGAACATAGCTGTGACAGTGTACATAGCTGTAACAGTGTACATAGCTGTAACAGTGTACATAGCTGTGACAGTGTACATAGCTGTGACAGTGTACATAGCTGTGACAGTGTACATAGCTGTAACAGTGTAGTAACAGTGTACATAGCTGTGACAGTGTACACAGGTGTAACAGTGTTGTAACAGTGTCCATAGCGGTGACAGTGTTGTAACAATGTACATAGCTGTGACAGTGTACATTGTTGTGACAGTGTAGTAACAGTGTACATAGCTGTGACAGTGTAGTAACAGTGTACATAGCTGTGACAGTGTACACAGGTGTGACAGTGTTGTAACAGTGTACATAGCTGTGACAGTGTAGTAACAGTGTACATAGCTGTGACAGTGTACAGTGTACATAGCTGTAACAGTGTAGTAACAGTGTACATAGCTGTGACAGTGAACATTGCTGTGACAGTGTAGTAACAGTGTACATAGCTGTGACAGTGTACATTGCTGTGACAGTGTAGTAACAGTGTACATAGCTGTGACAGTGTACATTGCTGTGACAGTGTACAGTGTACATAGCTGTGACAGTGTACATAGCTGTAACAGTGTACATAGCTGTAACAGTGTACATTGCTGTGACAGTGTACAGTGTACATAGCTGTGACAGTGTACATAGCTGTAACAGTGTACATAGCTGTAACAGTGTACATTGCTGTGACAGTGTACAGTGTACATAGCTGTGACAGTGTACATAGCTGTGACAGTGTACATAGCTGTAACAGTGTAGTAACAGTGTACATAGCTGTAACAGTGTACACAGGTGTGACAGTGTTGTAACAGTGTCCATAGCGGTGACAGTGTTGTAACAATGTACATAGCTGTGACAGTGTACAGTGTACATAACTGTGACAGTGTAGTAACAGTGTACATAGCTGTGACAGTGTAGTAACAGTGTACATAGCTGTGACAGTGTACAGTGTACATAGCTGTAACAGTGTAGTAACAGTGTACATTGCTGTGACAGTGTACAGTGTACATAGCTGTGACAGTGTACATTGCTGTAACAGTGTAGTAACAGTGTACATAGCTGTGACAGTGTACACAGGTGTACCAGTGTTGTAACAGTGTCCATAGCGGTGACAGTGTAGTAACAGTGTACATAGCTGTGACAGTGTACATTGCTGTGACAGTGTAGTAACAGTGTACATAGCTGTGACAGTGTACATTGCTGTGACAGTGTAGTAACAGTGTACATAGCTGTGACAGTGTACATTGCTGTGACTGTGTACAGTGAACATAGCTGTGACAGTGTACATAGCTGTAACAGTGTACATAGCTGTAACAGTGTACATTGCTGTGACAGTGTACAGTGTACATAGCTGTGACAGTGTACATAGCTGTGACAGTGTACATAGCTGTGACAGTGTACATAGCTGTAACAGTGTAGTAACAGTGTACATAGCTGTGACAGTGTACACAGGTGTAACAGTGTTGTAACAGTGTCCATAGCGGTGACAGTGTTGTAACAATGTACATAGCTGTGACAGTGTACATTGCTGTGACAGTGTAGTAACAGTGTACATAGCTGTGACAGTGTAGTAACAGTGTACATAGCTGTGACAGTGTACACAGGTGTGACAGTGTTGTAACAGTGTACATAGCTGTGACAGTGTAGTAACAGTGTACATAGCTGTGACAGTGTACAGTGTACATAGCTGTAACAGTGTAGTAACAGTGTACATAGCTGTGACAGTGAACATTGCTGTGACAGTGTAGTAACAGTGTACATAGCTGTGACAGTGTACATTGCTGTGACAGTGTAGTAACAGTGTACATAGCTGTAACAGTGTACATTGCTGTGACAGTGTACAGTGTACATAGCTGTGACAGTGTACATAGCTGTGACAGTGTACATAGCTGTAACAGTGTAGTAACAGTGTACATAGCTGTAACAGTGTACACAGGTGTGACAGTGTTGTAACAGTGTCCATAGCGGTGACAGTGTTGTAACAATGTACATAGCTGTGACAGTGTACATTGCTGTGACAGTGTACAGTGTACATAACTGTGACAGTGTAGTAACAGTGTACATAGCTGTGACAGTGTAGTAACAGTGTACATAGCTGTGACAGTGTACAGTGTATATAGCTGTAACAGTGTAGTAACAGTGTACATTGCTGTGACAGTGTACAGTGTACATAGCTGTGACAGTGTACATTGCTGTAACAGTGTAGTAACAGTGTACATAGCTGTGACAGTGTACACAGGTGTGACAGTGTTGTAACAGTGTCCATAGCGGTGACAGTGTTGTAACAATGTACATAGCTGTGACAGTGTACATTATCTTAGGGCTGGAAATTAAGGCAAGCCCTATGGTGCAGGAAAAGTAAATTTTCAGACAGGACAAGTGAAAATTTGTAGTTTAACAGAGATTTAACCTGATACTTATCAGACCATTAGACAGCGCTCAGTGCTCAATTTCCTGTATGTCAACCCTTTGCCACCTCTCAGTGATGTATTACTGTAATGGATACAAAGGGCTGCCATGTTTGTGCCTGTTGTCTGCTGAGCTTATGAGGTACCTAACACAGAGACAGTGGAATACATGAGGTACCTAACACAGAGACAGTGGAATTTATGAGGTACCTAACACAGAGACAGTGGAATACAGCAAAGTTGCACATTTCCCTGTTTCATTCACACGTAGTGTGGTTTATTTGGAAGGATACCTATGATACAGAGAAACATGGTTATCACAGATATGCATATTAAAGTTGGTTGAGTTTAGTTATCAGCATGTGAGATACTTTATAAGAGTTGCACTTTCCTGGCTGCTTGTGTCTTTCTCTGCCCCATCCCTAATGAAATTTTTGTAGGCACAAAAAATTATGAGAAAGTGAGAGAAATATAAATTTGATACAGTAGGACACCAGTTACAGTAGTTTTCTTTCACATAAGTATATTGAAAAAATAAATAAACAAAATCATTCACAATTTTGTAAATGGTACACAAAACTTATTTTATGTTTGTTATGCTGTGGTAGTGGTTCACCAATCCCAAGAGTTCTTGGTAGATAAGCAGCATTCCATGCCTTCTATAAATGTTACAGCCATTGAGCAATTCCTTACAGTAGTAAAAGGCAAAAATGACACTGACCCACTGTACCCCTTGTCCCATTATACCCCGCATAGGTGTCCAGTACTGTGGAGTTTTTTCTCTTATTGAGTTATTCAGTACTACCAGGCCAAGTGAAGTAATCAAGCAAATTTTCATCTTCCATGTAACCACTGACCTCTCAAGGTTATGTTTATGTCACAGAACAGTTGAACCATGCACTTCCAAATCAAGTGTCAGAATATTAGTTTATGACTGTGAGCTGATGAAAGGAAGAACAATGAAATTACAGGTACATCACTGTCCATCTGCCTAGGTCTGCTCTCAGAAAAAAAGGAAAATAACTTTGGAGACTTACTCCTGATATTAGTGGCAACCTGACCTCTCTCTTCCCTAATTCAGTTTAGTGTGTAATTCAGTTTAGTGTGTAATTCAGTTTAGTGAGTCACTTGGGCCTTTCAGTTCCAGGTCTTGTCTGACCTGAATATTGTACCATAAGATGTATGTAGCCTCTAATTAAACATAAAACGAAAATGCACTGAGAGTCAAGTCAGGGGCTGTGTGGTGTCTTAATGGACCCCATGATTTCTAAAACAGGAATGGACTCTGAATTATCTGGGTGGAGTTCTTTGACATCAGATGTACATGTAGACATGGGATATCACATACAAATGAGAGCGATCACTGTGAGATCACAGTAGTCTGGTCTTACTGCTGGGATTTTTTTCTCAAAATACCAATTAGATATGACATTTACAGAATGGCAGCAGAACAAAAAATGTAGTGTGATCAGGTAGGATACGTATAAACATAAAGTTCTAGGAAAAGTATCAGGTGGTTAACCTTATGAGTGAATGACATCTCCAGTAGGAGGTATTCATTTTAACTGGGAGCCTGTGCTGCCATCTAGGCTGCAGCAAGAAACTCAACAGGAAGGAAGGCAGATTCAACTGTTAAGCAGTGCTGGTAAAAGTAACAAAGTGAGAAACCAACAAGTTTAAGAAATGTCATTCACTGAATATTGAAACATACAAAATGCTTAACATATTTGGAAAATTTCATTTGTTGGTTTGAAAAATGCTTTTTTCTGGAGGGTTAAGTGATATAACTGGTACAACTGCCCTCATCATGGTGGAGGCATAGTCCTGTTGCCGAGCAACTTAAGGGATAAGAGCTGGTCTGCAGTTAACGTGGTTAAATATGAATACCTCCTGTTTTTACCTCAGCTGACTTGTCAGTCAGCTGAGGTTTTTTGAGGGTCTGTCGTCCGTCGTCCGTCCGTCGTCCACAATTCACATTTTCAACTTCTTCTCAAAAACCGTCAGCCAGATTCACTTCAAACTTGGTGGAAATGTGCCTTGGGTGGGTCTCTATCAGGTTTGTTCAAATGGTCGCGGTCCAGTGATTTTTGGATTTTTAATGAATTTTTTTGTTCTTTTTTGGGTAAATCTTAAAAAATCTTCTCTGAAACCGCTCACCCAATTGCTTTGATATTACACAGGAACACTCCCTGGAACTCTTAGTTCTGAATTTGTTCACCAGGTGGCGCTGCAATTTTTTCCTAATTTTTTATGAATTTTTGTGTGTTATAGCTATTTTTGACTTCTTCTCCAGAACCGTCACTCAGATTAAGCTGAAACATGGTGGATACGTTCCTTGTAGAAGGGTCAAACAAAGCTGTTCACTATGTGGGAATGCTGCGGATTCCTGATTTTTAACGATTTTTTCAATTCGGGTACTTATTGGTCAATGAAGCTTCCCTTTTGATTACTGTGGAAGTCAATGAGCATTCTAATGCTTATTTACATTTTCTACTTCTTCTCCAAAACCGTCATCCAGATTTACTTCAAACTTGGTGGCAATGTACCTTGGGTGGGTTCCTACCAATTTTGTTCAAATGTTCATGCTCCAGTGATTTTTGGATTTTTAATGAATTTTTTTGTTCTTTTTTTTAAGGACAAATCTTAAAAATCTTCTTCTCCGAAACTGGGTACCCAATTGCTTTGATATCGTACATAGACACCCCCGGGGACACCTAGTTCCCAATTTGTTCACCAGGTGGCCCTGCAATTTTTTTTAGGAATTTTTTGTATGGTTTTATTATTTTTCACTTGTCAGAACAGTCCCTCAGATTAAGCTGAAATGTGATGGATATGTTGTTGTGGAAGGGTCAAACAGTTGTTTACTAGGTGGCACTGCTTTGTATTCCTGATTTTTAGGGATTTTCAATTCAGGTACTTATCGTTCGATGCAGCTTTCCTATTGATTACTATGTAAGTCAATGGGCATTCTAATGCTAATTCAAAGGACAACTGACACAAAATTTACTGTTTACTTGAGATCTGTTTTGAGTTAGCAATACATGTTAATTATTCTGTATGAAGGTCATGCTGAGACAGTACATGAATGACCGTGACCTCGTTTGTGGGGTCACAGTGCAACATACATGAATTTACTCTTCATTATAACTTGAGAACTACTTGAACTTTGATGTTGCACATGTAAGTGTTCTTCTATAAAGGTCAGACTTACTCAGAACATGGTGTCCTTGATCCTTTCCCAAGTTCATAGAGCTGCGAGTGTGATGAATGTCAAGATCAGCTGAGGCACGGGCTGTTCACACAGCCCTCTTGTTTTTTCTGGCCTAGTCCTCAGGCCAAGTTATGGTCATAGTTCACTTGCCCCTGTTTAAACTGACTTTATCACCAATTATTGATTAAAACCAATTTTTCCTCACCCTGATTGGCTGTTCACTTGCCCCACACTGGCGTGCAGATAGAGCATGCGTGCTGAGCCCTGAACTAGTGCAGACAGGACATGCGTGCTGAACCCTGAACTGTTTATTATGTTATGATCCTCGACATATGTATAATGAAAAAGTAGGGAAAAAAAAACACCCTGAAGAACGATTATGATGTCTTGACTTGAGATTATTGAACCCTTTTGTGGCCAGAATAAGAGAGGCTTATAGCTCTCTTGAAAGGCACATTGAACCACTGCATGCCTGCCCCAGCCTGACCCAGCCTGTCCCAGCCTGCCCCAGCCTGCCCCAGCCTGTCGTAGCCTGTCCCAGCCTTCCCCAGCCTGTCCCAGCATGCCCCAGCCTGCCCCAGCCTGTCCCAGCCTGCCCCAGCCTGCCCCAGCCTGTCCCAGCCTGTCCTAGCCTGCCCTAGCCTGCCCCAGCCTGTCCTAGCCTGTCCCAGCATGCCCCAGCCTGTCCCATCTGATGGACCACACCTGTAGTTAATTCTCATTGTCTCCTGTTTGTGAAAAATGTGAGGCTTAGCATTGAAGCAGGTGACCTTTGACCTTCTATCTTGTTCCATGGTGTAGATGCTTGAACATGTGAAAAGGGAGGGAATCACAAGGAACAATTTTCAAAGGGAATCCAGTCAGACTCCAGTTTTTTCAGCAAAACCAGGTACAAAGTGTTCACTGTTACCCTTGCAATTAACCAGGTAGCAGCTTTGATGGTCTGTCAAACATTTGATTCAATTATTTTTGTTTTTTTGTTTTTTGTTTTGCATGATACCATAAAATTGTAGGGTCACTTCAGAGTTTGCATGCTTTCACAAAGTATGTGGATGTGGATGATCAGGGACACATGATTTTATTCCTGTTGACCTCTTTCAGGTCTTAACCGCCTGGCAGCCAGTGATGCCAACAAGGAGCGCATCCTCAAGAAGGGGGCACTTCCACTGTTCATGCAACTCTTGCTGCCCGGCTGCTCAGAGGAAGAACGACTTGTATCTGCACAGGGACTATGGATCCTTGCCTTCAATGAAGAATGCAAGCGCATGATTCGTGAAGAGGCAGGCTGTATAGAAGGTAGGTGGCGACACCTGATGGGATATTGATATCACTTATCCTAAGCTAGAAAGGTAACTGTGTTATCAAAGGTGTGAAGTCAAAACTGTCAAAAGATAAGGTGGTTGTTGAGACAGTTTTTATTGTACTTCACATACATAAAGGGTTAATTAGGAGACTACTTTTTATGTACACCAAAAAGGGATATTAAAATAACTGTACCACAGAAAAGAGGGACCAATTTAACTAGGGATGTTAAACTAACTATACCACAGCATAGAGGGACCAATTTAACTAGGGATATTAAACTAATTATACCACAGAATAGATGGAAGAATTTAACTAGGGATCTTAGACTAACTTTACCTCAGCATTGGTGGACCAACCTATCTACATATTAGACTAACTATACCACAGCATAGGTGGAACAATTTAACTGGGGATATATCAGATAAATGCTCCAGTCCCAAGGGTGCCCACTTTACGGAGGTTTTACTGTATATATATATATATATATATATATATATGTGTGTGTGTGTGTGTGTGTGTGTGTGTGTGTGTGTGTGTGTGTGTGTGTGTGTATTTATTCATTTATATACACATGTCCAAACTAAGCAAACACAAGACTGTACAATTGGCTTTTCCACTAGCCCAGGGTAAGCAAATTCCAATCAGGTTAAGTTAAAATCTCCAAGCACTAGGCTTAGGGGCAACCAGAAATTGTGGTGCTTTAAATAAAGTTTGTGTAGATGGACAAGCAAGTTTACATAGAGGTCTAGTAAAATGCCAGAAGTACTCTCTCTGAGGACTACAGCAGATCACTATAGTGGGAAATCCCTGAAACATTTCAAAGTTTTGCAGAACATTTACTGTATGAGATGAAAACTGTAATACACATACGTGCCCTGTGTGTTGTAGGCCTCCAAATGCTTGGCAACAGAGGTCAGCGAGAGGAGATCAGACGCACTGCCAAAGGCGCCCTCTGGGTGATTCAGGACAAGGCAGCAGCACCCAAACCCGCCCCTGCAGCAGGTAGTGTCAAAGGTAATATACACAGGTCAAAGGTCAAGGAATATTTAATTGTGAAAACTGGCAGAGATGTTGTAAAAATATAAACTGTGTGACAGTACTATCAGAAAAAGTGCACTGCAATTGCTTTCTCTTCTTACATGTAAGAACTGCTGAATTGTTGTGTTTTGTTTTTTTTCAACCTGCATTTTGGACCATATAAATACTGGCCCTTCAGCACTAGGGTTAAACAAGTTTATAAATTCACAGTCAAACCTTCACATTTTCACCAGGAATAAGTTGGAATTCTCAAATAAGATAATAAACATGTCAATCCAGCCTGGTATTCAAAGTTGTAAAATTTCATAAGATTTTCAAATTTGAATATTTAGTTTAACTGCAAAGTAAACAATACATAATAAACCCCCAGAAAAGAAAGTTACAGTCCATTCAGTTTAATTTAACCCATTAACATGAATTTATAACTGCTTTGAGTCAGTGGGAGAGCCGTGAGAGGTTTTAAGGCCAGTGCAGCCACAGCCACGTCATTAGCCTGGTGATGAGACAATATCTGACATGTCATTAGCCTGGTGATAAGACAGTATCTGACATGTCATTAGCCTGGTGATGAGACAATATCTGACATGTCATTAGCCTGGTGATGAGACAATGTCTGACATGTCACTAGCCTGGTGATGAGACAATGTCTGACATATCATTAATTACGCTGTTGATGAGACAATATCTGAGATGTCGTTAGCCTGGTGATGAGACAATATCTGACGTCATTAGCCTGGTGATGAGACAATGTCTGACATATCATTAGCCTGGTGATGAGACAATATCTGAGATGTCGTTAGCCTGGTGATGAGACAATATCTGACATGTCATTAGCCTGGTGATGAGACAATTTCTGACATATCATTAGCCTGGTGATGAGATAAGGTTTGAGATGTCATTAGCTGGTGATGAGAGAATGTCTGAGGTGTCATTAGCCTGGTGATGAGACAATGTCTGACGTCATTAGCCTGGTGATAAGACAATGTCTGAGATGTCATTAGCCTGGTGATGAGACAGTATCTGACATATCATTAGCCTGGTGATGAGACAATGTCTGAGATGTCATTAGCCTGGTGATGAGACAATATCTGACGCCATCAACCTGGTGATGAGACAATGTCTGACATGTCATTAGCCTGGTGATGAGACAATATCTGAGATGTCATTAGCCTGGTGATCAGACAGTTTCTGACATGTCATTAGCCTGGTGATGAGACAAAGTCTGAGATGTCATTAGCTGGTGATAAGACAATGTCTGATGTCATTAGCTGGGTGATGAGTCAATATCTGACATGTCATTAGCCCGGTGATGAGACAATATCTGACATATCATTAGCCTGGTGATGAGACAATGTCTGAGATGTCATTAGCCTGGTGATGAGACAAGGTTTGAGATGTCATTAGCCTGGTGATGAGACAATGTCTGACATGTCAATAGCCTGGTGATGAGACAGTATCTGACATTTCATTAGCCTGGTGATGACACAATGTCTGACATGTCTTTAGCCTGGTGATGAGACAATATCTGACATGTCACAATGTCTGACATGTCATTAGCCTGGTGATGAGGCAATGTCTGAGATGTCATTAGCCTGGTGATGAGACAATATCTGACATCATTAGCCTGGTGATGAGACAATGTCTGACGTGTCATTAGCCTGGTGATGAGACAATATCTGACATCATTAGCCTGGTGATGAGACAATGTCTGATGTGTCATTAGCCTGGTGATGAGACAACATCTGACATGTCTGGCTGTGTGCATTCATAGAAAGAGGGAGGAATTTTAGATTCCACATTTGCCTTGGAAACCCTAAATCTTGACTTAAAGTGAAATGATGAAAGTTCTGTCTGTCAAGTTCATGATCAGATGAAACTCTAGTCAGTAATGTCCTTTTAACTTCTAAAATTTGTTTGAAAAAAAGTATAGATATTGGTTTTGTGATAAAATGAGTTACAAATGTGAAGGTGTGATGGTGGTAAGTGACTTTAGTTGCAATGGTGAATGACTTTTGGCAACTCTAACAGGAATCATGTGGCAAAGTGTTTGGCATAAGATGAGGCAAGTTGGTGACTTGAGCGAAAGTTCTCTTTACAAGGAAGATAATTATGCAATGCTAAAAGCTTGCACAGTGTATAGTCAGAAAAGTTTGTCACTGTCATACGTGAAGGTGTAGCGGGATGTAGATTTGCTGTCAGTGAGGAAGTCTCTTATTACAGGGAAGAAGGAAGAGAGCCAGCCTCATGTCATGGTCAGCTACCAGTGGTCATCCAGACCCACTCTCCTCAAGATACGAGATCGGCTGAGGGCCGGCGGGTACAAGGTCTTCATGGACACAGACAATATGAGTAAGTGTAGCTTGTAGGGCAGACCTTGCATGAGCCTGACTAGCAAGCTTAGAGTACTAGCATTGGGCAAATGTAAGTCATGGTTAATTCTTAGTAGTAGTAACTACTGGACACATTGAGCTTTGTTGCAACCAATCAAATAATAGCTTTCATATTTCTGATTTCTTCCAAGAGTAACCAATCAGGTTCCAGTTTACAGATAGGTCAATTTTGCAGGAAGTTTTGTTAGACAATTAGACGAACATCCCTGACTTTGGTGTTAACAATGGGGCGGTGGGTGGCAGAAGGCTTTGGATAATCACTTTGTACTATCAGTTTACATTAGACAATATTAACCTGTACAAAGCTCACACCAGTCAGATTTGCAGTACACTAGCTCATGAACACTGCAGTACACAAGCTCATTAACACACTGGACATGATTCATACTTACAACACATAACCAACATACGTACAGATGTGCCACAACTTAGAGTGTCTTTTAACACTTTCCAGTCTGGGCTATATATAGGAGCTATGTACCCAGTGTCTGGTGATTTGGGGTATGTCAAATAACACTTCTTCACCACAATGTACAACATTCAAAGACTTAAATCAGCATATTCTGCGTTGCAATGACCACAAAAGAATCAGGTAGCCCGCAAGTTACCTCCGCTGCTTTTTATTCATTTTGGACAATATTAATGAAAAAGGCATTTTGAAGAATCAAGAACTTTATTTCACAATCACAACAATAAATGGTCTCAAATTTTTAGCATATATGGGGTGGGAATAGACGTTTTAATATTTGTTGCTAATATAGCTAAAGGTCGTTCAAGGTCACAGGACCTGGCCACCATCTTGGATTTTTGCAGATTTTCAAACCAATTTTGCTTCATTTGCATGTAAAATACAATTGAACTGTCTGAAATTTTTTTGTTAGTATTTATAGTGTCAAAGAAGGCAGCATATATGCCAAAGTGAATTTCCTGACCACAATTTGCACCATTTCAGCTCTTAAATTGATAATTGTGAGAGAACTGGGCCATAATAATGCCTGATACACCTGTATGTGACCTCCATTTAATACTCTGTAATGTTGGGGGTATACTTATAAAAGAAGCACTTTGCAAGACCAAAAGCTATATTTCACAATCACAAGAGGAAATTGTCCCGAAGTTTCAAAACATGTGGGGTATATATAGACTTCCAGAGCAAATGCGTGGATATGACTGGTCGGTTGTAATTGGTACCTTTTCCATCACTATAGTGGCCAGTTTTCCTATAATACTTCTCTTTGTAACTAGAATAGGCTTTCGGCGATCTTTTTCTGCCATTGTCACACATTAAATCTCCAAATGAATCCTATATCCTTTTTAAGAAAGGAGATTTGGTCGAGTGGATATGTGCGTTTCCCATTTCAGCTAGGCGCCTGGTGCCAAAGGTTGCAGGTTTGAGTCCCACTCATTCCGAACATAAAATATATATTTTCGGCATTTCCTTAATACAGGTGGATTTAAGTCCCCGATTCTGGAAATAAATGCCGACTCAGTAAATATACTGCATAACCATGTTGATATGGCACTGGCGCGTAACTTATCTCCATTGAACCATTCTTTTTAAGAATGGGGATTTGGTCGAGTGGATATGTGCGTTTCCCATTTCAGCTAGGTGACTGGTGTCAAAGGTTGCAGGTTCAAGTCCCTCTGTTTCGAACATATAATATAATATACCTAGAAACAACTCAATTTACAGTTGCTTGTGACTCGCCCCATTGTCCCATGATGGCAAACACTAGTGGGCGAAAGTGTGGGGAAAGTGCATGTGGGCAAGCACCACAGCTTTTCATTGGAGCATGTGACATATGAAAATGAGGCATTTTTGTGATTTGTGATGTCACTTTGAGCCAAAAGAAAACTGCCAGATGCTCAGCTTTTATCAATGAGTATGACCTGTTTGTGACCTGCTTATGACCTGCTTATGCACATTTTGGAAAAAATCAAATTACATTTAACTGATGATATATTCCTTAGGTTAAAGGCTGAGATTCAGAGCGTCAATATGGTAGTAAACAAAGCAGGTTAACAGGAAGTTACTGCGGCCAGCCAGGCCCTCACGACAGTGCAAATTTACATCAGTTTTAGTGATTTGGATGGATTTACCACTGAACTGTTTCAAAAAGACATTGCATGCTACATTTTAAGCCTTTAAGCTGTGCTGACCTAAGGTTACAGAGCTTATACGATTATTCATGTCTGTCCGTAGGTTAACTATTCGGTTGACGACAATGCAATACCATCACAGTTTTCAGCTAAACCCCATAAAAATTTCAAGACTTACAGGGTATATGAAAATCTAAGTTCTTTCAATATTGGTGGCGCCACCTACAATATTCTGTAATATAGGGGTCAAAATATGAAAGTCTTGTGAATATTCTAGCATCTTTAATTTTTGGCAGATCTGCACGAAATTTGCTGGGGTTGTGGAGGAGGTGAACGTCTAAGTTGCTAATGATGCAAGTGGATCCACCTATAATTTGTTGGAAATAATGAGCAAAATGTGTTTCAAGATATAAAATTCCATATTGTGAAAAGTAATGGGATTAGACTTGCCAAATTTATAGAATGTACAGACCATGTCCAATGCCAGAATGTTATGTAATATCAGTGACCTTGACATATGTTTGGGAGGTCACCATGCCTGTAAAGTTGAAAGAGGTGATTTTGTAATGGCAGGGTGTAGCTTGGACATCAGTGGCAATGTCAGCACAGCACCAGGCCCATATGGGCCCTATGTATTGCATAATCTGGGTGATATTGATTTTCTATCCCAAGGTCACTGAGGACATAAAGTTAAGGACTCACTCATTGTTGTCTTGGCACATGCAACAATATCTATCACAGGAATTTCACAAATAAGCTATGATTACATGTGGAGTGAAATGCCATGTGGTGGAAAAATGAGACACTAAAATCATAAAAACTTTATATGTTCAGAAGCTGCTTGAGGACTCCCAACTTTAAAATGAAGGTGTTGGGGTAGCTATGGTGCCAGCAGAGCATTAGGCCCATGGGCCCCTTGTTTCTAACAAATTGTGCAACTTTTATCCAGATTTAGAGATTGGATAATTACTTTGGGTTATTTGGCAAATGAAAATGCCAAACACATATCCCATTTTTGTCTCGCCAGCGTTAGCTGTTTGCGAGACTAAGCTGTCACTTTCCGGACGTCCGTCCGTCTGTCCGTCCGTCCGTCAGTCCGTCAGTCCGTCCGTCCGTCAACCAAAAACTTCGGAGTGGCATTATTTCACTAACTAGATCAGATAGGGCTATCATACTTGGGTGGATGATTGATTGTAATCATCACTAGAGATGTGGGCCATCAATGTTACACTTCATTGATTACTTCATGCTTCATTGAGCATTGGAGAAAAACTTCGGAGTGGCATTATTTCAGTAACTAGACTACATAGGCCTTTCATATTTGGGTACATGATTTAATGTAATCATCCCTAGAGATGAGGGTCATCACTGTCACACTTCATTAATTACTTCATGCATGATTGAGCATTGAAGAAAAACTTCGGAGTGGCATTATTTCAGTAACTAGACTACATAGGCCTTTCATATTTGAGTGGATGATTTATTGTAATCATCCCCAGAGACGAGGGTCATAACTGTCACACTTCATTGATTACTTCATGCTTGATTGAGCATTGGAGAAAAACTTCGGAGTGGCATTATTTCAGTAACTACACTACATAGGTCTTTCATATTTGAGTGGAAGATTTATTGTAATCATCCCTAGAGATGAGGGTCATCACTGTCACACTTCATTGATTACTTCATGCTTGATTGAGCATTGGAGAAAAACTTCGGAGTGGCATTATTTCAGTCAGTAGACTACATAGGCCTTTCATATTTGGGTACATGATTTAATGTAATCATCCCTAGAGATGAGGGTCATCACTGTCACACTTCATTGATTACTTCATGCTTGATTGAGCATTGGAGAAAAACTTCGGAGTGGCATTATTTCAGTAACTAGACTACATAGGCCTTTCATATTTGGGTGGATGACTTATTGTAATCATCCCTAGAGATGAGGGTCATCACTGTCACACTTCACTGATTACTTTATGCTTGATTGAGCATTGGAGAAAAACTTCGGAGTGGCATTATTTCACTAACTAGACTAGGAAAGGCTTTCATACTTGGGTGGATGATTCATTGTAATCATCCCTAGAGATGAGGGTCATCACTGTCACACTTAGAAGCTTCAGAAGCCTGTTGAAATTGGATGACCTCAACTGATTTCAACGACCTTAATGTATTTTCATGGCTGAAATGCAAAACGTGGCGTTACCACTGCAACTTTTGACGAATTCAAGCCAAGTTTACCAAACTTACACCACCTTTGCTTCTTAGGAAAGCTTTAGAAGTATATTGAAAGTGGGTGGCCTTGATGTATTTTTGACCTACTTTGGAGGTCAGATGCATTGCATCCTCGAATGTACAATGCTATTCATGGCCAAGAGTCAAACCAAGTTCACCAAATTTATACTAGCTTTGCATCTTACAAAACGTCAGAAATCTCTTGAAAGTGGATGACTTTGACCTACTTTTGACTCGACAAATCTTATTTTCCTTGTGTGTCTTGGGTATAGTTGATTGTAGGTCCCTAGTTACTATTTAACATGAGTAGCAAAGTACCTATGCTTTATTTTTGGTGTTCTTAAATTTATCTTGAAGTGTCCTTTGAAGGTCAAACTTAGGTAACTGAACATATGAAGTCATGTTGGCCAAGGGGTATTAAGTGCTTTACATGACATCTATCACTACGAAGCTTGAAACTGGCATGTCAAGCTCTGATTTGTATTAAGATGTTATATACTTTATTGGCCATTTTGTTTAAAAAAAAAAAAAAAAAAGTGGTATATTCTGAGTAAATATATTGAGATTTACTTGATACATTCAACATCTACTAAATACCATTATAATGTTTGGTCTTACAATTACATTGCTACTGAATGCTGGCGAGACATTCATGCCCCCTGGGCATGGCTCTGGTTTGTGAACCATTGATACGTGCTGTAAAGGACATTACGATTTCTTGTATCAAAACTTAAGTGGTTAAAATTTATTCAGTGCTGCAGGGGATGTTGTGAAAAAATGTATACAGCGTGACTAGGGTAAAGACAGTCTGCAGAGTTGGGAATTGCTGGGTTTGCATGGTACTTGCTTGCCACATTTTGTGCTGGTATCAAACAGCTTTTAATGACCTTGAAACTGATCACATGGTCTCTTGGACTAAATGGCAACTGCTACAGTCTGATGCAGAAGCACGCAGTCCATGCAGCACGAAGTGATGCATATTTACCCAGTATTCCCCTGCTACGTTTTGCACATTTGCTGGATGTACCGAGTCCCTGGGCCCAGAGTCTGCCAGGGCAACATTCAGTCACATGAGTGGAACTACATGTTGAGACTTGCCGCAAGTCAAGCATTTGGATTTAAACATTTCAGAAAGTGATTGGGGAGTAGGGAGGTCTCTATTTACCCCTCTTGCAGTAGGAGAGGCCTCTGTTAACCCTCTCTCAGTAGGAGAGGCCTCTGTTAACCTTCTCGCAGTGGGAGAGGCCTCTGTTAACCCTCTCTCAGTAGGAGAGGCCTCTGTTAACCCTCTCTCAGTAGGAGAGGCCTCTGTTAACCCTCTCTCAGTAGGAGAGGCCTCTGTTAACCTTCTCGCAGTGGGAGAGGCCTCTGTTAACCTTCTCGCAGTAGGAGAGGCCTCTGTTAACCCTCTCTCAGTAGGAGAGGCCTCTGTTAACCCTCTTGCAGTAGGAGAGGCCTCTGTTAACCCTCTTGCAGTAGGAGAGGCCTCTGTTAACCCTCTTGCAGCGTTCGAAAAGTACGGGGGTCAGTAGGTCCGAGACCTGTAAAAATTACGTCGGACTCGTAAAAATCGTATAGCACAGGCCCGACTGACCTGTGTAAAAAAAAATTATTATATGGCACCTGCGACGGACCAGTAAAAATATACAAGTATCAAGCAGTCACGCCAAAGCCTACCAAAATAGAAATTGCTTCCGTCAACATTTGGACCAAAGCGAGGCTGACGAAAGCAAGGCTGACGAGGGATACCCCAGCGAAACCAGGTCAACAAAATGGCAGCACCCACAGAGCAATGCAAGTCTAGCGTGGCTAGTTCGACTGCAAAAGAGGCATGGGCCAACCTTTTTGGAAGCCGTCCTCCACCAAAGAAGAAAAACAAATTAGACAAAGTAGAACAAGGGTGCATATACGAAAAGGAGGGGAGGAAACGTCTGTTTGTGGAATCATGGAGGGCCAATAGGCCATGGCTGGAGCATCGTGACGGCAAAATGTTTTGCAGTATTTGCTGCGCTTTTCCACAGCATTCAGACCGGATGTCTTCGTTTGTCACTGCTGGTTGTACTAATCTTCGTCTGAGCACCATTCGAACGCACGAAGGTACATGTACCAAGAAGCATGAGTTTTGTGTGAAGGCATTTAATGCTAAAACTTCGCCACCTAGTAGTACGGAAGCTGATACTGCTATTCGTCAACTGTCCGCGGCCGTGTTGCAAAAACTCCAACCAATGTTCAGAACGGCACACGCATAAGCACAACATGCCCGACCCTTCTCAGATTAAGATTTGTCAGTGGAATTAACTTGCACTGAAGAACAAATATAAATAATTTGTTCATCACTTTCAGAATTCTCAGTATCTTTAGCTACAAAATACAATTATCCCCCTGTGAACAGAAGGGGACTGCTGTTGATCATGATGTGGTTAGAGAATAAAGAAAAACAAATGTTCAATGCAGTTTTTTACTTTATTCTCTTGCTTTATTGTATAATAATAAATTGCATAATTGATTTAATTTCAATTTCACAGTAGCAAGTATATTCACTCTTTAATTGAAGAAACTTCGCCTTAAATACTTACCTGATCTTGGGTAACTTAATTTTGGCAGGACCTCCAGAAACTAGGCAGGGCCAGTAAAAATTGGAAGCACTGGCCCTGCAGACCCCTAAAAATTTGACAGAGCCAGTAGAAATTGGAAAGCACCGGCCCTGCAGACCACCAAAAATTTTAGAACTTTTCTAACCCTGCTCTTGCAGTAGGAGAGGCCTCTGTTAACCCTCTTGCAGTAGGAGAGGCCTCTGTTAACCCTCCCTCAGTAGGAGAGGCCTCTGTTAACCTTCTCTCAGTAGGAGAGGCCTCTGTTAACCCTCTCTCAGTAGGAGAGGCCTCTGTTAACCCTCTCTCAGTAGGAGAGGCCTCTGTTAACCCTCTTGCAAGTCTGGCACTTTAGCATTTCTGCAAACAAACAGCAATGTTTAAAAGCAGTATTTGTGGATAATTTTAAAACCCCACAGTAATATAAGGTTTGCAGGGAATGAAATCTATAGTAAGTATGTGCCCTGATGTGAAGGACAACAGGCATAGGAGATTGGAGCAAAGTGATAGACTAAGTGTTTAGTGTGTAAAGTGGGCCATAGGTGGCAGCATCTGTCAGCAGCAGTGGTGCTGATTCAAGACTGACAACATGAAAGACCCAATTGTTGGAGGACTTGTGGTATTTGTGTTTGATGTTTCTTCAGCTGTCCACACAACAATGACATTGTCTTGTATTTGTAATTGTAATTCTGTCTTACCTGAGTGCAGACTGCTTGTGGAATACAAGCCTGTCTTTATGACAATTTAACTCCTGCAAAAATGACCCCAACAGACAAGTGTCCTCATCAGATAGGCCAGACCAAGGGGGATATTTAGTACATTTATAAACGTTATGTGTCTGACTGAGAAACAGTGAGCAACTGAACTCAACAAAAACCAGCGGCTATAATAGGTGCAGCACTGACACATCTAGAACTGTTGGATTTTTGTGCTTCAAGGTTTATATGATTGTCTGAAGTACTGTAAAAATAAAAATAATGAAATCTCCAAGTTAGCAGGGCTCAATATATGTTCAGCTGTTATAAGTGGGTAAATTGAAAAATATGACAGGTCAACGGTAGAACTTGACATGAAGAAGGCATCAAAATGTGTTGAAAGATCAAACTGCAACATCTTGAGTATATAAGTGGCAGGTGACAAATGGGGAGCCCACAGCAGTGGAGAGAGAGCTTACTCTGACACTGTAATACAAAAAGTAATACATTGTAGCAAACTGGAATCCATTTCAATGTGTTGGTCGTATCCATAGAAACTGTTAACAACCTTGTGTCCAGGGATAGACCTGACTGGGTGTCTTCAGTGGTGGTCATAATGTAAACAGTATTTCTACGACCAAAGTAACGGAAAGATCAATCTTTTGCTCACACAATATATAGAAGACCATAATCTTTAATATTATAAGTGATCAACCAACTCATCTGTATTGAAAAATCATTGGAAAAGTACCATTTTATGATGTCAAGTAAAATGAAATAAAAAGATTGAACTATTTGTGCATGACATTTTCTAATATTTGCATTAATTTAGCATTTTCAGTGCTGTGTATAACTTTTCTGTTGTGCAGGTAAAATATGAAATGTTTTACCCCTCTATGTCTTGCAGGTGGCTCCCCCTTGGAAGTGATGGCAGAGTCTGTGGACAGAGCATCCGTCGTCTTGATGTGCATGTCCCAGAAGTACAAAGACAGCCCAGTGTGTAGAACAGGTAATGGTCACCACTAGTACAAAGCCTATAGGGTTATGGTCACCACTTGTACAGGGCCTATTGGGTTATGGTCACCACTAGTACAGGGCTTATAGGGTTATGGTCACCACTAGTACACATTACTGGGCTTATAATGATATGGTCACCACTAGTACAGAGTCTATAGGGTTATGGTCACCGGCCTATAGGGTTATGGTCATCCGCGGCCTATAGGGTTATGGTCACCACGAGTACAAGGCCTATAGGGTTATGGTCACCACGAATACAAGGCCTATAGGGTTATGGTCACCACTAATACTGGGCCAATAGCGTGTTGGTCACCATCACTACCGGGCCAGTAGTATTGTGTAAAGGGTGGAAAACCACCTCAAGTCAGCCTTTGGTCTCCTTCAATGATTTCGTATTAATGTTAGCCTTGATGAAAAAGGCAAATGAAGGCTGAATTGTAGGCAAACCCTATGAGAATAGCACTCAAAATACTCATAGAGAGTTATATATCTGAACAGCACTAAAAACACTCATTCTATGTGCACATGAATGATGCACCTGTTCAAACCAATTTACTGAAATAGGCCTATAATTTTAAACAAAAGTTTTTGCATTCTGTCATGTTAAAATTAGACATAGCTTTTTTGACCCTATGGACCTTTGCACATACATTTTGGACTCTTTTGTGTACAGATGAAACATAAATTTATGTGATTCAGCTATACATACCTAGGAGCATTGCATTTGGTCGGAATGGACTTGGATTTGTTTCATTAGGACTATATGGTAATGACACTTTGTAATAGAAAGTTATATGTTATCAGAACAGCACTCAAAACACTCATAGAAAGTTATATACCAGAACAGCACTCAAAACACTCATAGAAAGTTATATACCAGAACAACACTCGAAACACTCATAGAAAGTTATATATCAGAATAACACTCAAAACACTCATAGAAAGTTATATATCAGAACAACACTCATAGAAAGTTATATACCATAAAAGCACTCAAAACACTCATAGGAAGTTATATACCAGAACAACACTCAAAACACTCATAGAAAGTTATATATCAGAACAACACTCAAAACACTCATAGAAAGTTATATATCAGAACAACACTCATAGAAAGTTATATACCATAAAAGCACTCAAAACACTCATAGAAAGTTATATATCAGAACAGCACTCAAAACACTCATAGAAAGTTATATATCAGAACAACACTCAAAACACTCATAGAAAGTTATATATCAGAACAACTCAAAACACTCATAGAAAGTTATATATCAGAACAACTCAAAACACTCATAGAAAGTTATATACCAGAAAAACACTCATAGAAAGTTATATACCATAAAAGCACTCAAAACACTCATAGAAAGTTATATATCAGAACAACACTCAAAACACTCATAGAAAGTTATATATCAGAACAACTCAAAACACTCATAGAAAGTTATATACCAGAAAAACACTCATAGAAAGTTATATACCATAAAAGCACTCAAAACATTCATAGAAAGTTATATATCAGAACAGCACTTAAAATACTCATAGAAAGGTTTATACCAGAACCACACTCAAAACACCCAGGTATATATAAGAACAGCAAGCCTCAAGGACAGCTGTTGATTCCATCTTTATTCCAGACTTCGGACACAAAGTAAGAAACTGGAAAGAATACTTTTTGATGTGATATTGAATCCTTGTATGACCAAGTCTTGCTCCCAGTGTTTTATTGTGCCAGAAAATTTTAGTTTTCTGCATGTTTTTTTTATTCCTGTGGAAAATGTGTTGAGTAAACAGTACTGTTCTGAACAAAATATGTAGCATTTACTATAAAATATGGGGAACTAGAAAATAGATTTGCTTTAAAACAATCTGTCTGTGTGCCTTCAAAAGTTGTTAATGTGACTAAACGAAAATTTCAAAGTCCAAATGACTGTGACCTTTGACCTTTATGGGTCACATGTAAATTACAAAAATGGGCAGTGTTGCAATACCTACAATTTGAGCCCAACATGACTGAAATTGGATGAAAATTGACTTAGTTAATCAAGACGAAAATTTCCCAAATGACCTTGAACTTTGAACTTTAGCGGCTCCATGCAAAGTACAAAAATATACTGCTGTTCAAATATCTCAATTTGAGCCCAACTTGAACCACATCAGATGAAAATTAACCAGGCCATGGCTAGATGAAAATTTCAAAAGGCTAAATAACCTTGACATTGGACCTTTAGAAGTCAAACACAAATCACAAAAATGTGCAATGTTTTACTGTCAGCAACTTGAGCTCTACATGATCAAGATCAGGTAAAAATTGACTAATTTATGGGTAGAAGAAAGTTTCAAATAGCAAAATGACACTGACCTTTGACCCATAATATATCATAATCAAATTGGATAAAAATTGACCCAGTTTATATGGCTGAAAGAAAATTTCAGATGGCAAAATGACCTTGACATTTGACCTTTTAGTGGTTACATGTAAATCACAAAAATGTGCAAGGTTACAAACCTATGAATTGAAGTTAGATTGGTTACCTGCACCTATAATAGTTTTGGAGATGTTCAAGATTTAAATCTTTAAAAAATGGCCATGATTTGCATAATTTTCAAAACTGTTGAACTTCTTTACAAAAGGTCAAGACTTTATGTATGGAAGTATAATCATGCCAAGTTTTGAGTTTCAACAATTGTGTTCAGGGACAGGTGCCCTCTAAGCACAGCATATCCGCACCTACGTGCAGATTTAACCAAATATTTTGTGTATTTTCTCCCATTTTACGTTTCATTTATGTTTTGACTACGTGCTAAATTAAGTTCTGTTCTACTTCTGTGTGGTTTTCGTTTACGGGCATTCAATTCCATTTAGTATCAGGCGGGGATGTACCACACTTCTGTCAACAAATGAGGTCTAAGTGCACAGGAGAATATGGTCTAAACATGTTCGTTGGCAGAGTCGGCGCACAATTAAAGGTGAGCCTGGGATTGTGTGGTACATATATCAGCAAAGTGTAACATGACATGCATCAAGGCCAAGGGTTACCATCCAGGCTTGTTTTGCCATATGTCATAACTTGTTGCAACCCATTGAGGTTTTCAATAATTGTAAAAGGCTACTCTTCCGGGGCTCCATCTCACTCTGTTGTGAAGTTCTTTTACCGCTGAGTTTCCTGTAATTTGCAACGTTTGTAATGTTTTGCACTCCACATGAAACAGAAAGATGTTTGATGGGACAGGCGTCATTTGGGCGTATATTATGGTTGACAAAGTGCTGAATTTTTCCATCGACATAACAATAAAATCATGTAAAATATCAACTTTAATTGTTGATACATTAAACGTATAATTCATGGTATATTTTAAGCACTTTGCCGGCTGAAATCTGACAAAACATTATTCCATGGAAAGGAATTCATTTTCCATTTCCCTGTGAAAATATTTACTCTGAAGTATTCGTTTTGTGCAAAAGTTCAAATTGGGTCACATTTTTGTCAAATATGGGATGTCCTCCTCCTCCCTCTACTTTGCCATCATCGCTTTAGTTTGTGACACCCGTAATGTTTCGTCAGTAAAGGGAAGAGGCATTTCCCGTGCAGTGGACCCTCCACAGGGGCAACCTCTGCATGAGCAAGTAGGACACTTTCATTTATTTCCCCTTGAAGACAGACTACCCACTCATAACGCCACAGTTTTAGCTCAGCAGACTTGTCATTATCTGAGCTTATTCTAAGGTCCTTCATCTGTCGTTGCCGTCATCAACAATCCATTCCTTCTCCAAAACCGTCAACCAGATTCACTTCAAAGTTGGTAGCAACACAGCTTGGGTGGGTTTCTACCAAGTTTGTTCAATCAGTCACGCTGCAGTGATTTTGGATTTTTAGCTCAGCTGACTTGTCAGTCAGCTGAGCTTATCTTAAGGTCCTCCGTCCGTCGTCCGTCCGTAACTCTGGAATCTCTTTGCTGTCATTGTTGGGTGTGATAGTTATGAATATGGGTCATGTTTATCTACGTAAGTGGAAGGAAGAGTGGAAGAACAGAGGTGACAACAGGTATGAAGTGGGGCGGGGGTGTTTTTTTTTTTTTTTTCTTTTTGTATATTTACTTTATAACAAATTTACTAACAGCGTCAAACCAATTCCTTTGGCAGGAACTGGTGACCCTGAAAAGAGCCTTGGGGTTAGGCCCTATCATTTGAGGTTAGATGGTGCTGCATTGCTGTGACCAGGTTGAAGTGGATGGAAGCACCATTCCCACTTTTCACCTGGCCTGCATGTGTGTGATCTGGTCGTAGCCGATGACCCAAAAACCACTAACTCTTTGCAGTGTTAGTGTGCAACAAGTATTTACAAAGGATTGTAGGCCTACTTGATTTTGAGGAGCGTGCGTGCGTATGAGGTACATATATGTGTATGGGGAGTATTTGAGGAGTATCCTTCAGCACCTCGGTATTGATGTATGCCAAGAGACACCAGCATATTAAAGACAGAGAGAGTGTATTTTGTTATGTATGATCTGCCAGTGCCCCCCCCCCCTTTTTTTTTCCCTTGTAGGAAGATCTCTCATAATCTGTCCTAACTCCGGCAAATGTGCTTTACGGCCATAACTAATTTGATGCTATTTTGTTTTTTTTCTTTTTATTTTACTAGAAACATTACAAAAGTAGAATCAATATTGCGGACAGGTTGACATTCTTCAGACCAATATTTTTTTTTTTTTAGGGAAAAGTTTTTCAGGTCTGTTGCGAATGTATATGATGATAATTAATGTTCGTAACATAGGCTGTGGCCTACTGTAATTTAGGCTGATAAACGAGTTTTGTAGAGCTTAATTATTTCTAGACAAACGGTAAGGAATTAATATGTATCTATCCCTGGGTGTTAGATGTTCTGCCAGAAATGATAATACATCCAGATGTTGTTAGTGGGAATACATGAACAAAAAGGCAATTGCAATTTTTGCGCTGTGATTGTGGCAGAAAATGCACTTGAAACTACAGGAAGTCCGTACGCAATGCAGTTACTTTGGGTTTCGTGTCTGGTCACAAATTCTTCATTGCTTTAAAATGCCATTCAGTTCACTGTTCACTAACATTGTTATTGTATACTGCAATGAAAGAACTTGTTAACCCTAAAAACAAACAATCAGTGTTTTCAATCTGTTACAAGATGCAATGCTTGTCAAAGTTATCCCAGTGGTGTTTCCTGTCAAAATATTAACGAAATAAAATGTAGGCCGTACACATTCACGATGTAATAAACTGTTATTAGGCCTTTTGCCTAACACGTTCATGATGCAATAAACTGTTATTAGGCCTTTTGCCTAACACATTCATGATGCAATAAACTGTTATTAGGCCTTTTGCCTAACACATTCATGATGCAATAAACTGTTATTAGGCCTATAACCTAAAAGGTAATTGCAGAAAACAATTAGCTTCAATATCAGATGCTGTAAGATTTACTCTTGTTTGGTGGTTTTGGTGGTCTTATAGGAGGGTGATTATATATATGACTGTTCTGGGGTGGTCTTATAGGAGGGTGATTGTATATATGACTGTTCTGGGGTGGTCTTATAGGTGGGTGATTGTATATATGACTGTTCTAGGGTGGTCTTATAGGAGGGTGATTATATATATGACTGTTCTGGGGTGGTCTTATAGGAGGGTGATTGTATATATGACTGCTCTGGGGTGGTCTTATAGGAGGGTGATTGTATGTATGACTGTTCTGGGGTGTCTTATAGGAGGGTGATTGTATATATGACTGTTCTGGGGTGTCTTATAGGAGGGTGATTGTATATATGACTGCTCTGGGGTGGTCTTATAGGAGGGTGATTGTATATATGACTGCTCTGGGGTGGTCTTATAGGAGGGTGATTGTGTAAAAAACTTGTGGGGTGGTCTTATAAGAGGGTGATTGTGTATATGACTGTTCTGGGGTGGTCTTATAAGAGGGTGATTGTATGTATGACTTCTGGGGTGGTCTTATAATAGGGTTATTGTGTATATGACTGTTCTGGGGTGGTCTTATAAGAGGGTGATTGTGTAAATGACTGTTCTGGGGTGGTCTTATAAGAGGGTGATTGTGGATATGACTTCTGTGGTGGTCTTATAAGAGGGTGATTTTAAATGACTGTTGTGGGGTGGTCTTATAAGAGGGTTATTGTGTATATGACTGTTCTGGGGTGGTCTTATAAGAGGGTTATTGTGTATATGACTGTTCTGGGGTGGTCTTATAAGAGGGTTATTGTGTATATGACTGTTCTGGGGTGGTCTTATAAGAGGGTTATTGTGTATATGACTGATCTGGGGTGGTCTTATAAGAGGGTTATTGTGTATATGACTGTTCTTGGGTGGTCTTATTAAAGGGTTATTGTGTATATGACTGTTCTGGGGTGGTCTTATAAGAGGGTGATTGTGTATATGACTGTTCTGGGGTGGTCTTATAAGAGGGTTATTGTGTATATGGCTGTTCTGGGGTGGTCTTATAAGAGGGTTATTGTGTATATGACTGTTCTGGGGTGGTCTTATAAGAGGGTGATTGTGTATATGACTGTTCTGGGGTGGTCTTATAGGAGGGTGATTGTGTATATGACTGTTCTGGGGTGGTCTTATAGGAGGGTGATTGTGCATATGACTGTTGTGGGGTGGTCTTATAAGAGGGTTATTGTGTATATGACTGTTCTGGGGTGGTCTTATAAGAGGGTTATTGTGTATATGACTGTTCTGGGGTGGTCTTATAAGAGGGTGATTGTGTATATGACTGTTCTGGGGTGGTGTTATAAGAGGGTGGTAGTGTATATGACTGTTGTATGTGTTCCAGAGGCAGAGTACGCCCAGAGACTACACAAGGACATCGTGCCACTTCGACTACAGAAGGGATACAACCCTGATGGCTGGCTGGGCAGCATGGTGGGCACCAAGCTCTGCTTTGACTTCAGTCGGGAGGAAAACTTTGAAATAATGATGGCCAATCTAGTCCGAGAACTGGGTCCCCGCGGGAGAGTGAGGGTGTTGGACCCAATGGATGGTGAGTTCACAAGTTGGCAGGAAAGAAGTATTGTCACGTCATAGATATTTTGGTTTAAATTATTATAAACAAACTGTACAGGAAGCTTGACACCCTGCTGTATGGGACGCTAGACATCCTGCTATATAGGAAGTTAGACATCCTGCTATATAGGAAGTTAGACACCCTGCTATATAGGAAGCTAGACCCCTGCTATATAGGAAGTTAGATGCCCTGCTGTACAGGAAGTTAGACACCCTGCTATATAGGAAGTTAGACCCCTGCTATATAGGAAGTTAGACACCCTGCTAATAGGAAGCTAGACACCCTGCTATATAGGAAGTTAGACACCCTGCTGTACAGGCAGCTTGACACCCTGCTATATAGGAAGCTAGATGCCCTGCTGTATCGGAAGTTAGACATCCTGCTATATAGGAAGTTAGACACCCTGCTATATAGGAAGCTAGACCCCTGCTATATAGGAAGTTAGACACCCTGCTGTACAGGCAGCTTGACACCCTGCTATATAGGAAGCTAGATGCCCTGCTGTATCGGAAGTTAGACATCCTGCTATATAGGAAGTTAGACCCCTGCTATATAGGAAGTTAGACACCCTGCTAATAGGAAGCTAGACACCCTGCTATCTAGGAAGCTGGACAGCAGTGTTGCAAGAACCAAGGTTTTGTACCTAAACCCTGATTTTTGTTCACGAAATCCATGGTTTTGTACACAAAACCCAGAGTTTCGTACAAAAAACCCAGAAGATTGTCGCAAAACCCAGGGTTTTGTCCAAAATCATATCAAAATTCAATAACTAAGCAAACCACAAGGTTTTGCAACAAAACGCTGGGTTTTGCTAATGAAACCCACTGTTTTGTGATAATACCTATGTTTTTGTTAGTAAAACTCAGGGTTTTTGCTGCAAAACCCTGGGTTTTGTGAATGAAACTCAGGGTTTGTGAATTATTGAACAGTACTACTTCCATATATGGAGGCCAGCTACACGTACATATAATTCTTGGTGTGTGGAGACTCATTCATGCATGGCTACTTCTTGGTGTGTAGATATATCTTGGTATGTGAATACTTCTTGGTGTGTGGATACTTCTCCGTGTACAAATACTTCTTGCTGTGTCCCTACTAGTTGGTGTGTGGATACTTCTCTGTCCCTACTAGTTGGTGTGTAGATACTTCTTGGTGTGTGGATATATTTTTGGTGTTTGGATACTTTGGAGCATGGATACTTCTTGGTGTGTGGATTCTGCTTGGTGTGGATACTTCATGTGTGGATACCTCTTGGTGTGTGGATACTTCATGGTTCATGGATACTTGGTGTGTAAATACCGGGTGCATGGATAATTCTTGGTGTGTGGATACTACTTGGTGTATAGATACACTAGTAACTTGTTTTGGCATTAGTAGGTGTGTTTCTGCATTTCAGGGTGGTTCATGGTGTCACACAGCGTTTGCCAGCGTGAAGCAGTGTTAGCTGTCGTTACAAATGCTGGGAAATGCCAAAATCCAATCAAGCCTTTTGGAGCTTGGTGTCAGCCAGCGTTAGTTGGCATTTTCCAGCATTAGTTGGTGTTTGCCAGCAGTTGACACCCTTTCAACGCTGGCAACTGCTGTGAAATGCTGACTAACACCAGCTACCGCTGGCAAACCCTCTGTAGTCCTCTTAACTTATGGAATACATGTAAAATTTGAATTCAGTTGAACTGGGATGAGAAGGATCCATGGAAATTTGTGTCTTGTACTTGTACTAATCATCAATGTACTTTTATTTTTTATACTCAGAGGCAATATAACATAATTATCTTTAATGTTATGATGATGATTTATCCATTGAGGTGTATGTGTAGTGAATGACTTTGCTCAAATTTCTAAGGATCCTTCTCATCCCAGTCCAGCAGAATTCAAATTTTACGTGTATTACAGTAAGTTTTCCAATTAAAAGGCCTGTAGAGCATTTGCCAGTGGTAGTGGTTGTGAGATTCGCGCCAGTCATATTTGCCACTAGTAAATGGAACAGCACATTCAGCGTCTCTGACTATAATACTGAAAATTTACAAAAAATGGAAAATGTGTCTGTTTGACATTTGTACATCTCTGTCAACAGCCACAGTAAGTATAATATGGAGCTCCACTATTCAAGTATTAGACGGAGCGCCGTCAAAAGCAAAAATGCAACAAAAACAATGATAATACAATGTGAGAGAAGACATAACCATCACAAAATGTGTGACACAATAGTCAGGTAGAAGACGTAACGCGGTTACTGTGCAGAGACATCGGACACAGACATGCTTCGCATCACTCTGGACGGAGTGGGGTGCGTCAGGACATCACGTGCAGCGTCATCCTCTCTGGCATCAGTTGAACCGTCTGGTTGGAGCTTTTCAAGATCAGCTGGGCGGGAAATCACCAGGCGACGATCTGTATTGTCTTTGACAAATATTTTGCCGTCAACAACCCACGTGTCTTTAATGTGGCCACTTCTTTTTAACTGTCTGGCCTGGAAGGCGAGAGAATTGCGCTTTTTTGTTAAGTCCTCATTTATGTAAATGTCTCTGCGACCCTTCAGCTTGGCACGGTTTGCATATACTCTTTGTCTAGCTCGATAGGTGGCAAAACGGATTATCACAGCTCTAGTGGACTCCGGCTGAGGCCTGCCTATACGATGGGATCTGCAGATATCCCAATCGTTCAGTTCAATTCCTAGGGAATCTTTGAAAAATTGCCTGCACATCAAATCAGTATTTTCTTGATCAGTCTCTGTCCAGTTGTTTTTAATCCGTAAGCAGTTTCGGCGGGAGTACTGCTCGCTGTCATCTAAGGCCCATTCGAGCTCCTCAACTCGACGCTCCAGTGTTGCTATTTTGTCCTCAGCTGCCTTTAATCTGTCAACTAACAGATCAGAGATCTTGCTCTTAATAACGTCATTCTCAAGGGCACTTGACAGAAATTGAGCGAACTGCTCAGCACTGTTTATGTTTAGCTTTTTGGACATGGTGTATGGCAAGAATCAGATTGATTTCCGAGGAATCAGGCTATGGAAGTATGAATGGGCATATATGTCCTACGTATGTCTATATACAAAAGTCATTCAGTGCATGCCCAAGGCTGGACGGTTGGATAAGGGCATATGTACAAGGATGCCACAAAAGTCAGAAAACTCACAGAAGTTGAATCCGAGCGATCATCATCAGGAGCCTGCACTATTGCACTTCACGCCGACTGGTAGAGAATCCAGAAGACTTACATTTTACTTCCAAAAACTGATTATTTTGCTGGACAGAAAAAGTCACGCACCGTCCTGCGTGACGCATGCGCTCCAAACAGATACCATTGACCTTCAGTGGGGGACTTGCTATGTATTGCCCCCTAATAGATACCACTAACCTTCCATGGGGGACTTGCTATGTATTGCCCCCCAACAGATACCATTGACCTTCAGAGGGGGACTTGCTATGTATTGCCCCCCAATGTGAAGTCACTTACTTTGGTTGTGCAGTACATGCTGGAGAGCTTGAATATGGCAGAGGTGTCAACAGTAATAGTGTGACTGACAGTTTTCCCTCCGGCAAACACATCTTACAACTTCAACATCAGGTTTTAAGTTTTAATTTCAGGATCATGACCAGCCCCAGACTACAGCCATCCTTTAATAGCTGTAACTGTAGTGGTTGTATGGTTCTGTAACTGTAGTGGTTGTATGGCTCTGTAACTGTAGTTGTTTATGGTTCTGTAACTGTAGTGGTTGTATGGTTCTGTATCTGTAGTGGTTGTATGGTTCTGTATCTGTAGTGGTTGTATGGCTCTGTAACTGTAGTTGTTTATGGTTCTGTAACTGTAGTGGTTGTATGGTTCTGTAACTGTAGTTGTTTATGGTTCTGTAACTGTAGTGGTTGTATGGTTCTGTATCTGTAGTGGTTGTATGGTTCTGTATCTGTAGTGGTTGTATGGCTCTGTAACTGTAGTGGTTGTATGGTTCTGTAACTGTAGTGGTTGTATGGTTCTGTAACTGTAGTTGTTTATGGTTCTGTAACTGTAGTGGTTGTATGGTTCTGTAACTGTAGTGGTTGTATGGTTCTGTAACTGTAGTGGTTGTGTGGTTCTGTAACTGTAGTGGTTGTATGGTTCTGTATCTGTAGTGGTTGTATGGTTCTGTAACTGTAGTGGTTGTATGGTTCTGTAACTGTAGTGGTTGTATGGTTCTGTATCTGTAGTGGTTGTATGGTTCTGTAACTGTAGTGGTTGTATGGTTCTGTAACTGTAGTGGTTGTATGGTTCTGTAACTGTAGTGGTTGTATGGTTCTGTATCTGTAGTGGTTGTATGGTTCTGTAACTGTAGTGGTTGTATGGTTCTGTAACTGTAGTGGTTGTATGGTTCTGTAACTGTAGTGGTTGTATGGTTCTGTAACTGTAGTGGTTGTATGGTTCTGTAACTGTAGTGGTTGTGTGGTTCTGTAACTGTAGTGGTTGTATGGTTCTGTATCTGTAGTGGTTGTATGGTTCTGTATCTGTAGTAGTTTATGGTTCTGTGACTAGTGGTTGTATGGTTCTGTATCTGTAGTGGTTTATGGTTCTGTATCTGTAGTGGTTGTATGGTTCTGTAACTGTAGTGGTTGTATGGTTCTGTAACTGTAGTGGTTGTATGGTTCTGTATCTGTAGTGGTTGTATGGTTCTGTAACTGTAGTGGTTGTATGATTCTGTAACTGTAGTGGTTGTATCGTTCTGTAACTGTTTGTATATTACATTTTGCTTAGCTAAATGACACAATGTGCCAAAGTTTTTCAGTGGGTAGGTATAACTGTGCCATTGTTGTGTGTCTGTAGAATGAGTGGTTTTGGCTGCCTGACTGAGACTGTTGTTTCTTTGTTGTTTAGGTAAGAGGCTGGCCGGCCTGCCGTCCCAGGTGGCAGTAGCAGGGGAACCCACCTGCCTGGCTCATATACGCAACTTGGTAGCTGGCTGGAGCCCGGAGGAGGTGACCAAGTGGCTGCGGGACCATGGCCTTGGTCATGTGACAGACAAGTAATTATCTGTTTAGCATTCAGAGTATGTCAGAAGGTTGCACGTGGTATCTAAGTAAACCCATGTACATTGACATAAATTCTTCCTGGTGTCAGTGAAACTTGTGTCAAACGCTTCCTTGCCCACCCCAGATCAAGGAAAGCTGTTGACCTTGGACAGGTGGTAATAACAGATCTTCTCAACAATTCACACCATTTCATTGAAGAGAAATAAGTAAAAGCATTGAGGCAGACAGTTGTTTACATTTGGGTGCTTCGGGACAATTTGAACACATTTACACTGTGCCAAGTGAGTGTAGAGTGTTCGATGATACATGCATGCAATATCGCAGCTGCTGACTCGCAAGATTCCATTTCACGGACAAATACTTCACTTTAAGTCCTCAACCTGATATCTGTAGTGGTTGTATGGTCCTGTAACTGTATAACACACATTCATAAGAAAGATGGCTTTGAGGTAAAGTTTTTAAAGAAAAAATGATGAGGATAAAAAAAATCATACCTGATTTAGCTATAAAAGTACTGAAAGGGAAGGATTCAGTTGATACATGGTATGACCACCAGATGGAGTTACCTGGCTGTACACCACAGTGTATGGTGCCCTTGTCTCCTGTGCTAATTGTGTGACTGCTGATCATCTTAGTGTCTTCACTGTTGCAGATTGACAGGGGTGAATGGCGAACTACTACTAGAAATAAAAAAGATGTACCGGCAAGCACCCGAATCCTTCTACACCACTCTCCGCAACGACCTCCAGTTTGACTTCATCTCAACGTTAAAACTCACCAAGGCCCTGGACAGGATCTGAACATAGCACAGCAGAAAAACAGGCACAATATAACTCTGTATGTCCTGATTGGCAGCTTTGTGCCATGAGTGGTAGCATTGTGCCATGAGTGGCAGCATTGTGCCATGAATGGCAGCATTGTGCCATGAGTGGCAGCTTTGTGCCATTAGTGGTAGCATTGTGCCATGAGTGGTAGCATTGTGCCATGAGTGGCAGCATTGTGCTATGAGTGGTGGCATTGTGCCATGAGTGGCAGCTTTGTGCCATCATCAGAGGCCTCATTGGCACATAGAGGAGTCCCAGAGTTGTTAAGTGACATAGCGGTGGCTTATGAGAGCAGTACAGATCTACGCCTGGCATGAAGGTGACTGGACTGCTTGCAGTTGGGCATAAGTTGTGATACAATGTGCTGTCTAGAGCAGCTGTAAAGAAGTTCTGCAGTGGTAGTGTAGTGATTCTACAGTAGTTCAGCATTGGTGATGTAGTAGGTTTACAGTGGTACTACAGTAGGGTTACAGTGATACTACGGTGATTTTACAGTGGTGCTACAGTAATTCTGCCATTGTGTGGCCCCCCAGTGCTGCAGTACTTCAAAGCTGGTGATGTAGGTTTGCAGTGGTGCTACAGCAGTACTACAGGGGTGCAACAGTAGTTCTACAGGGGTGTTACAGCAGCTCTACAGGGGTGCAACAGTAGTTGTATAGGGGTGCAATAGTAGTTCTACAGGGGTGCAACAATAGTTCTGCTGTTGCAGTTCTACAGTGAAACTTGTGATTTAGTGCCACCATTGTTGAAATCCACCTATTATGTGAGGCCAGCATATTTTAGCATGCAAGTCAATTGTTATTTACCTCTCCTGCAAAGTCAGTATTTATTTTTATTCACATAGCTCATCATTTTCATTTAACGAGCCATTTCTCACAGTGATCATAGATTAAGTTGTCTTGTGTGTTGGAGAGTCTCATAAATAGTTGTCAGAAGTTTTTTGTCTTCAGATCAAGAGTGTTTGACTTTGTAGTATGTTGTTTATTGCAGACCTACAGTAATTTTCAATTGAGATATATGTTTACACAGAAGATAAAAACCAGTCACTTTAGAGATCAGAAAAAAATGAAATGTGTAGTAAAAGTGTAACGTATAAGAAACAGAGAATATCCACATGTGATGTATGATAGGCATCAAGGCGACAGATGCAAGAGTGGAAAAAATGTGATACATATACAGCAATGTGCAGCCTTTATGGACAGGATACGCTGTAGCCGATATTGATATAATTTTAACTCTTCCCTGTCCAAAGCACCCAAAGGCGCCTGGATTTAAAGTGTCCTATGCCTTGGCCTTTTTACTTAAATTTCTTGTTACTAGAAAACACTTTTGCTGAGATTTATATGCAAGACCATTGATGATGGTGTGCCCTACATGCAGGTCAACAGCTTTCTTTGGTGTGAGTAAGGGCACAGAGTCCAACCCATGCCAAGGAAAACTATTGACTCAATCATACTCTGACCATGAATGGGTCAAGTATTGCGACCCAATTTGAAACTAAAACGTTTAACTGAGGAGTATTTTGTCATGGATTCAGTGTAGAGTTGTGCTTCAGTTTAATATATCTGAGTACACGATGTGGAGTCCTCCCATACAGGACTGAAAGTATTTAGAAACAGTCAATAAACCAAAGAGATGGCGCTTGTACAGGGACTATGTACATTTAGATCAAACGTCACGGTAAGTCAGGAAAAATGGGGGAGGAAAGGCTGGCAGCCCAGAATACACAGAATATGGAGGTCCTTTGGTAATTCTTATTGTAGACTCGGTGCTGACCTCAGGTGGTCAGAGGAAGACTTAACAGCTGTAGTGCAAATTCCTTTCAAATGAAAAACAAAAAACAAAAACAAAAAACAAAGGAAGAGCTGCTCAGGACAGCGACTCCAATGGTGTGTGTCCATAACAATGTGAATTGAGCAGATTCCAATGGTGTGTGAATGGAGCAAAATGCCATGTTTCAGGTGTTTTCTTAAACAGGCTCTGCTTCTGTAGGGATAGGATAGGATTACATGTTCTCCATCAACAGCATTTAATTTATAACTAGGTAACTTTGAGACTGCTGTATCTAGAATCGTCAAATGTTGGGTGGAAGACAAGAGTATATGGCTGCAATAATGCTGCCTTAATGCTGCAATAATGCTGCCTTAGCTGCACTTCATGTCAGGTTTACTTTTTGATTACCAATATGTCTGGTGGGAATAATGGTATCACCAAACCAGTTTGCCTCTGAAGATATGTTCAGTGCAGGAGTCAACCAAGTTTGACATTTAATACACATCCTGAGATGATGGTCTACAAGAATTAGGCATGTAGAGATGTGTACATGAGCAAATGGTAAAAATATGTGTAATTATTGGTGTATTTTTACCACATAGTTTGCTCTGATTTCTTTTGAGCTCAAATATTCAGCCTTGTCCATCTTTTAGTCATTTGAGATGTGCACAATTGTGAAAGCTGTTAAACTAATCCACGTAATTGGTGATTATTTGTTCCTTGGAAATGTAAAAGGAACCCTAGCTTTTTTAAAAGTGCTCTTTTTGGTCCCCCCCCCCCCCAAAAAAAAAGAAGGAAGAAAAAACAAAAGGAAAGAAATAGACACAATATTCATTTGGTACCCTGTGGAGCACTCAGGGCATGTTTGCAAGTCAGGGAACCAGTCTATGTTAGGCTATGGCAAGAGAAAAGATGCTGCTCATAAAATTGTGCATATCAGCACCAATCAGGCTTAACACTGACCCTTTGTGTTGTTACTGTTTGATTTTTAAGGTAGAGTGGGATTTAAGTGTATTTCTTTATGATAGTCTCAATTCACAACTACCATGGATCACTGTATAAATCTGTAACATCGTTGTTTTGTCCAAATTAAATTAAAACCCTTAACTGCATGCATTGTTTGAAAGCAGTCATATCGTTATTTTGTATTTGCAAGTGAAAATTCAAAGATACATAAGATACATATATAATATTTCTATTTTGAGTTACTGTTTTATATTGGGACTCAGGGGTTAACCATGCAATGTATGCTAGGACTTAGGGCTCCCTGCTGTTTTAGATACCATATATCACATTGAAATTAGTCCAAAAACTTGTATCAGGTGACATTAAAGCACTGGCCAGTTTTGACCAGTTTTATAAGGGGGAAAGGGTTAATAAAAATTTTTTAAAAATTGCCAACTGAACCTTGCTGTTATAAAAGTTAAGCTGTGTGGGGGTTTTTTGTTTGTTTTTGGTGTGTGTGTGTGTGGTTTTTTTTTTTTTTTTTTTAAGATGGAGTGATCATCCTGTGTGGATAGCACGTGGTTGGTTTTTAGTGCAGACTGTCTTGTCTCAGTCTCAAAACCAAGATTTTTGATTCAGTGTTTTCAGCTTCTGCAGTTTTGTATCAGTTTCAAAACCACTAAATTGATGATAATTTTGGTCTTAACTGTCTTATATCAGTCTCAAAACCAATAGATAAGTGATTGAATGTTTTCAGTCTTTACTCTCGCACATCAATCTCAGTTTGTTTGTGAGTTTTTCATGTTGATATCAGATTTTACCCCACGGGTCGAGATGTTCCAGTGAGATTTTGAAGCAGAGCTTAATGCCAAATATATTTAAACCAATGCCAAATTATGCATCGAATGATTTCATATAAATGATGCTCATTGATGAAAACTGGTATGAGTTAAATTACTGAAGGTCTTAACTTATAATGTGTATTGGGCACACAGATGTATATGTATGTTTTTGGGTAGCCAATATTTTCTTGTTGAAAGAAATTAGCAGTGCCCCCTGGTTAAGAAATGAGGAACCAGAAGCCAGGCTCATGTTACCAAGGTACTAAAGGTTGTACTGCCCCCTGCTGGATGCTTTATAAACCAGAATTGAGTTGAACTGCCATGGGTGTGACATAGTTCTGTTGTTGCATGTTTAGAACTTTGTACCATTAGAAAATCAAAATGTTTTATGTCACTGAACAGTGTTCAACCAGTCAAGTGGTTCTATAAGATGTGTTAAAATTTAGTCAAGTTGATATTTAAATGTACAAAAAAGTATTATAAATATTGTATTGTAGAATCTCATGTAAAATTTTGTAAATAGTAAATGTTGAGTTGATAGGTGAAGTCAATGTCTATATTTGAGAGTGTGCTGTCTATGTGGTTACTGCAATAGTTCTGTATTGTGATACTCTTAGCGTTAGACTGGGACATACACCCCCCCACCCCCCACCCCCGCTCTATATGTCTGCTAGTCAGTAAACCTTGACCTTGTACCTGTGATACCCTTGCTGTGTTACAGGGACACCTGTCTGGAAGACTATCCCTGGGCAGGAACAAATTGGGGTCTGTCAAGACAGGTTGTTTCTCCTTGGGGTGGTCTGTCAAGACAGGTTGTTTCTCCTTGGGGTGGTCTGTCAAGACAGGTCTCTCCTTGGGGTGGTCTGTCAAGACAGGTTTCTCCTTGGGGTAGTCTGTCAAGACAGGTTGTTTCTCCTTGGGGTGGTCTGTCAAGACAGGTTGTTTCTCCTTGGGGTGGTCTGTCAAGACAGGTTGTTTCTCCTTGGGGTGGTCTGTCAAGACAGGTTGTTTCTCCTTGGGGTGGTCTGTCAAGACAGACCAGTGTACAACTAATGACTTGTGAAAATGTGATAAAAACTATTGCCTGCTTGTGTGGCAGACTGTATTATGAGACGTACAACAAGCTGCAAGTGACACACAGTTATGAATACCACAGACACACAGTTATAAATACCCGATCCTGGTAGTTGACAATAGAGTTATGTTTAAATAACAAGTGTCCATTTGCATTAGAGCAAAGCAGATTTTGTGAGAATTTATGATTATGTACATGGAAATGTGAATTTGAAATCTAGAATATACATTGTAGACATATTAATGGCAGTGCAATTGGTTCCTGTCCACATACGTGGAGATCAACTTCATATATTTAGTAATCCTGCCATTTTAAACATTTGTATGTAATCTTGTGATTAGATTGAGTGAATGAGGAATGCAAACACAGACACACACACAGACACACACATACACTCCACCAAAGAAAGGCTGCCCCTCCATTTCTCCAGCAAGCATGATACTTATCATTTTTACAGCCCAAGAAGAGAGGCCATTTGGGCCAGCCTGACAGGACGGGAACGACGCTACACATACACACAGATCAAACTTAACACCAGGTGGTGCCACCAGTCTTTTCAGCCAATGCTGAATAAACTGGGGCTTCTTGAAGTTAGGGCTTCACTTGACCCTCCCCCTTGAAATAAGACTAAATCAACAGCTTTCTTGGCATGTGTCAGGTGCTGAGCATACACCCCATGCCGGGGAAAGCTGTTGACCTGGGCATGTTGACTTGAGAGCTGTTGACCTGGGCATGTTGTCTTGAAAGGTCTCGCCTACAATTTTCATCTTTTTAGCTCTGCTGACCAAAGGCCGCAGAGCTTATAGCATCACTCATGTCCGTCCGTCAAGATCATTTTTAGTACATAAGTGTAACATACTCGAGACATGCATCATTCTGTCCATCCATTCTATAACAGTGATTCAATCACATAAGTTATTAATCACATAATGTTCCAGATTCATGAATATTGCAAAAATTACACAGGCCTACTTTCTTCTTTTGCTGTATACTCAGCTGACGAACTAGTCAGGAGAACCAAAAAGTGATAGGCCTACAAATTCTCTTTTTATTTTTGGCAGAAGTAATAAAATTTGGATTTTGAGTGGTTGGGTGTATACATATTGGAAACACTATAGTCTGTATTTAATGAAGTATATTTCAAAGGTTGAGAGGACCAATTTAAAACCACCAGTTGCCTTTTATGGGTGACTGCCTGTCTCAAGTCAGGAGGGAAATTTGTTTCTTCACATTGGCATTGGAAGATGAATGGTGATGCTTTGGTGAATCTGGAATCTCTTTGCTGTCATTGTTGGGTTTGAAATTTATGAATATGGGTCATGTTTTTCTACATTTAAAGTGTAACTTACTAGAGACGTCCGTTAACTTTTAGCTTGTGAGTGCGATACCATCCACAGTTTTCAAGTTAGACCAATACAAACTTCAGGACTTCTAGGATGTATAAAGATCAAGGTTCCTTTCAATATTGGTGGCGGCGCCTACATTATGTAATATATTGGTCAAAATGTAAAAATCTTGTGAACGCTCTAGCATCTTTAATTTTTGGTAGATCTTCACCAAATTTGGTGGGATTGTGGGGGAGGTCAAAGTCTAAGTTGCTAATGATACTAGTGGTGCCACCTATAATTTGATGGAATTTATGAGCCGAAATGTGAATTAAAAGTAAATGGACTAGACCTGCCAAATTTTTAGGATACATAAACCATAGCCAAAGGTAGAATGTTATGTAATATCAGTGACCTGACCAATTTATGTGAGGTCACCATGGCTGTAAAGTTGAAAAGGTGATTTTGTAAAGGCAGGGTGTGGCTTGGACATCAATGGCAAAGTGAATTGAGCCTCCAGATAAAAATTGCACTTGGTTATATAATATATAAAACTGTACTTGGTGACCTATTTTGGGGGCCACTGGAGTTTGGTGCTTGTCCAAGTTTATGTTTTTTTTTGTCAGTAACTCAAAAAGTTATCACCTGATTTGAGTGATTTGAGCAAGGAGACTATACATGGAAAGATGAATGTGGGGCGCATATTTTGAACACTAATAATTTTTTTATCTGAGTTGAAGGTCAAGGTCAAATGGCCAGTTTGAATATGGGGACATTTCATGAGTGTTCTGAACCCCATGGGATTATGGGGGAGGTCAAAGTCTATTAAAGTTGCTAATGATACTAGTGGTGTCACCCATAATTTGATGGAAATTATGAGCCAAGACGTGTTTTAATATATAAAATTCCATATTTGGAAAAGTAAATGGATTAGATTTGCCAAAGTTGTAGGATATATAGACAATGTCCAAGGCTAGAATTTGATATAATATCAGTGACCTTGACCCATTTTGTATGAGGTCACCATGTCTGTAAAGTTGAAAGAGGTGATTTTGTAATGGCAGGGTGTAGCTTGAACATCCGTGGCAATGTCAGCACTGCACCAGGCCTATGGGCCTCTTGTATTACATGATCTGAGTGACCTTGATCCTCTGTCCCAAGGTCACTCAGGACATAAAGTTTAGGACTCACTCATTGTTGTCGTGCTCCATGCAACAATATCCATCACAGGACTTGCACAAATAAACCATAATTTGACGGAAATATAGAGCAAAGTGCCATTTAGTGGATATTTTAGACACTAAATGTACATAAGCTTTTATTAATAAATGTTCAGAAGCTGCTTGAGGACTTTCAACTTTGGAGTGAAGATGCAGGTACAATATGGCCATGGTGCCAGCAGAGCTTTGGGCCCGTGGGCCTGTTGTTTTTTTATACTGTTGGAATTAATTCAAAACATTGAAGCAGAGGACATTTGACCAGTACAAGGGGGAAAGGGTCAACTTTCAAGTCCATTGTGACATTTCCCAAGTTGAAATAAACTGTAATATTAAAAATTGACTGTTATAGATATTACCTTGTTAGTTTATATGCTACTGTTTTGTATGACCAGTGTAGAATTACATATACCAAATTATCTATCTTCCACATCCAATATTTATGCAGACCTGGCTACATACTTATGATGGGCATTAACTGCTAGAGATTATATGCCATATTATACTGCAGTATGTCAGAGCAGCACCTTGATCATGAAGACATTGAAGTCTAAAAGGCCTCAATTGTGAACCTGCATTTTCAAGATTGGCTTTATGAACTTAAAAAGGACAGGTCTGGGTGGTCCAGTGTTGATTTACCATTTTCCTGAGACAAACTAAAAAGATGGGATGGACATCTTTAGAGAATAGTACCAGACTCAGACAAGACTATGCCTCTAACTGGTATCTTTATATAATGGTGCCAGACTGTGACAAGACTGTATGCCTCAAACTGGTATCTTTAGATAAGGGTAACAGACAGGGATAAGACTACCCCTCTTACTGGTAACTTTAGATAAGGGTGACAGACAGGGACAAGACTACTCCTCTTACTGGTAACTTTAGATAAGGGTAACAGACAGGGACAAGACTACGCCTCTTACTGGTAACTTTAGATAAGGGTAACAGACAGGGACAAGACTACCCTTCTTACTGGTAACTTTAGATAATGGTGACAGACAGGGACAAGAAATGTTTTTAACATGAGGACAAATTAATTGAAATATATTGAATATTTAAACATGATCAAAATTTTCATTAATTGACTGCCAAGCTGTCCTGCATAGGGGAAATAAAGTGTGATGAATGGCTATCAGTTTGTACAATATTAACTCTTTAAGTGCCAAATTTTGGACTGAGTCAACAGCTTTTCTTGGTGCCCATTGCATCCAGTGGGGGCCAAGAAAAGCTGTTGACCTTGGATATTTTCTCTGGAAGAAGCAACCTGCTGGTACTTGAATGAGAGGTCTTTTAACAAGGAATACAAATCTGAGATCCTAAAGCTAATTCAGACTAGTTTCACTTTAGTAGATCGCCTTTAGACACGTTTAGCACTGAAAGAGTTAAAGTTAATGTCTATTGTTGAGTTTCAGCAGAGTATTATATCAAGCAGTGTTTACTTTGACGACTTCTTTTCTCAGGATAACATTTGATAGATCCATATGCAAGATGTCAAAGCTTTTTCTCTTGGGACTTCTTTTCTCAGGATAACATTTGATAGATCCATATGCAAGATGTCAAAGCTTTTTCTCTTGGGACTTCTTTTCTCAGGATAACATTTGATAGATCCATATGCAAGATGTCAAAGCTTTTTCTCTTGGGACTTATTTTCTCAGGATAACATTTGATAGATCCATATGCAAGATGTCAAAGCTTTTTCTCTTGGGACGTCTTTTCTCAGGATAACATACTAATGAACACCTAATGTATTCATTCCAGTCGTAGCACATGACCTGATAGAACCACAAATCTTTTGAATCTTGAAGTTTTTTTAATGCAGTATTTTTCAATATTTAAGACAAATACATGTAACTGCTTCTGATGAAAAAAGAGGATTCATTGTTGTTATTTTATGCTATATGGATTCTATAATCAGTGTAATTGATTGTGGTGATGTAAATTAAGACATATCATTGTCACAAAACTCTGCGAAAGCTATGTCTGCTCCAGGAAATCCTTGCATTAGCACAGCGTGCTACTATTGGAATGAATATGATCTGCAAGATGTCAAAGTGTGTTCAACTATTGCACAAGAAAATGCCTTTATCTTTTCCAGTGCCAAGTTTTGGACTAAGTCAAGAGCTTGGCTTGGGCCCCAGCCACACAGGGGAAAGCTTTGAACCCAGATCACGATATTCTGTAGAACTATTAAAGTTGGTAATTGATGGAAAGGTCTTTTTACAAGGAATATGAATCTAGCATTCTTATATTTGAGAGCAATTTGTCTGAAGCAGTTTGATTTTAGTCACGGTTGGCATTGAATGAGTCCTACAATAAAGTGCTCTTGTAACCAACTGATACTTGATGCCTCAGGGATGTACCAACTTCCTATTGTCTACATTGACTTCCTACAAAGACAATGGAAGACTCTAATCATCAGGTGATGTTCCATTGTGTTTATATTTAAAAAAAAAAAATGGGCCATGATCTTTGAATGGCATCTTAAGGTGTGTAAAGTGGATTTTGTATGTTGTGGAGCGTATTTCTTGTGCTTCTAGCCAAAGCATTTGAAAGCTGTGCTGTCCACATTGTGGAACGTATGTCTTGTGCTTCTAGCCAAAGCATGTGAAAGCTGTGCTGTCTGGACATTGTGATGGGATGCCTAAGCATGTGAAAGCTGTGCTGTCTGGACATTGTGATGGGATGCCTAAGCATGTGAAAGCTGTGCTGTCTGTGGACATTGTGATGGGATGCCTAAGCTGGGCCACAAGTTTTGATAGCAAAGAGTTGTGCTTTTTCTGGAATTCAGCACACTCTTATGTCGCCTTCTGTCCTGTCAGATCTTGTGGCCGAGTTTAAATATTTGCAGGATGGTTCTCCGTGATTACAGCCATTGTTGATTGCTCAAAGACTGATGAAGTGATCAGTCAGTCTTCTGTTAGTTCAACAGAATTGCCACCATGGATTGCCTTGTTTTTCCATTGCACCACCTACTAATGGCCTTTGGCCTTGGACAAACATAGTAACACCAATGTGAATAACTACCAATGGCGTAATAAAATACAAAATGAAACCAGAATGTGGACCAGCACACGTATCAATTATAAAACCAGCAATATTGACCAGCAGGATTTATCAAACCAGCATGTTGTCCTTGAGGATTTATCAAACCAGAATGTTGTCCTGAAGGATTTATCAATTTGTGCTGTGGATCCCTTGTGCACAAAACAAACTGTAAAATTGTAGAGTGGGCAAGTTGTGTCACATGGCTTACAGAGCGTAAGCAAAATATGACAAGTTATGATGTCTAAAGGTTGTCATGACGGCAGTTAAAACATTGTTGTGATGTCATTGCATCTTAGAATGTGACCATGGAAACTGGGTTGTCACTTACTTCCAGGAACTAGATATGTGTATGTACCTGCTATGCATATTGTAGTAGTTGAGACCTTTGAATGTTACCATCTGCTTGTCACAACATCTTATGATCCAAAGTTATACATTACCCAGATATTTTGATCATTTGGAATTCACCATTTTCACTAGGTAGCAAGCTTTTGTTGTGTGATAATGTGTTGTATTTTAACAATTTTGTATTATAATTAAATGTTTTAGCAGGTTCCTGAGTCTGGTGAATTTACATGATGTTCAGTGCACTGACATGTTTAAGTAAAAAAACAGATATGGCTTGTGAACCAATTGCTGTAAGGAACAAAGAGTTGCAGTGCTGTGGTGGCACCATCCATACTCTGCACTCTCACCCGACACACTCAGGGGCTATGCAGGCAATAGTGGCCTCAGTATGTCAATCTGACACCAAGTAATTCACAGTCCAGCCAGGGTGAGGGTAACACCTTTGCTTGATTCCCCTGTGTGTACCTACGCTAATAAGTATGATAGGGAGAGTTCTGGTCTCATGTGGGGGCCTCTTGGTTGTTCTGACATTGCTTGTTAACAGTCAAAATGCAGTTGACTGGAGAGGACCCCACTGGAAATAAGTCAATTTGACTTATTTCCAGTGGGATCCTCTCTACAGACAGAAACCTGCTGCCGCCGCTAACGCAGCTACTCTTCTCGATAAACAGCAAGGGGTCTTTTATGTGCATTTCCCATAGACAGGTCAACACATACAGTTACGCCCGGCTAAAAGTTAACAGCCAAACGCTTTTTTCGCATTTTGCTGGTGTTTGGCTTGTGTTGGGAAACGTTTGAAAATGTTTGGAATGTGTTTGGAAATTGTTTGGAATGTGTTTGGAAAGCGTTTGGAAAAAAAATCTCAAACACTTTTACAAAACGTTTGAACACTTTCACAAAGCTACCGAACACTTCTCCAAACGCGTTCAAACACTTTCCAAACGCGTTGAACAATTGCCCGAACGATTTCAAACACTTTCACAAACGCATTCAAACACTATGCATTTCAAACACTTCCATTTAAATGATGAAGAATCTCCAAACATATTTTCAACAGGTCCAGCAATATAGGAAGTACCTACATGTAAATGTGCACTTATCCAGCATTATTGGTTGTATATTTTTATTTAAAACACGACCCAAATACGTTGACCCAAGTGTCTAACTCAACTAAAATTAATTAAAGACTTAATTCTTCATTTAAGATGTCATGAATACTTCATCTTTCAAAAACTGTTTTGGAGTAAATCCATAGGCAATATCATGATCAGATCATGATTCATGATCTGATCATGATATTGCGTATAAATTTACTCCTAAATAGTTTCTAATTTTCTATTAAAATATATATAATTACTCCGAGGACCAATGGAGTATCGCCTGGCTTACTCCACTGGAGCTAATTGTATTGCTTGGCTTAGTAAGCCAAACAATACTTAAATTGAGCTGCTTCTGTATTTCCATTGCCAATTTCGGCAAAGTGTTTGAAAGCGTTTGGAAAAGTGTTCGAAAGCATTTGGCAAAGTGTTTGTAAAGCGTTTGGAAAGTGTTTGCTACGTGTTTGCAAAACGTTTGACTTTCACTGAAAGTGTTTGGGAAACATTGGTGCGTTTGGCGTTTGTTAACTTGAACGCGAGCGTAACTGTACCATGGCCTTTGATAAACCAGTCATGGACTACTGGTATGATTGAGAGCCAGATACAAATCTCTTGGATTGGGCTGGGATTTAACCCGAGACCCCCCGCACATAAAGCGGACACGTAGCCACTACGCCATGACGGATCTCTTACCTGGGTATATTAAGTTACTTTTACTGTTATAAAATGAAAGTGGGAATGGGGCAGACCGTGTATGGGGTATGTGAGTTATGGTAGGTCATTCTTGGGAATATAGAATTACCCCAAAGTCATTTGTGTGTGCTTTGGCTTCATGAGTTCATACCTGAACTTTGTTATGCAAATTGGTCTGAATACAGAGACGAGGCATTGCATCAGTATTTTGCTTCTGTTATATCAAGGGTGCCACACCTGTGTGGTGACCTGGGTTATATCCTGCGTAGTGTCCTGGGTTATATCCTGTGTAGTGTCCTGGGTTATATCCTGTGTAGTGTCCTGGGTTATATCCTGGGAACAAATTGTGAATCCAATGGCATCAGAGAAAAATGGAGTTTATGTGCAATACAAGTCCTGCATTGGGTAAAGCTTTAAATTTAAGGTAAGGTTAATTTGAGTTGTGGCTCCAGGCTGCTTGGGAGAGTGTGCATCATATACAGTACAACCTCATTATAACATCCTACATGGTACAACCTCATTATAACATCCTACATGGTACAGCCTCATTATAACATCCTACATGGTACAACCTCATTATAACATCCTACATGGTACAACCTCATTATAACAGCTTACATGGTACAACCTCATTATAACATCCTACATGGTACAACCTCATTATAACAGCCTACATGGTACAACCTCATTATAACATCCTACATGGTACAACCTCATTATAACATCCTACATGGTACAGCCTCATTATAACATCCTACATGGTACAACCTCATTATAACAGCCTACATGGTACAACCTCATTATAACAGCCTACATGGTACAACCTCATTATAACATCCTACATGGTACAGCCTCATTATAACATCCTACATGGTACAGCCTCATTATAACATGTATAGTACACGTCAACCTCTTTATAACTACAATCAGATAGCAGAAAAACTCACTGAACAGCCCACGTTTTGAGGAAATTCAATTCAAATCAAATTCCTTTCCTGTTTCACTCATTTATCTGCCCCATTCAGTTATCGGACACATTTTTTTTTTTTTTACTTTTTTTTTTTGGGGGGGGGGGGGGGGGGGGGCAGATACTCTCATTATGATAAGATTTCACTGTATAAACACTGAGAGAATTGACCTTGTTATTGCACTGCTATGAAGCCGCCAACTGGCCTGGTTAACTGATATGTACTAACTGGTACCCAAGCATGTAAAATGTACTCTGCAGACGTGGAACCCTTTAAAGAGCAATGTCAAATAAGGTGATGTTGATTAAGGTTCTTGATGACAATGGTGCTTGCCTGCAGAGCATACCTTATACCACATTTAAGTTGCGAATTTTGCCTGATGAACATATTAAGCTCCAGTTTCTTCCACTCCACACCATCCACCTTCTTGCTGGACATTTGAGTTTTGTAACTTTGAGAAGCACAGTTGCTAATGGTTCATTCCTTGTTACCATGGTTGCAGTGGTCAAGGCAACAATGACTAAATGCCTGATTGGAGCATCACTCCAAGGAGGGCTCCCCTAGGATACCCTTATCTTGTGTAAAATACTGGACTAAGGGAATAGACTGAATGGAGTTGAGAAAACAACAGAGGACTTGTTCTGCTCAGGAAACAAGGCAGGGCTGCTTTGCAGGCAAATTGGTGCTTTAGGTATAATAACACATAATCTTTTCATCAGGTGCATATGCAGTCTCTTTGTTATAATGGACTAGTTACACAGGAATGTCGATGTCGTCAAGTTTTGTCAGCAGCCAGTTGATGGGTTTGGAGATAGATACCGTGAGAGTATGGCAGTTGCTGAGTGTGAAAACAGTAGGACTATGTATTTCACTTGTTGGATCATGAATAAATATGTCAACAGAACCAGCTTTGTTTTGTATGCAATATGTTATTACTGGTACCAACATTTGACATGATAATGAATTTTTTAACTTACTTTCGGTAAAATTTTTTTCTACCCGCCACAAAGACTCCTAACCAAGACTCCTAGAAGGGAGTCGAAACTTCGTGACCGTTTCCCAAAATTGTACCAAAGTAAGTAAAAAAATTCATTATCACAGCTTTGTTTTGTATGTATGTTACACAATATTGAGTCAATTATGTGACCTACATGTACACTTTCTGTTTCTCTTGCTTTGGGCTTGGAGGACAGATTCCTCCAAACTTGTGCCCTTATATATTGAACCCTGAAACCTCCCAAAGTTGAAGGCCCTTGGTACTAGATGTGTGTGTCTGGCTTAGAGAGGTGTTTGCTGAGCGTTTTTTTGTGTCCTTTAACAAGAAAATTGGAATTGTATATGTTTGGCGTAGAGGGGCATTTCATTAATAGAGGTTTATGTGTAATTTAGAAAAATAAATTGGAACTGGAAAAAAGACCTTTAGCTGACTGAAGTGTTTGGAGATGTTTCAGGTTTATACTGTGGCACTTTTTTTTTTCTTCTCCATTGGAATATTCTTTGGCTTAGCCTTTTGAACCCTGGGATCCTGGGAGGTTACCATGTTACACATATCCATTTGGCATATGTACATGTAAGTTATGATTTGACAACTGGAATTGACTTAAAACATATGTATTTTTTGTCATCCTTGGACTACAAATGAAATTATGATGTACATAATATAATTCCTTATTTTTCAATATTATGCAAGCTAATTAGCATATACATATATATATATGTATAGTATTCAGAATGGCTGCAACATAATTTTGAAGAAAAAATTCATATTTTTGACGACATTTTTTCATTTAGGGCTTCTAGTGTTCCAAATGAATAAAAATGTTAATGAGATAAGACCAGATAATAAAGGCAGAGGTCCTTGGGTACCTTTTGATATATATTATGTCACCAGTTGCATGTCATACACATGTATATCATAATTCTGACTCTGATAAACAACCTCAGGCACATTCTTTTTGCTTATACTGTGCCACATTCTTTGGCATATACTGGGATACATTCTTTGGTTTATGCTGTGGCTCATTCTTTTTGCTTTACTGTGGTTCATTCATTAGCTTATATTGTGGCTCATTCTTTGGCTTGTACTGTGGCTCATTCTCAGGCTTATACTGTGGCCTATTCTTTGGCTTATACTGTGGCTCATTCTTTGGCTTATATTGTGGCTCATTCTTTGGCTTATACTGTGGCTCATTTTTTGGCTTATACTATGGCTCATTCTTTGGCTTATACTGTGGCTCATTCTTTGGCTTCTACTGTGGCTCATTCTCAGGCTTATACTGTGGCCTATTCTTTGGCTTATACTGTGGCTGATTTTCGGCTTATACTGTGGCTCATTCTTTGGCTTGTACTGCTGCTCATTCTTTGGCTTATACTGTGGCTCATTCTTTGGCTTATACTATGGCTGATTTTTGGCTTATACTGTGGGTCATTCTTTGGCTTATACTGTTGCTCATTGTTTGGCTTATACTGTGGCTCATTTTTGGCTTATACTGTGGCTCATTTTTGGCTTATACTGTGGCTCTTTGGCTTATACTGTTGCTCATTCTTTGGCTTTTACTGTGCCTCATTCTTTGGCTTATACCGTGTCATACTTTTTTAATTGTATTGTGATCCAGATCTTTTGCATAATACTGTCGGTATTCATTTTTGTTTGACTGTGGCACATTGTCTTTTTTTATATTGTGGTTCATCTGTGGCTTGTACTGTGGCCCAGTGTTACTATTTGCCTTGTACTGTGGACCAGTGTTACTATTTGCCTTGTACTGTGGCCCAGTGCTACTATTTGCCTTGTACTGTGGCCCAGTGTTACTGTTTGCCTTGTACTATGGCCCAGTGTTACTGTTTGCCTTGTACTGTGGCCCAGTGTTACTGTTTGCCTTGTACTGTGGCCCAGTGTTACTGTTTGCCTTGTACTGTGGCCCAGTGTTACTGTTTGCCTTGTACTGTGGCCCAGTGTTACTATTTGCCTTGTACTGTGGCCCAGTGTTACTGTTTGCCTTGTACTGTGGCCCAGTGTTACTGTTTGCCTTGTACTGTGGCCCAGTGTTACTGTTTGCCTTGTACTGTGGCCCAGTGTTACTGTTTGCCTTGTACTGTGGCCCAGTGTTACTGTTTGCCTTGTACTGTGGCCCAGTGTTATTGTTTGCCTTGTACTGTGGCCCAGTGTTACTATTTGCCTTGTACTGTGGCCCAGTGTTACTGTTTGCCTTGTACTGTGGCCCAGTGTTACTATTTGCCTTGTACTGTGGCCCAGTGTTACTATTTGCCTTGTACTGTGGCCCAGTGTTACTGTTTGCCTTGTACTCTGGCCCAGTGTTACTATTTGCCTTGTACTGTGGCCCAGTGCTACCATTTGCCTTGTACTGTGGCCCAGTGTTACTATTTGCCTTGTACTGTGGCCCAGTGTTACTATTTGCCATGTACTGTGGTCCAGTGTTACTGTTTGCCTTGTACTGTGGCCCAGTGTTACTATTTGCCTTGTACTGTGGCCCAGTGTTACTATTTGCCATGTACTGTGGTCCAGTGTTACTGTTTGCCTTGTACTGTGGCCCAGTGTTACTGTTTGCCTTGTACTGTGGCCCAGTGTTACTGTTTGCCTTGTACTGTGGCCCAGTGTTACTGTTTGCCTTGTACTGTGGCCCAGTGTTACTGTTTGCCTTGTACTGTGGCCCAGTGTTACTATTTGCCTTGTACTGTGGCCCAGTGTTACTGTTTGCCTTGTACTGTGGCCCAGTGTTACTGTTTGCCTTGTACTGTGGCCCAGTGTTACTATTTGCCTTGTACTGTGGCCCAGTGTTACTATTTGCCTTGTACTGTGGCACAGTGTTACTGTTTGCCTTGTACTGTGGCCCAGTGTTACTATTTGCCTTGTACTGTGGCCCAGTGTTACTGTTTGCCTTGTACTGTGGCCCAGTGTTACTATTTGCCTTGTGCTGTGGCCCAGTGTTACTATTTGACTTGTACTGTGGCCCAGTGTTACTGTTTGCCTTGTACTGTGGCCCAGTGTTACTATTTGCCTTGTACTGTGGCCCAGTGTTACTATTTGACTTGTGCTGTGGTCCAGTGTTACTATTTGCCTTGTACTGTGGCCCAGTGTTACTATTTGCCTTGTACTGTGGCACAGTGTTACTATTTGCCTTGTACTGTGGCACAGTGTTACTATTTGCCATGTACTGTGGCCCAGTGTTACTGTTTGCCATGTACTGTGGCCCAGTGTTACTATTTTCCTTGTACTGTGGACCAGTCTCACTATTTGGCTTATTCTTTAGCATATGACAATCTGCTGCCGCATAAATCATTGGACTTCTTGAAGCTTAAAAAGTAAAACATGCATATGTGAAGGAATGTATTAGGATTGGCGAGATTAGACTTAGATTTAAGGGAGGTGAAACTTTTGATAGTTATAGGCAGAGATTGATCAAAGTAGATTGGGATTAGTTTCATGAATATATAGAACAACTCTCGGAGAGTTTCAGCAGTAAATTAAGGATAGTTACAAAGAAAAGGGGATGAAAAATTTTGGGTGAAACTAGGTCAGTGTGCCTGGAGGCCACCATCTTGAATATCGTGAACTATCAGCAAGAAAATAATGCAAGCTTCAGTATTTCAGGACGTGGTTTGCTACAGAACAGCAGAGATACAGGGAGAGGAAAGTCAGCAGGAGGGAGATCTAGAGGGGGGAGGCAGGTAACAGGGAGAGAGGTTGAGGTAAGGCGGAAGCAGACAGGAGGGGAGGATGAGCACAGGGTAGAGCTAGAAGGGGGTGAGTAGGACGACCACATACAGTGTGAGGGGTGCTGTATATGGGTCGAGTTCAGTGCTGAAGGACTAGCTTGCTGTCTAAAATGAGGCAAGGGAGGAGAGCTCTCAGTTAAGGTGTGGGAGGTGCAGGAGGGTGGAGGTTTTGGAGGCACAGCTGGCAACTCTCAAGATGAGGCTGGGGACAGCACCAGGGCTGCACCTGTTGTGATCAAACGAGGTCCAGGATGGGGGGGGGGGAGGTCATGCGGTAGGTGAGGGTGAGGGAGGCAGAGAGTGGCACAACTTAGTATGAGTGGAGAACTGGAGGGACCTACAGAGCCAGTGGTGATAGGGAGCAGCATTGTGTGAAAGATAGGTTCATCTGTGGGGCAGACAGAAGCATAAGGTTAGGGTGTGCCTACCAGGGGCCAAGGTTAGGGTGTGCCTACCAGGGGCCAAGGTTAGGGTGTGCCTACCAGGGGCCAAGGTAAGGGTGTGCCTACCAGGGGCCAAGGTTAGGGTGTGCCTACCAGGGGCCAAGGTTAGGGTGTGCCTACCAGGGGCCAATGTTAGGGTGTGCCTACCAGGGGCCAATGTTAGGGTGTGCCTACCAGGGGCCAAGGTTAGGGTGTGCCTACCAGGGGCCAAGGTTAGGGTGTGCCTACCTGGGGCCAAGGTTAGGGTGTGCCTACCAGGGGCCAAGGTTAGGGTGTGCCTACCAGAGGCCAAGGTTAGGGTGTGCCTACCAGAGGCCAAGGTTAGGGTGTGCCTACCAGGGGCCAAGGTTAGGGTGTGCCTACCAGGGGCCAAGGTTAGGGTGTGCCTACCAGGGGCCAAGGTTAGGGACGTTGAGGAAAGACATGAGCGGATGGTGGGAAGCATTTGAGAGTCATTGTGCGGGTGGGCACCAATGATCTCTTGGACAGGAAAGAGCAGGGGGAGATGATAGGGGCTGAGATGGTGTTAGGTAGGTATGGTAAGCATGTGATGTGGTTAGCACAGTTTGACTGCCATGCTGTGATAATGAGGATATTACCAAGGCTTAGAATGGGTGTGTGGGAAGCGAGTCAGACTTGTGGGATTAATAGGTGGCAGAGAGGTTACTCAGACAGGGTGGGTTAACATTTAGATAAGTGCGGAAGGATTTTGCAGGGAAGAGGGAGATGTTTCCTGGGAATGGGCTGCATCCTCAGACCAAATTCCCTAGTGAAATTCAGTAAGCTGGTTCCATTTCCATTGATTCCCCTATCCCCTTCCTTAATTCCACTCATTCCATTTACTATGTACCCATTGAAATCCCCAGCTATCATAATCTGGTAGCCCTCCTGCTGAATGTCACTACTCATCACTCTCATCCTGTCATATATCTGGTCGTCCATTCATTCGGTAAATCCTTGCAGCCCACATACACTGCAACTACTGCTATTTCTGTTTGACTCTATTCCTATCCAATGCATCTCTTTTTTCTCCTCGCTTTCCTGTTCCAATGAATCTTGCCATTTCTCATGCCACTTTCCCCTCTTCTTTATCAAGAACTCTACTCCTCCTCCATTCCTTTGTCCTGTTCCCTCCCTGTACCAATGAGCTCATACAGTGCTGGCCATATTGCTGTACACACTGCTTCCATTCTGATATGACATATATGTTGCAGTGGGATGGTCTACATTAGAAAACGATATCGGAAGAGAGCTCTGGTAACACAATAAAGTATTTGTAATATAACCCAAGTTGTTACAATAAACAGATTTTACTGATGTGAAATTTTTTTTCACGAATTACACAGTTTTAAATGCTGGGAGAAGGTTGTGGTCATTTAATACCTAAAGTCATTATATTTTTGATTTAGCTTCGGTTTTTATCCTAAGTAAATCTTTCTTGGCATAGATACATACTAGGTCTTGATCATATCACCAACAGTCACATTTGAGCCATATAATCTTCAAGTTTCTTTGTTCATGCAGCCTATTCAACAGGTGTGTGTTATCCTTGGCCTAAGGAAATACTACATGCTAAAGCATAGTGTCTTTATTCAGACCCCTTTGGATGATAATGAAATTTGTTTGAGTCAATCAAAGTCATTGGCCCTGGCTTGATGGGTTTCTGTCCTCAATGTAGCTTGTACATCATACACACAGGCATGAGATTGACTACTTAAGTCAATCAAAGTCATCGGCCCTGGCTTGACGGGTTTCTGTCCTCAATGCAGCCTGTACAGCATGCACACAGGCATGAGATTGACTACTTAAGTCAATCAAAGTCATCGGCCCTGGCTTGACGGGTTTCTGTCCTCAATGCAGCCTGTACAGCATGCACATAGGCATGAGATTGACTACTTAAGTCAATCAAAGTCATCGGCCCTGGCTTGATGGGGTTCTGTCCTCAATGCAGCCTGTACAGCATGCACACAGGCATGAGATTGACTACTTAAGTCAATCAAAGTCATCGGCCCTGGCTTGATGGGGTTCTGTCCTCAATGCAGCCTGTACAGCATGCACACAGGCATGAGATTGACTACTTAAGTCAATCAAAGTCATCGGCCCTGGCTTGATGGGGTTCTGTCCTCAATGCAGCCTGTACAGCATGCACACAGGCATGAGATTGACTACTTAAGTCAATCAAAGTCATTGGCCCTGGCTTGATGGGTTTCTGTCCTCAATGCAGCCTGTACAGCATGCACACAGGCATGAGATTGACTACTTAAGTCATCAAAGTCATTGGCCCTGGCTTGATGGGTTTCTGTCCTCAATGCAGCCTGTACAGCATGCACACAGGCATGAGATTGACTACTTAAGTCAATCAAAGTCATTGGCCCTGGCTTGATGGGTTTCTGTCCTCAATGCAGCCTGTACAGCATGCACAGAGGCATGAGATTGACTACTTAAGTCAATCAAAGTCATCGGCCCTGGCTTGATGGGGTTCTGTCCTCAATGCAGCTTGTACAGCATGCACACAGGCATGAGATTGACTACTTGAAGATGACCTGGCTAGCAGTCTCCCTTGCTTCATATTCCCCGTGTAGATGAAATTTCCTTGTATATGTCACCCTCCAAGAGCGTGTTTAGAGAACCAAAGGCAACATACTTTTAAAGTGACAACAAAGACTATTTTTTTAACTCTATTCCCCTTTTGGAGCTATGATGTTTATATCTCTCCCTCTCTTCATATCTCTTCCTTTCTCGCTCGCTCTCTCTCTCTCTCTCTCTCTCTCTCCTCTCTCTCTCTCTCTCTCTCTCTCTCTCTCCCTCTCTCCTGCCCTTCCCCCTCTGAATATGTATATGTATACGACTGGTAGCATTTCTAAGAGAGCAAAGTATAATGTTCACGAGGGGTAGATGAGACAAAAAGCATGAGAACAAAAGGAAGAAAACATATAATACTTAATTTACACTACATGCAATTTAGCGACCTTCATAATAAATTACCACGTTGGCTATAACTATACGATTAACACACACATAAAAACAAAAAGGTACTAATGGTAATTATCCTAGGATACGTTTGGCACCTTCCATTACTAATTATAAATTTTATCAAAGAATGATGGTTGCATCGTATGAAAAATAAAATTGCTACAAAGCACAACAAAATTGACATCAATTGAAACAATTAAAACATACTCAGCTATTTGATGGTGAAGGCATAACTATTTTTACACATTTAGCAAGATAATAGTCCAGAAAAAACATGACCCATATTCATAAATTCCAAAACCAAAAATGACAGCAAAGAGATTCCAGAGTTACCAAAGCATCAACACTGTTCTGGTGTATTTTGATAAACGGCTGATACATTTGTAAGCAGTTTGGGCTTGTATAATGATAGTACACTTGATCTATAAACACCAAACATTTACCAAAGAAATATAATTTACTTAATCACCTGAAAACATCTCACAAAGAGGACAAGTTTGTAATGCCATGATTACATCCACATTAAAAAGTCGAATTTCCATATACGGCAGATAGTGATTACCGCACATAAACATTGCAAGAGTGCTTCTTTCTGTAAAGCTCAAGGGATGAATGATTACTGCATATTTTTTTACAAGAAATGTCAAGCTAGTAAACAAAGCAAGTAAACTACACTACACTGCACTTTTCCACAGTCCAGTAAACTACACTGCACTATACCACAAAATACTCCAGTCTGGCACACTATGTTGCACATTACCACAAGATAGTACAGTACACTAGACTGCACTGTACCACAAGACGGTACAGTGCACTACAGTACACTGCACTTTACCACAAGACAGTCCAGTCCAGTGAACTACATTGCATTATACCACAAGGCAGTACAGTGCAGTAAAACGCACTGCACTTTACCACAAGACAGTGTAGTACACTACACTGCATATACAAGACAGTACAGTGTAGTACACTACACTGCATATACAAGACAGTACAGTGTAGTACAATACACTGCACTATACCACAAAACAGTACAGTGTAGTACACTACATTGCACTTTACCACAGTACAGTACAGTACAGTACAATACACTTCAATATACCACAAGACATACAGTGCAGTACACTGCACTGTGCTTTACCATAAAGGCAGGGCAATGCAGTACACTACACTGCACTCTACCACACGACAGTACAGCACAGTACAATACATTATTCTACTCTGTCTCATGCATGTGACTAAATAGAAACATAAACTACCAGATACCTTCAATTGTGAGGGATCACTGAGAAACAGCCATTCCAGTCACACTCTCAAAGACGTGATCCCACTTCTTGCAATTATCACCAGATGGAAATTTCCAGATGGCAAGACATAATTGATATATTTTGAGTTCAACATATTTAATTTGGATGGAATTGAGCACATTCAGACCACATTTATCTTCAGATGACCTTGACCCTTGACATTTAGAAGTCAGATTTAAAGTGCATAAATGTGGACAGCTAATCCAAATTTTCAGGTAGCAAATGACCATGACCTTTGACCTTGGAAAGTCAGTGTAACCCAAGTTACAAGAAATCTAAGTCAGGGAGATCAAGAAATTAAGTCTCAGTCAAGAGTTTGCAGAAGTTTTTAAGGTGAAATTTTTGTCTGGACATCCAAACAGGGTCACGTTTGGAATGGCTTGTTTCAAATAACTCTTTTTTTTTTTTTACTTTTTTATCTTCCTCATTGTTGCGAGTGAAAAACGTGCAAAACCTGCAATAAATCGAACCAAAGTATTAAACATTTTTTCTAGCTGCTCTCAGCTATTCACCTCGTAATTAAGGGGGAGTAAGGTGAGGAGGTGATGTAGTCACAAGCAGGGAGGCCAGACATCACCCCGCAGTGATCATCAGCACCCAGCTAAACCTCTCACAATGACCAGTAGTCCTTAAGCTAATGACCAGCAGGTTGTCCTTGCCTTATATGGCTAGGAACATGCACATGCATGCTAACATGCTCAGGGCACTGATCACCTCCTCTCAGCCCACCACCTCGGGGACCCCTGAATAGGCAGGCTAGGTGCAAGTTGGGTCTTCAAAAATCTCAGTGCCCCTGGTCTGATTGCTCCGAGTCCAAACCATGCAAATCTGTGAAGCCAGGATGGAAACATATGGACATACCAAAACCTAGTCCTATTCACCAAGTGCTTGGGTCCGAGCGCTCGGATCACAAGTCCAAACTTTCCAGAACACTAAATCCCAGACTTACTTTCTGAGCTTTTCGGTCTGAAATCTCAAGTTGAAAGTCTGGGCATGTCAGAAAACAGAAGGAGGTACCCAAGTGTGTGGTGGTGTCTTCAACATGTAGTGAGCCTTTGGCTCCTGTGGTTGCAGCCCCCTCAGCAACCCAAGTGCCATCTCCAGCCCCACTGGCCCTTGTGTTGGTTATGCAGAGTGCTCCTCAGGGTCTGTCAAGGACTGAGCTGCTGGCAGTTCCACGGCACCTTGAGTTTGAGCTGGGTGCCCTGCATCCCTCTTTTGAGAGGCAAGCAGAACTGTAGCTCCTCAAGGAGCAGCAGTTGTGGGAGGAAACCTCTTTATCTGTCCTGCCAGCACTTTTGCCACATCTCAGCAGATGACAGCAGATCAGTAGCTTGCTGCGTCCATGTGGCATTAGCTGTCACTCTGCCTTCAGGCTCAGGAGCTCTCACAGCTGACAACTTACACGGAAGTTGCTACTACCCCATCGTGAGGCATAGTGATGGAAGGCATGCTTTTGTCAAGAGTGGCTGCTCTATTGCCTTTAAATAAACTTCTGCCTCTGTTGCGGTCACTGAGTCTTCAGACATCAGCACTGTTGAGGAGATAGACCTGCTTTCAGATTCGTCCATCAGGGATTCCAGGCCACAGACTTACAGCCTGCCCTCATGCCGTCCTGGTCACTCTGTGCTGCTGAGCTCCGTGGCTTTTGTGGCACGGGCAGAACCTGCTTCAAGGATATGCATCATATGAACCCCATTCCTTTCCTGCCATTTGTAACCAACTTCTGCAACCACCTAACAGCCAAGACACAGGGCACTTGCGCTCCTGTGGAGACCTGGACTGTTGGCTATCTTTGGCAGGGATGCCTACCTCCAGGGTCAGAATTTGCCTGACTTGATATTTCCCACAATGAGAACAGGGCCCCTCTTGTCCAGCTCCATGTTTAGAGGTGAGATGGTGATAGTTGTTGCCAGATGCAAGACGTTTGGGCTTACTATGCAGAGCAAACCTGGACCAAGGCATTGACTGACTCTGTTTGGTCACTTTCCTCCTTGGCTGCTACCACCCTCAAGCATGGCCCTCAGATTGGGACCACTCGCCCACCTTCTGATGCCACCCCTTTGGCATCACGAGGTCCCAGGAAGAGCAGGAAGCGATATGAGCGGGGCAAGTGGTTGGTCAAAGCGAAGAAGTCAGGCAAGCCTCAGGGCTCATGACTCTTGGTTTGTGGACCCCAGTCTTAAGCCTCCCTCCACCACCACTGCTGACGTCTCAGAGTGACCTGTTGATGGTTGTCTTTCTGCCTTTTGCGCTCAAAGGCAGTCCATTACAGACTATTCGTTAATCTTGAAAGCCCTAAGACACAGTCATTCACTGCCCTTTTACGAAGACAGGCCTCCATTGTGCAGCAAACCCAAGTGGTTTGCGCCTCTCAAGCAGGAACTCAAAGCATTGGCATTCCTGGAAGCAGTGGAGAAACTTCGGAGCATGAACATTATAGAGTAGATGGAGGATCTGGTTCGTCTGGGCTCTACAACCTACTCTTACATGTCCCCAAGCAGGATGGATGATGGCACCCAGTTAGAGACCTGTCAATGCTGAACATGTACTTAGAGGTCCAATCATTCAAGATGGAGACCCCTCAGATGGCAGCCCTGAGGCCCCACAGGAATGGCCAATTTTCTTGAACCTCAAGGACAACTCTTCCACATGGCAAATTGCGGACACTTCAGGCAAGTATCAGGTGTTCGCATTTTTGGGCCAAGTCTTCCAGTTCACTGCACTCCCGTTCGGTCTTGCCACAGAATCTCTGTTGTTCACCCAGTTCACACAGGCGGTTGCTGTGCACCTCCATCAGGCTCTCCTTTGCAATCATGTGTACCTGGAAGACTGGTTGATCTGGGCACTACAGTGCCTTGATTTCCAGCATCACACACAGACTGTTCTGGAGCTTTGCAAATGCTTAGGCCTGATTGTGAATCTCTCCAGCCTAATGCCAGAACATATCTTTGTGTTTCTCAGTATCCAGTTAGAAGGGGCGCCTACATCTGTAACCCTTCAGAAGACTGGTGGAAGAGACTTTAACTGATACAGAGGGCATTTCTGACTTATGAGGTTTGCTCAGCTTGGCAGTGGGAAGCCTTATTAGGCTCCCTGTCCTCAATGGACTGCTAGGTCAGCCTGGGTTACCTTCATCGTCATCCCTTGCACCACACCCTGCAAGACAGATGGTTGAAGTATCTTTAGGGTTAATATTTCTGCAAAGTTAGCACAAAAATCATCCAGACATCTTTAAGATATAATTCTGAGGAAAGACAGGCACACTGACAGACAAAGACAACACCTAAGCAAAATGTCCCTCCCTAGTGGCAGACTCATAAAATTTCAGTGAAAATGAGAATAAAAATGCTGCTAAGACCCTTTGGATCCTATTTTCTGTATGCTTTGAAACACTTTGCAACCAAATATAACTTATTGTGTTGATAGAGCACAACATGTGTGCTGGACATCTCTACAATTGTTTCAGACGGTCCAACATTTGAAGCCTGATTTGTATATAAGCAACAGCGGTAGGGATATAAATATAGCTTCATCCATCTAATGACATCAAAGGAATTGCTCACAAGACCAACTAATGTTACTGACTAGAATTACTGATTGGGTATTTTACATGGCAGCTCTACTCAATGAAGCTTTTGAAGGCAAAATTGCACGCAGGAGAAATTAACAGTATAGGACACACTTGAAAAGGTGTTCAGGACTCTATAGCTATAAGGGCTTCACTGATGTTCTTCTTTAAAACAGGTTTCCCTGTATTATGTATCGGCTTACTGGTGGGACCATCGGTCTAAATGGCCCCAGTGAAACATAGGTGATTTATTACTGGCACCATGTGTACATATATATATATATATATATATATATATATATATATATATATATATATATATATATATATATATATATATATATATATATATATATGTGTATATATATATATATGTATGTATATATATGTATGTATATATATGTGTGTATATATATATATGTATATATATATATATATATATATATATATATATATATATATATATATATCTTGAGACACTCTTCCCGAACCACAATCAAGTGGTATTTCGTAGAATCCAAGTGCATTTGTGCTAGCGTCTGAGCTTGTTGCCACGGTATTGGGTAGACCTTATGTGCTATCGGCGAAACCCACACTGCATGTGCATAAGCCTAACTTGGTAAGTGCTGGTCAAAGTTTTTGGGGGAGTGAGGATGGAGGGTGTGTTTTTTTTAACAAAAACTGCGTAAGTAACCCTTTAATGGGTGACTGCCTGTCTCTAGTCAGGAGTGAAATTTGTTTGTTTACATCGGTATTGGAACATGAATGTTGATCCTTTGGTATCTCTGAAATCTCTTTGTTGTCATTGTTGGTTTTGGAATTTATGAATATGGATTATGTTTTTTCTGTACTATATATATATATATATATATATATATATATATATATATATATATATATGTTTTCTACCTCATTGGGCATATATATACATATATATGTATATATGTATATATATATATATATATATATATATATATATATATATATATATATATATATATATATATATATATGTATATATATATATATATCTCATCCTGACTTGCAAAAATTCACCAAGCCCTATGAGCGCTGAATCTTTAATTGGGTGTCTATTAAACAGATATTCCTTGTTCTAGCCATGTCTACATCACTGCATAATCTATAGTACAAGCTTCTGCTATATTAGCTGAATTCACAGAAATGTTCAGTCCATATGTGGTAAGACTGTTTATAATACCCCAGATTTGGGTTACTAGTTCAGTACAAAAAGTTATTCCATCTGTGAGTAAATAACCGATCGGGAATAGAAAGCCATCTAAACCCACTTAGATAAATTGTGTGACATTTTCTTTCTACAAAATTTGGTGATGTGATGATGTGTCCTCATAATGAAATTACAGATTTCACGATCATTGGTAGTTGCTTGTATTTGTGAGCCAGAATGAATGCCCACTTCAGCATATATCATGCCCCTTTCTTTGTGGCCTTGATGGGTTTCACTTTCATGGCACTTCAACCTAAGCATGTCTTCATTCAGTGCTGGACCTTTATATATGCCATTTTTTTCAGAAGACTTTCCGATGGCAAGTGGAGGGTGGAGGTCAATATTTTAGATGCTGCAGGACTCATTATCTGCATACCTATAGCAAGGGATAAAACTGATTTGGCCAACGTCTTCCCCATGTGTCCACTCCATTAATTTCCTTTAGGCAACAGGTCGACTGAGTTCGGAAAAGGTCCAACATGTTTGTGTCAGCGTTTGGAAATAAAGCCTTGATAATCATTGTGTCACATAATAAATTAGTCTCATGTCCATGATGTCTTTCCGATGTTACTTTGTTTCTAACGTTTAGATTATAGCAAGAACTACACATTTTGATCTTGGTAAATATTGAGAGATGTATACTGCATTTCAAAGATCTTTTCTGCATACAGTCGTGCTGGTCTTCTCCTACCCATCTCTTGTGTCCCGGGATCCTTTTTGTCACATTTTTTTCCATGACAAAGTTTTGCCTTTTGAACGAAATCAAGCATCAAGTTAAATCACGTTTGCATTACATTGTTTGGGATTCCTCAGTATGAAAGAGGTACCAAGTTAGATCCAACTCTCAATGAAATATTTCCGTATTAAACAGAGTGAGTGTTTTCAAAACAAGAAACCCAATTCCTTTAAAAATTTAAATCGTATTGCAGGAAGTACTCCTCGTCATTTTTTTAAACATTCCAAGTATTCTTGTGTGTGGTGCTTTTAATCAATTGATCAATATAAACTTTTACTGGTTGTCCGTCGGGTTAGGTCGTTTTGCTCATTACATGGCATAAGGTAAAATAGAGTCTTTAGAGAAGCATATGGCAAGAAGGGGGACATGTAATGGTGGTAATATGTTAATCCTTGAGTTTTGGGAAATGTGCCTAAATACTGCTATTGATTCACAAGTAATACCTGCATTTTGAAATGACAAACATAGACAGATGGATGGCCATACATAGACAGAGAGACAGACATATATTCAGACAGACAGACAGAGAAGACAGAAAGACAGTCATGGATGGATGGATAGATAGATAGATAATAAGACAGACAGACAGACAGACATATAGCTAGATAGACAGACAGACAGATAGATAGATAGATAGATAGATAGATAGATAGATAGATAGATAGATAGATAGATAGATAGATAGATAGATAGATAGATAGATAGATAGATAGATAGATAGATAGATAGATAGATAGATAGATAGATAGATAGATAGATAGATAGATAGACAGATAGATAGATAGATTCTTCATTTGTAGAGCCAGCAACAACTAACAGCTCAGCAATGTAAGGTTCAACATTAAAGATGGCAAGCGATCCTGTACATACAGTTATTGGCAAAGACCTTTCCATGCTTGGAAAATTCCTCGATATCACCTGATTGGACGCATTTCTAATACAAAAAGGAAGTACAGCGTCTGACAGAATTCCAGCAAGCGTCAAAAAAAAACAAATATTACAAATGATGAGTCACTAAACTTGGAACGATGCCAAACACATCTGAAACCGTCATTTATGGATGACTGTGGGGCATGGTACCTGGAACCAGTAATATCACCCATTAACGCTAAATAAAAAGGAAGCACTTGTTGAAATAACATTCGAGAGTAGCCAATATGGACTCAATAAACATAAGATGACAGATGGGAAAGAAAAAGGAATTTTGAACCCCTTGAAAACAAAACAAAACAAAAAAAGTCAATAAAAAAAACAAAAACAAAAACAGAGGAAGTATCATTGTCGAAAGGTACTACTCTACTGATACACTTTTATCTGAATATAAACGAATAATACTGTGGATTTCAAACCTAGAGAAACAGGGTGGACCAAAAGTTACGATTGCAGGGTATGTTGAAACAAATTGTGATAAAGGTAAGCATAGCAACAACAAGGGCAAGGATGCGGACTACAGAACTTGCCACCAGAAGCAGTGAAGAAGATCCCCCCCCCCCCCAACATGCCCAGAAAGTAATACACGATGAAAATTAACCAGTGGGATGGGTTTTTGGCATCAAGATCAATAAAACAGATTGCAAAGTAAAATATAGAGAAAAAAGAGCAGGAAATAAATGACGGACATTTGGCTAATTTTGCAGACCATATACAAAATATGGAAAAAAGGACAACCGCCCATCCTTTGGTGCAAAAGTGGTGTACTCGAAGACAAAGTGCCTGTGGTAACTCAATGCAATAAGTACCAGATTCAAGGTGTCAACACGTTTTATGCACTCTATCCAGACAGAATAGTGTATTGGCCTTTGATAAAACTTGCGACTGAAGCAAAATCCATGTAACGTAGTTTATAAAGACTTGTCAGTCATGAGAAGAGACGCCAGTGACACACCATTTTTTGCTGGTCCCATGTGACGTTGTTTATTAGGACTTGTCAGTCATGAGAAGAGACGCCAGTGACACACCATTTTAGCTGGTCCCATGTGACGTAGTTTATAAGGACTTGTCAGTGACACACCATTTTAGCTGGTCCCATGTGACGTAGTTTATAAGGACTTGTCAGTCATGAGGAGAGACATCAGTGACACACCATTTTGGCTGGTCCCATGTGACGTAGTTTATAAGGACTCGTCAGTCGTGAGGAGAGACACCAGTGACACACCATTTTGGCTGGTCCCATGTGCTTGTGTGGAAAGTCTGATATTGCTTCCCATAACATTTTGTTCTGTGATTTTTAAACAAAAAATTGACATAGAAGAAACGAAAGTAATGACTAATGATATTTATGTTTCGTTGCTAAATGCAGACAAATTGACAGGAACCAAACATTTACAGGAAATTGCTATTGGAATGAGGCTCAAAATCAAATCAGGAACAAAATCTTGGACAACAGGGACTAATAAACTCCAATGATGACACATTTTTGAACACGAGTTGGAAGAGACAACGAAATTGTACCAAGAAAGGTCGTCTGAAATGAAAGCATATTTTGATGGTCATATGTTCCCACTCCCGAGACAAAATCTGGCAACACTGCACAAAAATCCAAATGTACCAAATTTGACAAGATGGACAAACAAACAATTGTGAAATTCTGTTTTGAAGGAAATAACTAACTGGCGCACACAAAAACTGGCAGACACGGCAATTCAATTAAAAGGAAGTATGTGGGCAATATGGAGAAGTTAGAATGAGCCTGGTGGGTCAAGGGGACTTGAAAAAAGTCCAGAATTTGACAAATTCCAGATCAAAATTGACAACTGATACCAGAGCAAAGCGAATAACACAGACAGAAATTTATGAGGGCATTGCCAACCAAGAGCAGATACATTGCATCAAGTGATGGGGACAGGATCGTCATGTCACCTACAAATGGAGGCTAAAAACCAGGACAAATAAAAAAAGAAAATAAATACAAAGACAAACATAATTACCAAGAAAATCAAACTGTTAGACCATGCAAAGTTTATTGTGGACATACCAGAAGCAACAAGAAAATCAAATAATATCCATTCATACAGAAGTATATGATGACCCGCAAAAAATTAAGTTTTGGGAGTTTCCAAAAAATGTCTTACTTGTATCGATTTAGGTGTATTTTTATGTATTGTGAGGTATGTTTTGTATCTTGATGTAAATGTTCAGTGTATTGGTTCAGTAAAGTATAGGTTAAAAACTGTGGCATTGTCTCTATCATATGTTTATATGCTTTGTATCTAGCTGTATAGCTTTTGGTTGTTTTCGGCTGATCTGCCACATGCGTTGATTAGTATGTTGTTGTATCTTAATGTAAATCTCCAACATGTATCATGTATCTTTGTGTGCAAGTGTAACACTTGGTCAGTTTCCTGTGGAAGATATTCAGTTCAATGTTTTGTGTAAGAGTGAGACTTATGATACGAAATGTACTATGAATATGTATCAAATATGGTACAAGTTTGTTGTTGCATAGTATTGATGACCTTAACCTACTTTAGCAAGGCCATTAAGTAAATGCATTTCACGTAATTATTTTAAGAAGGAATTGCACCTTAAGTTCTGTACATATTTCCATATACCGTTAGAGAAGCCTTATAGGACAAAAATCTATGAGGTATGGAGTCAAGGAGCTGATATCATAGTTATCAAGATACATTAAAAAACACATTGCTGTCATAATAAATTTATTGGACGACAAAATTGACCCCAAACCTACTTTCGGTCAAAGTTCCATCTGTGTCACATTGTATGCGACTTTGACTGACTTGTGTGGTCATTAAGCACTTACGTTCAGGAAACTACGTTCGATATGCTGAGAAAAAACAAGGCTAACGATACCAAATGAACCACAAATGTCCATCATTTGCAAACGTTCAATGTATCAACATGGGAATGATCTTGACCTATTCTTTAAAGGTCAGAGAGGGAGTCATTTATTTTTTATGATGGTTATTGCCTTTTAACTTGTGTACATGTATTCATATGTCATTACAGGAACATTATGCAGACCAAAGTCTTTTGATGTGTTGAATCATGTTGGCTTCCTTGGTGATATTTATTGAAACTAGCATTCTAGGTATCAAAAAAACCACATCGAATTCATTACTGTAAAAATAAATTTAGATGTAACTTGAAAATTTATTCCCCAACGGTAAAACTTTCTGCAATATTAGGTGAACATAACATATCTTAAAGGGCACTGAGACCTTAGCTACTGACATTAAATTCAATATTTTGAGAAAGAATGTGTCCCATGATTTAACAAGTGTTACAGATGTGTAATGTGGAAGTATGATATTGCAATATCTGGAATACGTGGGACTATGTTCACAAGAGCATAAAAGAAGTACAATTCGGAAAAATGATTATTGTGACGGTCATTCCATTGCATGTCAGCGAAGTATTAAGGTTATGGGCCTTTTGTTTAGTGTCAGTTCTTGCTGTTGTTTGTCTTGTTTAATGATTTAGCCTGAATGCTATCCAAAGCTCCAGATTCACATTGGTAGTTGGGGGTTTCTCTTTACAAGTAATCTCCACTGAATGGACATTTGTGGTGTTGGTTCTCTGTTAGTTTTTGGGCTTTGTACAGCACATACAATGAATAAATAAAAGAAAACATAAAACTAAAATTGAACATGAAAACATAGGTAATATAAAAGCATACCTTAAGGTATGCATAGAAAGGGGAAGGCTTGATACTTGGGTGGTTAAAGAACGTAGGATAAGGAACAAATCAATCGTTCCACTGCTTCCTGGTTTTGACATTCTTCAATGAGAGTGCCAGATGAACTGGTTTAGCTAGTTTGTTCCAAAGAGTAAGGCCTGAGTGGGGGGAAACTTCTGCGGAGCATAATCATGTGAGGCTTAGGGGTGTGGAGTAATGAGTTACTTGCTGATCGTGTAATTCGTTTGGCAATCTCGCTGGTGTAGGTTAGTTTCTGATGTATGCAAGTCGGAGCTTTATCATGGAGAACTTATTGCCCATAGATTACCTAACAAACACAAGAGAATACAACACGCTTGCCATTTATTTTGATTAAAAACTCGTTTGGAGCACGCACACTTGCTGACAATCATGAGCCAAGACTACCAAGAGACCTTATCAACAGATGAAGGCGCTATGCTTTTTACTTTGACATAACAAAGAAAAGATTTCGGTTCCGAAACCGATCTGTTGAAAAGGGAGACTTTAAAAACCATGGAAATGCACAGCACCAGCAATGCCAGCATCACTGGGCAAAAGGCAGAATTGAATGCTGCTTGAGATTGATATCAATGCAATTATGATGTTCCTTTTACATATATAAACATGGAGAACAGAGCTATGCGTTCAAGTTGAGGAGAATCCAACACAGATGTTCACTGGTTAACTTGTTACGGTTAACGTTTGTATTCTATATGCTTAAATTTCATCTGTGTGATGAGGCAATGTGCCACAACTGTATCAATTATGTGGACATGCAAGTAGTTTTAAACGACCTTTAAACAGCAATATGAAATTATCATGTTTATAGGAGGATGGAATCTTGTACAACTAATGATTTTTTTTCGTTTTTACAGCATTTCTGCTACTTTGGGCCCTTTAAACTAAAAGTCACTGCCATATGCAAATACTGTGTAAAGTAAGAGCAGTAAATGTGAGTATATTATACAATATTCGCAACTATAGAGGCGCCAAAAGAGAGGAAAATATGAAATAATCATACAAACAAAACCATTCAACATTATAAATGGAACATTGCAGGATGCCAAAGTCAAACGAAACAATCCTTAACTGACTACAAGCAAAACACAATCAATGTAGTAATCGAGACATTCAAAGAGAAATTTTAAAAAATCTACAGAAAACGGTAGCAAGCAACCTGCAGTAAAGCCTGCTTACTAAAAACCGGGACCGACACAGGAAAGTGTTCACATGTGCGCCCGGTGCATTGATAACTTGACTTGCATTTTTCGATAATTGTTACGCACTTTGGTGGGTACTTATCACACGAGTTTGAAGCAATGTCCCAGGTTTGCAATAAACCCCCCTCCTCAAAAGCAGAAGTAGTAGTCACTATAATGAAATGAAATAAAGGAAAATAAAATTTAAAAAATAAAACTCAAGTGTTACAGTCACAGTAACTGAAATAAAGATTATAAAATATATGCCATATTCCAAAGTTTCCATCCTGAATGAAAAAGGCTGATGTTTACCCCATCTCAAAAAATCGGACTCCCCGAATAAGTCCAATTATCGTCCAGTTAGTGTCTTGTCAAGTATTTCTAACATTTTCGAAAGTCTGATGAATGAACAAATGTTTGGCTTTTTTAATGAAATCTTCTCTGATCTGATATGTGCCTTTAGGAAAAATTATAGTTGTCACTCTTTGCTTATCAAAATAAAAGAAGATTGGAAGAAGGCTCTTGACTATAATGAGGCTGTTGGGGTAATTTTGATGGACCTGTCTAAAGCATTCGATTATTTACCCCACGATCTACTTATTAAGAAAAGGTGATGCTATGTATGAAATGGCGTGTAGATTACTGTCTAGCTACCTGAACGGACGTAAGCAAAGGGTTAAGTACGGTGGTACAACTAATGAGTGGACTGAAATCCTGAAAGGTGTCCCTCAGGGAAGCATTCTCGGTCCTTTAATGTTCAATACCTTCATGAATGACTTTCTCTACCACATGGAAGGGATTTGTGACATCTATTTCTACGCCGAAGATAATACACTGGCGTTTCGCGGTAGTAACATTCGGAATGTAATAAACACTTTAGAACCTGCTGCAAATATTGGTATAGGTTGGTTTCAGGCAAACAGAATGATAGTGAACCCTGACAAGTTTCAGGCCATGTTGCTAAGCACACAGAAAAATACAGGTACAACGGATTTCAGTTTTGAAAGAGATGGTGTTATCTTATATCCTGATTGATGTGTCAAATTGCTTGGTGTATATATTGACGATAAATTAATGTCGCTTGGTGCACTGCATGTTACACTGGGCGTGTTTGTGCAAGGCAGGCTCTGTGGCATGATTAATTAAGTCAGTGTCCCATTTGCATGCCTAATTGACAGCATCATGAGGTAACCAATGGTAGTCGCATCCACAGGGCATGCGCATCCTTGCTTATGGCCACTATAAACTTTGATGCATCTGCAGGGGATGCCACTTTGCTTGGTTTACTTTGGAGTTCTTCAAACTGACTCAGTGTGAACGTAATTTATTTTTTGAGTAACTTCGTAAGTTTTCACAACGGAACATCGACGTCGGTGACTTTGGAACAATTTTGCAAGATCCACGATTGCATTGTTAGTAGTGCTTTTGCAAGGGTGATCAAGTCTGTAAAAGAGCAGCATGCCGCGTGTGGCAAGGAAGCGAAAAGCAACTGACAAAGCTGCTGCTCTGTTGGCAGCAGAGGTAGGGAAGCCCAAGCCGAAACGGGGACGCCATAAAAATGCGACAGGGACTTGCGCCGGCAACACTAATGGACAGCATGCGACGAACAATGGCCGTCGACCACGATGCAGCCCGTGGTTTCATTCCGTCGGCTGGCAGCAGTTTTGGGACAACCCTCCCAGGCCCAGGATCTGCAGGGTGTCAGGAGAACTCAGGTCAGTTTTTAAATGTTACTAGACTGTCGGTTTCCATATCGGCAAGTACTTTCTCTTCCCAACTTGGTCCCGAGAATGTCGGGTCAAGCAGGTAAGTTGAGCATGGGGAACAAAGATATGGTCAAGTGGACTTTTCTACCCAGGGGGAGTTTGTAGTTCCACAGGCTCTACACAGGGTTCGATAGAAAGGTCTGTTTCGCAAGACGGCGAGGAGATGGTATTTATTCCTGGTAAGGGTTTGCATAAAGTAGTTGGGGTAGAATATAGGCTTAATCCAGCATCCTCGCCCCCTGTTGGCCACGCCAGCATCAGTACAGATGCCGCGGCAGTTTTGAATGTAGCGTCGGTTGAAAACGCAGGAAACGTTTCGTTGCCCAACGCTCCTGCTTATATTGGCCATATGGGTTTTGGCAGTGCCGGCGTTTCCGCTTCAAAGGGTAATGCTTTGTATGCAGTAGGGAGGCATCCCCGGGGGTCCTTTGAGCAGGCTCCATCACTCCGAACAGTTCATATGCAAGACGCTCCCAGGGGGGATCACATGCATTTTCAGCCGGGTTTGGTAAACTCGATGAGTTTGATCGATAGCTTCTTGTCCCCAGTGGGTTTATATCTCCCTCAGTCGGTCTAAGAACGTATATACAAGGGGGAATTTGTGGAATTTGCTGATTTACTGGCACAGAACAAGCCGGCGGTGGAGGCAGAACAATGGTTGTCCGCGTGCATGCAATCCAGTGATTGCCAAGGGAATTCCCTTCCTCCAGTGGTGACGTCACAGCTATTGGGGGCAACCCTGATGAATCCTGCTGTTGACAACAGAAGGGGCCCTAACAGTAGACCTAGGAAACGCCAATTTTTTTCGATTGGGGATTGGACGGACGCTATGTTGATATATCTTAGCATGTACAGCAGTAAACATCCACATCTTTTGCCTTCACTGTTGAAATATTGCACAGTGATTAGAGAGGCGGCAGCTAGATTTGGGACTCGGGGGGCCTTGGAGTATGACCGGGCTTTCCGAATCAAGATGGCAATGGACCCGTCCCGCAGATGGGACATGTTAGATGGGGAGTGCTATTTTTTCTTGTTGGTTCCACAGGTGTTAGGACCGCGGCAGTTCAACACAAGAAAGGGAAATCAAAATGATCAATACCAGTCAAATTCTCAGGGTAATCAGCCCTTCCGAAGGGGGCCCAGCACAGCCCGGTCAGGGGGAATGCCCCGTGGCATATGCTGGGCCTTCAACCGAGGTAACTGTTCAAGGAAAAACTGTTGGCACAGTCCGAAATGTGCCACTTGTGGGGAACCCCACCCCCGAACAGAATGTAAAGGTCAGTCGCAACAGGGAACGAACAGGAAATAGGAAAAATCCAATTAAAGTGAAGCAAATGTCTAGGCTGCTGAAGTTGCAAAACAAAAACAAGCATCATAAGGGTGGGTCAAGGGCAAAAGCAAGACAAGGTAGACTTAGAGCAAGGCCCCCAAAAGGGAAAAGCCCAGTGGTACTTAAGGAATTGAACAAATTACTTAAGTTATATCCTGATAAAAAAGCAGCATATACACTTATGCAGGGGTTTAACCAAGGTTTTCGGTTAGCATATAAGGGTCCGAGAAAAAGTTTTGTGGCAAGAAATTTGAAATCTGTCACTAACAATCTCTCAGTGGCTAGACAAAAAGTACAAGAACAAATTGACAGTGGTCAGGTGATGGGCCCCTTTGATAGTCCCCCCCCTCCCTAACCTTAGGTGCTCTCCATTAGGATTGGTTGAGAAAAAGGAAAAAGGGAAGTTCCGACTTATACACCACCTTTCCTTCCCCCCAGGCGACTCTGTCAATGATTTTATCAGTGATGGGGATGCGAAGGTAAACTATTTGAAATTTGATGAAGCAGTTGAAATGATAGCAGCCCTTGGTCCAGATGCTTTAATGGCTGAGTGCGATATGAAGAGTGCATTCAGGATAATTCCCATTCATGAGGCAGATTTTGATCTATTGGGCTTTACGCTTGATGGCAAATTTTATTATGACACCAATCTGGCTATGGGTTGCAAAATATCATGCAGTCATTTTGAGCTGTTTACAACCTTCATTAATTGGGTGGTCAATACACTGACAGGTGTGGAGTGTACTGTGCATTACCTGGATGACTGGCTGTTTGCTTCAAAAGAGAACAAAAAACTGTGTTTGCAGCTGATGCAAACTTTTCTAGCATTGTGTAGATTACTGGGAATACCGATTGCACATGAAAAAATAGTATTGCCATGCACCCGGCTCACTTTTTTAGGACTTACCATTGACACAGTTCAGCAACAGGTTCAGGTACCTGGGGATAAATTGAAAGAATGTAAGAAAAGACTAAAGTGGGCTTTAAGTAGCAGGCATATGTTGCTGTGTGCCATGCAGAGCCTTATAGGGCTGCTAAACTTCTTGTGCAGAGCGGTACGTCCAGGCAGGGCATTTTTACACAGATTGATTGTCTTGACAAGAGGTATCAGTGATCCTAAACAACTCATTGAGTTAGATGAAGGGGCAAAAGCAGACTTACGCTTTTGGCTCCACTTTTTGCATGATTTCAATGGCACTACTATGATGCTGCCATCTGAATGGTTACAGTCTGATTTCATTCAGCTGTACACTGACAGTTGTAAAACAATAGGATGTGATGCCTTTTACAACAATAGGTGGTTCCAGGCTCGGTGGTCAGAGTTAACCATCAACTCTGGCCACTCCATAGCATTCCTAGAGCTGGTGCCAATTGTCATGGCTGTCCTGGTTTGGGGTGAACAGTTGGCAAATTCCAAGCTTATATTCAACTGTGACAATCAAGCAGTGGTAAGAATCATACATCGCCAATTTTCAAAGTGTCCACATATCATGAAGCTTGTGCGTAGGTTAACGTTTGCATGTCTGAAGCACAACTTGGTACATCGCAGTGTACACATTGAGGGTGTAAGAAATTCCTTGGCCGATAATTTATCTCGGTTTAACCAGGTCGCATTCTTCGAGGAGGCAAAAATGGCAGAACCCTACCCAGCTCCTTATCAGCACCATTTACCACTGATTTAGACGCGGAAGTGGAGAGACTGCTTAATGGAGCTGTGGCTCAGAGCACCAATGCATCTTATGTAAGGGCAGTAAGATATTTTCAGGAATTTATTGTTGCTTACTATGGCCAGTTTATCCTGCCATCGACGGTACAGCAAGTGGCAGCCTTCATTGCGCATTTGTCCTTGTTGGACAGAGCACCTTCAACTATTGCCAGTTATGTTTCACTGATTAGCTATTTACATAAAATCAATTTATGGCCTGACCCAACTTCAAATTTCTTGATCAGTAAATTATTGGAAGGTGCACGCCGACAAGCAGGGCATAGAGTAGACTCTCGGAGGCCAGTAACTTTTGGCCTGCTGGTGAAATTCTTACAGGCCCTACCCCACATCTGTTCAAATTGCTATGAGACAAAATTATTTAAAGCAGCCTTTTCCCTTGCGTATTTCGGTTTTTTGAGAGTTGGTGAATTTACAGCAGCTAGTAAGATATCTGATATCACTCAGATTCTATAGTTGTAGGACGTGTGCTTGAATGGGAATAAGTTGTGGGTAACAATAAGGCATGCCAAGAATAACCAACTGAACAAGCCCCTGACCATTGAAATAGTATGTTTTGCCACAGATGGGGCTGTTTCTTGTCCTGTCAGTTTAATGGGTGATTATCTTCAGGTCAGGCCAGGCATATCATCAGCAACAGCCCTATTCATTCACTGGGATGGTTCCCCCCTTACCCGATATCAGTTTCAGGCTCTCTTGACAAAAGTAGCCAGATTTTGCAACCTCAACTGTTCCGAGTACAAAACCCATTCATTCAGGATTGGAGCTGGATCTTCATGTGCAATGGCAGGTGTACCTGTGGAAAGCATTAAGTCACGACCATGTCTCTTACATTTGCTCACAAGCAGCTAAGCAAATCAGTGTTTTGAGGAGGTTTTCAAATGTGCTGAACGAAAAGGAAAAATTACAAATATTTAATGCTTTTATTTGAGCAAACTTTAATTATTGCCCCCTCGCATGGCACTTATGTGGCAACACGTACACTGCCAAAATGGAAAAATTACGGGAAAGGGCACTTCGCTTTGTTTACAATGATGCCACATCATCCTACGCTGACTTATTACAACGTTCTAAATAGCCATCTTTATATTTGGGGAGGCTACGTAAATTGTCTATTGAGGTATACAAAGTTGTGTCAAAAGAGTGTCCAGAATTTCTAAATGATATGTTTGTACAAAAGGACAGTAGATATAACTTAAGAGATGATCATAAAGTGAATTTACCTCCTTTTACCACCATGAAGTATGAATACAACTCTTTAAAGTACCAAGGGGCTAAGCTGTGGAATCTCTTACCGACTGATCTGAAACGTGTCACTGATTTCACGAAATTCAAAGGTTTAATTAAGACATGGCTTGGCCCGTCCTGCTTCTGCTCTTTGTGCAATATGTGCAAATACAGAACTCCGGCGGCTTAATCACAACCCATGTATAATCACTGACAGGATATATACTGATTTCATTCTACATCATTGTATATTTTTTCATTTGCATTATTTCATGTACCTATGTCGGTCGACAAATAGTGCTTCGGTGCTAATGTTCTTAATTTTGTACTCAGTCGACTTGAAATAAAGTTTATTATTATTGTTATTGTTATTATTATTATTATTATTATTATTATTATTATTATTATTATTATTATTGTTATTATTATTGTTATTATTATTATTATTATTATTATTATTATTATTATTATTATTATTATTATTATTATTATTATCATTATCATTATTATCATTATCATTATTATCGTTATCATTATTATCGTTATCATTATTATCGTTATTATTGTTATCGTTATTATTGTTATTATTATTATTATTATTATTATTATTATTATTATTATTATTATTATTATTATTATTATTATTATTATTATTATTATTATTATTCCTGGTCTCTCATTTCAGTAGTATTTGACCGCCATGTAACTAAGCGTTGTAATGATGCAACCTCAATTACATCTCTCACTTACTGCTAATATGCCAGGATGAATTGAAAAATACAGCTTTATATATATATATATATATATATATATACACGTATATATATATATATATATATATATATATATATATATATATATATATATATATATATATATATATATATATATATATAAAACTATAGAAAGTAAAATATCAACATAGCAAATTGATCTATGAATCTTTCTAAAGTATGGATTTTAGATATTAGATATTAGTTTAGTCTGTCGAGTCACGCGGATATAGCAGGAATCCAGTGAATGTGGTCTGTCTACCAGCCGTGTTGCATAGGGCTGTCTTTGGTGTCGCAGTGAGATATATGAAACTACCGGAACGAGCAAATAAAAGGCCTGATCGGCTTAGCATATCCGTGCCATTGTGGCTGGTTGACAGCCGATTTAACTGAAATTGCATGATGCCGTCAACCATAACGCTGACGTCAGCGATCCTCTTTGGGCATGCTCCAGCTGTAATGCTGACATAATATATTCCTGTGACCGGACAGATAAAAAAATTGCCCCGTGGGCTCCATCCTTGGCCTCCGCCTTCATTAACGAGAATCTCCTCAAACGGAACTGTGACTACATATGTAGTTTCCACCACCAAGTGCTTTGTTTTGCTGACAGACCAGGCGATCTGATGTCCGTGAACAGGGTCGTAAAGAAAGCCGGAAAAGGTGGTTAAGTATGCAGCATTCATCCGTGATTGTGCCCAACTGCCATTTTGTATAGTCACAAATACTGAGTCCCCCGCAGACAACTGGTACATGCCTGTCCTACTAATGCTATCAAAATCATCGTAATAGGTAGAATTTCGTTCGAGGATGCCAAGCGTATGAGAATTGGTACTGAGTTTTGAGTGATACGGACCCGCCTGTAGTCCCGCGCTTAGGGCAAAATAATACAATCCATCTTTTGGTGCCCGGAAATGACTAGATTTTAAGTCGAAAGCGCCACCTTTGTTTACAGCCAACACTTCAAACGGCAAAGTAACAGTGTTGGCTGCCCGATATGCTTTATTTTTAAACGCATGGAAGAAAATCTCCGTTTTCATAAGGTCCGTAAGACGGAATAGGGCGAGAGAGCTCTGCTGGCCATGGTCACTGTACAAAGTGCCTTGACACATGTTTCCGGCCATGTTCTGTGTAGCATTTACGAGAAACGCCACCTCTCTGCTGATAACGTCCACCCCATTGGTGTAGCAAGTGGTGCGAAAGGCCGAGTTGATAGTGTTCCCGTCTCTTTCCATATAAAACTCCGTCCACCCGCAAGGAAACGCTCCAGCCGACACAGCGCCCCAATATATACCGTGTCTGTCCGCGTAGAACCTGCCCGCTGAGGCGTTGTATGATCCGTTGACATCAATGGTTTTTTGGTCAAAGATTACTGGGACAATTGGTCCTTCTTCCGTAAGGTTCGTCTTCAAACTGACAAAGACAGCATCCTGGTACCCTGGTATAAAGTACATAACTATTGTATACAAATTATAGAGCGGGTAATTCGTGATAACTTTAAAACAGGCTTTGTTCCATGCATGTAACTGGTCTTGTGTTGTTTCTTTTTAAACAATTCAAGAATACAAGTGTAAGAGATTACATACGTGCTCCAGACAATGGTAAGCAATTATCAAATAAAATAGATAACTTTACGGGCGTACTATTGGCAATGACAGTTTTTCTATTATCACAAAAAACTGTGACCGGTACAAAATGCGCTCAGTTCCAAATGAACTTTCAGATTACTAGCTACGTAAATGAGCAATTCTCACTGTGAAAATCAAACTCCAAATGGTTGATGGGGATACTGGCCTAAAACATTCCTTTTTAATCAAGGAAAAGTAAATGAGAAAAATATTACCTTGAGAACGAACAAGGGGCCAGATTACGACTGCTGAAAAATATGGTAATAAATCAGAATATTAATGGTCCACTTTAATAAATACATATTTATACACACATTTCAAATGAGATTTTCAACATACCATACACATTTTAACACTTTCAATGAAAATTTCGAAAACAGTTGATGTGATTTGCAAAAAGATGCCATATTCGCATTCCTTGTGCATCGACCTTTAATTTAAAGAGCAACTGCTCATAGTTGCAGGGACCATAGGAATGGCTGAGGACAACAGCTTTCCTCGGAGTGCTTTGACTGCATGTGCATGACGCCAAACACGCCCGGACAAAGGCTGTTGACCCGGTAAAAAATAGCACTGAAAGAGTAAAATTATTATCAAAAGTTATGAATCGCTTGATCTTAAGCGTGTAAAATCTTTTTTTTTTTTTCAAAGGAAGACCATCTTGGTTTGTTGTGATTCCACTGAACTGCAGACGGGGAGTGTTGTTATGCGATAAGAAATGGCAGAAGCGTGTAACGATAATAAAAGAAAAACAGTGGGCAGACCAACAGGTCGCCCTGTCTTGAACAGGCTGTACTCACGATGCGCACGGGAACAATGGAATCTGCCTGCTGTGTTGTATCTTGTAATACAATGCTTGGCTTAGACGTCAATCCTGATTATCGGTGATCTCACAGCTAGTATCTTATTTCTTGTAAACAGAACAACTGGCACAGAATTTATTTATTTATTTATTTATTTATTTATTTATTTATTTATTTATTTATTTATTTATTTATTTATTTATTTATTTATTTATTTATTTATTTATTTATTTAATTTATTTATTTATTTATTTATTTATTTATTTATTCATTTATTTATCTATCTATCTATCTATCTATCTATCTATCTATCTATCTATCTATTCATTGATTGATTGATTGATTTATTCATTTATTTATTTATTTATTAGCAGAAAAACTTCCCCTTTACAGCGGGGGCACCGATGGAATGGGAGTAAATTCCATGATACGTCAAATATATATGTACAAGAAATTCGTCATCCTTATTGACACAGATAATATGCATACGTTAAAAATTATGTATTTATAATTAATAATTAGTGATTCGTGTCCTCCGCACCAAAACTAGAGATAAACCACTCATTGGGACAAAACTCTAGAAAGCGTAAGGACAAGTACATTATACATATTACATAAAAACAATGTAGGACATAAAGCTTCCGGTGGTATAATCATTGAAATAGAAGCATTACAACTGTACCTGTATACAAATCAAATTACAAAATTGTCAATTCACCATGACTGCATACTTATGGAGATGTGGGTTTATATTGGGGGGGGGGGGGCAGACCAGTGGACAGACCAACCGGTCGCCCAGTCTTGAGCAGGCTGTACTCACGATGCGCACGGGAATCTGCCTGCTGTGTTGTATCTTGTAATACCATGCTTGGCTTAGACGTCAATCCTGATTATCGGTGATCTCACAGCTAGTATCTTAGACCATATCTTGGCATCTAGGCCAATAGATATTGCCATATCGTGAATTGAGCCCGGATAAACATCCCATTATATTGCATCGAGTAAGTCTATTGGGGAATATTTGTCTTGGAGGTTTATTCTACCTTTGAGTTCGACTTCTTTACCCAATGGCGAAACAAGTTTTGAAAATAAAACCTGGAAATTCTGTTTGGGAGCTCATTAATGAAGTTGAATGATAGCGAACAAATAATAGGACACGTATGGTATTAACGATCCGGGACACGGTCGAATATTTTCATGGAACCTTTCCTGACACTTGACGATTTGTCCACCATCTTGTACCCCCCTCCTCCCCCATGAGTCCTTTTTATTTGTCAAAAGAGCTTCTTTGTGTCTTGTCTTTAACTTTGAAAATCCTTGATGGCAGACAAACGCTGACATAAAAGTTTGTAAGCGTGGTCACTAGCTGTTGTATTTGTGCCCTTTCGTCTGGAACCACTTCCTGGTAGTCATTACCCTATTTGAAACATAATTTATTTCACTTAGTTAATAGTTATGTTGACATTTTTACTCATACGTTAAAGCAATGATGAAAGAGCTAATTATTGTCCAGTCGTTGCATTCAAAGCGTTATGATTCAATAGCTCATATTCTATGTATTATGTTCACCAAAACATGTATACTTTGCTTGCCTCATTCATTTTTCTTTTCTTTTTTCTTTTTTCTTTTATGAAGCATAATTTCTGATAGCTATCTGATTCTGAAGCAGCATAATCTGGCTCACCTTAAATCCGTTATTTTGTTATTAATACGTACATTTTGTATCTTTATACTCTTCTGTAATCTGTGTTCTGAACAAACCAAAGAAAAAAGATTTTGGTATTGTCTATGCCTTGCCATTTTCAACCAAACTATTTTTGGTGTCACCTTTCTACCTTGCTTTTTCAGTAAAAATGTTGTTGGTGTTCTCTATACATGTACATTGTTCTGTATACATGTACATTGTTTTCTATACATGTGCATTGTTCTCTATACATGTACATTGTTCTCTATACATGTACATTGTTCTCTATACATGTACATTGTTCTCTATACATGTACATTGTTCTCTATACATGTACATTGTTCTCTGTACATGTACATTGTTCTCTATACATGTACATTGTTCTCTATACATGTACATTGTTCTCTATACATGTACATTGTTCTCTATACATGTACATTGTTCATTTCACCTAAATGCTTCTTTTTTATATAGAGCTCGTGTCATTTTCAACACAAATGTGTTTCCTGTGTCGCCGAAAATTACGGTAAGCCACTTATGTTCCTTTCCTTAATTACCCAGTGTTTGCAGTGACAAAACACATTATACAAAACAGAAAAAAATGTAAACAGTAAACTATGGAATTCACATATATTTTCCCTTCGTTTATATGAAAAATATATAAAAGTTTGAAAGTGAACACAACAAAATACAGACATGCAGCTGTGTTTGTAATATTAGATCAATAATTTATTTGAATGACGAATGAATCAAACAAGATATTCGTTAAACCGTAACTCACCAATGGCCAGAATCCACTTCATTTTTGTGCGCCAGTGTTATGCACCAAAAGGTGACGTACAACTAAGCTAGCTGCGCTTTTACCCGTCTTATATTCGATTATCTATAATGTACTGAGCTACCAGAGATAATGGAGTAACACAGGCCACGATTTCCCAGCTTGACCAATAATGTCAACAGATAAATCCGAATGCACGAATAGGCTTGTCTTAACGGAGTCATCTGTCGTTTATATAACTATTTATGTACATTTATTGTATTTAAAGAACGGTTTACTAATGAATAAAATAAGATCAATCAATCAATTCTGCAGAACTAAAGCTGCCAAGGTGCCCATGTTTTGTGCGAGATATCAGGACATCAGTGATAGTTGCAGAAGATGGATAACAATATTTTCCAATGTCACCGCAGCAGAACAGATAGATTGTTTATTTCAGTAATAGGCCTCTCAGGACCTTGAGTAATAATATAGGTTTTTTCCTGAACATAATATACAAGATAAAGTCAAATGGTAATATGAAAAACTGACACAGAAATGAATAAATTTTGTACCAGTAATAAAGGAGTTTGCATTGTGCAAGTAATATAGGAAGTTTACATTGTACTAGTAATAAAGGGAGTTAACATTGTACCAGTAATAAAGGGAGTTTACATTGTGCTATGGTAGAGTTCTGTTTTTTATTAAATTTCTTCTTAATTTAAAGGTTTAGTAAATGTAAGCTAGGTAAACAAAGGAATCTACAGGGAACAGCGACTGAATAAAATAAATGTGCTCTTATATGTATATCTGCCAGTTATAAATCTCTTACTAATATTTTCATCAACGGGATAGTGTATAATAAAATGACAGTCATTTTCGGAGATCAAGACAAGAATGCGAGATAATGCCGTACAGATGTTTTATTGAAATGTTGCTTGAAATTGATTAAGTAAACGGGAACTCACAAATAGAAATAGTTGAAAAGAAGGGACACTGAAGGCGACGCTAAGTATTGCCAATACTGACTTAGCTATGAGTGTCCGCATTGTGTGACACAAGTATGTGTTGAGCTTTCTCCATTCTGTATCAGCAGAGGCTAAGTTCCACCAGGTGTCCAAATGTTAGAACCACGGAAAGGTTAAGTGAAGCAACTGCACGAAAATTATATTATGAATGAAGCTTGTCAAATATGCTTAATTCAAAACTTAGATCTTGGCTATATACTAGCCTTAATGTGGATATTGTAAGTGACAAAATAGGCATAATACCAGCTTTAAACAGCACTGTTATACCCAACACGGTATTAAGCCTCTCCTATAAAATTCTACGTTATGGAATGGGGGAAATGATATCTCGATGCATGCCATGGCCCACAGGTCCGGATTTCCTCTGCAGGCGCGTCATAAATTGGCAGTCTGTCAATGACATGCATTTGTGACGATCGCCTTGTTCCATCTCATATTGACATTTGCTAGTATTGTACATATTGCCATGTTACACATGTCGTGGGCTGAAACCAGACAAATAAACGTAAATTGCCATGGAATGATCTCATGCTCATTTTACATATCAAGTTCTCCATGTGTTTACCTTCATTATCACGGGCCTGACGAAGGTCCGACTCCATCGAGAATGGGTAGGATTGATTGATGAACGGTTCATAAGATCCATATTTGTCATTGCACAGTTGTTAAAAATCCCTAGTAGAAGGGATTATCATCATCATCATCATCATCATCATCATCATCATCATCATCATCATCATCATCATCATCATCATCATCATCATCATATATTGTAATACTCGTTTTCACTGTTCATTTCCATTTATAAGTCCCGAAATAACTTGAGGACAAAAGTAGTTTGACGCATTATGGGTGAAACTGGTTTGGAGGCAAGGAAGTATGTGTAAAAAATCGATACAACAGCAGAAAGTTGCTGTATGGAACACAGTCGTGCTCAATTTGAAATTGCGCACTATTGTTTAATGATACTTTTGCGAGTGATGTGTAATGGTTTATACGCAACAAAAGCACATAAAGTATCAAACATCTGTAAAAAAAATGTTAAAGGTTTTGTTCCTTGATTGCCGCACCTTTCAGTGGACGCATTCGTACACAGACAGAAGACATTCGTACACCGACAGACGACATTCGTACACAGACAAAAGACATCCGTATACAGACAGACGACATTCGTACAAAGACAGAAGACATTCGTACACAGACAGACGACATCCGTACACAGACAGACGACATTCGTACACAGACAGACAATATTCGCACACACACAAAAGACATCCGTACAAAGACAAAAGGCATCCGTACACAGACAGACTACATCCGTACACAGACAGACTACATTCGCACACAGGCTGACGCAAATGCTTTGCTTTCCACCTTCATGTTTGCCTAACTGCATTTGTGTCTTTTTGTCCAGACCCACTTCCCAATAGGCATTGCTCTATTCCGCTGTCCGAACTCTCTACTCTCCATAAGCTAACCTGTCACTGTCTAACCTCTGCACATATGGAAGTACTATTGTCCATGTTGCACACGTTCTTCTATAGAATTTTGACATAGGCTGTATCAGCCCAAACAAATTTAAGGGTGTTCAGTGGGAAACTACTCAGAACATTTTTTGAGCCTATACCCATGCATGTCTCTCTGAGTAGCGGCCCCTTGCCTAATCTAAATATTCAGCAAAGACAACCCACATAAAAATGAATATATTTGAACGTGGCAAAGGATGAATTAGTTAAATAAATGAAGTTTTGCTTATAAATGCAGATGATCGTCATTATGAATGGAGAATATCTGTCGAACCAAACATAATAACTAAATTTGTATGGTGCAAGTTCAAATAAGAACAATTTGACTTACCCCTGAACCAATATGTACCCTTTCTAGCTGGATAGCTTATCCTAGTTAAACCACCTGCCAGTGTATAAATGAAGTGGAAACAAACTGGAACATCATATTCAGTCTCGGTGATTGTAAAAATATACAGTTGCAGGTAGACCACCTGTACAAACCGAGGGAAATACTAACAAGTACTGCAACAATGGACATCCTGCGCCAGAAATGTAAAACAAACCCCATGATGACACCTACTCCCTACTTTGAACGTCTCCAAACAATGAAGTTCTATTTCCCTGCCAACCCTGAGTCAATGTTTCAACATATATGTAAAGGGTCAGGTTTGTGACATTTGAATAAATACTGTCAAATTTGCGTAATTTGTTGACATTGAGTAGATATGTACTTAGACATGTCAGAAAAGAATGAAAGTCATTTGCATTTAAGTCAAAAACATGTTATCAAAAGATAATTTTTCTTAACCAGATTTTAAGTACAATTAGGCAAATGTCTGTCGTCAGCCGCTGCTTGCTGCCGCTAACAAAACACAAGCTAGCCTAAAATGTCTGAAAAGGTGAGTATTAAAACAGAATGATGCCAAAATCTAAAATTATGTAGCAAAACATGCAAATCTAAAATCTCTAAAATTATTGAAGCCAAACTTTCTAACCATCTATGGGTATTTATAGCAAAATATTTGATCAAACGTACATCTTTGAATCCTCTTGACAAAGTTTCACTGTAAATAAATTGGGTTCTACATGCAAAATCCAATGTCAGTCGGATGGGAAAGGGAAGAGCTAAAGTAATAGTTATGTCTGTAATGGGAAGAGCTAAAGTAATAGTAATGTCTGTAATGGGAAGAGCTAAAGTAATAGTTATGTCTGTAATGGGGAAGAGCTAAAGTAATAGTAATGTCTGTAATGGGGAAGAGCTAAAGTAATAGTTATGTCTGTAATGGGGTAGAGCTAAATTAATAGTTATGTCTGTAATGGGGCAGGTTTCGTCTTCCTGGTGTCAGTGAAACATTTCATGCAGTGGCAGACTCAGAGGTGTCGACGAAAGGGGTTGGTGGAAGTCTGTACCGGAATGGAGGATTGAGCAACAATAATGTAAGCTTAACAAAAAGACGGCTGTAAATTGGAGACTCTATCAAATAATAGTAGTAATGATAATAATAATAATAATAATAATGATAATAATGATAATGATAATAATAACAATAATAATAATAATAATAATAATAATAATAATAAGTGATAATAATAATAATAATAATAATAATAATAATAATAATAATAATAATAACAACAACAATAATAATAATAACATTATTATTATTATTATTATTATTATTATTATTATTATTATTATTATTATTACTATTATTATTATTATTATTATTATTATTATTATTATTATTGCTACTACTATTGTTATTACTGTTATTTTAATACAACTCCAATTATGTTTTGTTATGGTTTTGTTATGTTTTTACTTTTGTAATAAACACATCAACATAACATCGTTCCTTGTGGTATTTGTTTTTTTATTATATTTGTTAAAAAAATTTTAATTTATTTTTTTCATTTTTGCTTTTGTTTTCATGAGATTATTACTGTGTTGACAACCCAAAAGGAAGTTAAGGCTTATCGGTCCACACTTGAGCACTACAGAGATATACATATACTAGTACATATTATACACAATATACACATCAACATGTAGTCTGGTACTGGTGTTATCAGGATGGATGGTCACAGAAAGGGAATATCATCATAATTGCTAAGGTTTTGGTTTACACAAAGAATATAGTAGTTTGACGGTAATTATTATACTCTTTGTTGTACCATATCTATGTGACGTTGCCATGCAGGTGCAGCATGGATTTCTTGTGTCAACTTCGTTAGCGGAATTATCGACCAACGTAAGTAGATCAATTGCCTGAAATCTTAAACCTCCTTAGCCACAAAGAGCGGTGTCCCTGAAACAGACCACCAGAATGCAATGTCTCGCTTCAAACGTATTGCTTTCAGTGTATAGGGTCGAAAGTATTGCCTTTTCTACGATTAAATATCTTCAGAACTAAAGGTTAGAGAAATAACAGCTAAAAAATGAAAAATGAACTTTTCGCCAAGACGCAGTGCGTGTATCAGCACCAAGACTGAGTGTGTGCATCAGCACAGACAGACATTGTGCATGAGCACCAAGATGCCGTGTGTGCATGGGCACCAAGATGCCGTGTGTGTGCATGAGCACCAAGATGCCGTGTGTGCATGGGCACCAAGATGGTGTGTGTGCGTGAGCACCAAGATGGTGTGTGTGTGTATAAGCACCAAGACGGAATGTGTATATGAGCACATGCATAAAGACGCAGTGTGTGCATGAGCACCAAGATGAGTGTGCATGAGTGCATAGACGCAGTGTTTGCATGAGCACCAAGATGCAGTGTGTGTTTGGCCACCAAGACGCAGTGTGCTGTTGATCGCCAAGACGCATTGTGTGCTAGAGTACCTAGCGCAAATAAAACTTCCCACGTTGATTGTTCAGGCGGCAATTGGTGAAGCGGCGATGTGGTAGCAATTGTTTCTGAGGCTGTGCCCAGATGCAAGGGTTTGTATGTATATTTTGTGGGTATCGCATAACTGTTTCTTTGTGATAATGTAAAAAAGCTACTCAACAGATCATGTTTTGAGGAAAAGTAGAATATAGGATTCTGTATTCACATGTATGTTGTATGTGTGTGTCTTTGTGTGTGTGTAGTGCTGGTATTATGGCGGGTAAGGATTATACATGCATATATATATATATATATATCAGTAAGCACAGTTGGTAATAATCCGATACCCTGCGTATATACTGATGGTAAAAGAAGGACACTTCCATTGGTTTAACAAGGAGTGGGATAAATATTATTTTTTCCATATAGAATCAGATGCAAGTTAGATGCAGGACTGTAACTATATGCAATGTGGTAAGACAGTTTAGAACATAGCCCATATTCATAAATCCAAACCCAACAATGAAAGCAAAGGCAAGTACAGCAAAAGGCCGAAGTTCAAGTCATATGAAAACATGAAAATTGAGCTTTCATTACCAATGTGAAGAAACAAATTTCCCCCCTGACTGTACACGGGCAGTCACCAGGAGCACTACTTAACGCTTGATTGGCTCCAGCACCAAATGATTTCCTTGATATGGGATAAAGTTCAGATTTTGTTGATCATTGTGTTTGCCATTGAGGTTGGCAGGGGCTTTAAAATGAGACATCTGGCTGTATGTCAATGTGTTTTAATGCCCACAATCACTCTTAACCTCCCAAAAAACCTCCTTCAAGCGAAAAAGGGTCCTCTTAGACCAACCACAGTACCCGGAAAGAGTCACATCAAATGGTGTCACAGACCAAACACCATTCCACACTTCATACTCTCTACATCATGCCAAAATGTTACGCCAATAGTAACATTTTGTAAGCAAGAGTATGTATTGCTGTTAGTACCATAGCCACGCATCTGATATTCCGTATATATATATATATATATATATATATATATATATATATATATATATATATATTTATATATATATGAATACATACACGCATATACATACATATATTCATACATTCATGCATGCATATATAGATACACATACATGCATACTAACATTCATGCCTGCATACATACATACATACATACATACATACATACATACAAAATGTAATACAATAGCACTGACATATGTATATGGGTTAGGCAGTGACAGGTTAGCTTATGGAGAGTAAAAGAGTTCTGACTGTGGAATAGGGTAATGACTACTAAGAAGTGGTTCTGGAAAAAAAGACACAAATACAATAGCTGTAATCACATACGTACATGTATGCATGCATGCATGCATACATACATACATACATACATACATACATACATACATACATACATACATACACACATACATACACACATACATACATACACACACATACATACATACATACACACACATACATACATACATACATACATACACATACATACATACATACATACACACATGCATGCATGCATACGTGCATATACACATACATACATACATACATAGCTGTGAGTACATACATGTAAGTATGCATGTACATATATATACATGTACATATACATACATGTACATATACATACATGTACATATACATACATGTACATATACATACATGTACATATACATACATGTACATATACATACATGTATAGATACATACATAGCTGTGAGCACATACATGTAAGTATGCATGTACATATACATACATGTATAGATACATAAATAGCTGTGAGCACAGTTGCTAAGGATCTAATTTCTTGCATTAACACGTTTGGATCTTCTGACCAATGGTCCATAGCACCCGGTCATCAGCGTTAAGGCCTCAGTTGAAGATTCCCATTAGTGTAGAGGATGAAACAACTTTTAGCAAATAACATTCAACTTCTATGACCTCTTTAAAACAGATCTAGAAGTGCAAGTTATAACTCTCTTAAGATTAAGTGCCTTGCTGTTATTTCAGGTTGAACGAATCCCGTTTTACTGTGGGCAACAACTGCATATATAATTTGTGTGATTTTCACTGAAAATGATGCTGTCCATGCTCAGCTAAAACTGCTGGCATACAACAGCAGTTAACCTGCGGGTACCATGGGTACTGTTGATACAACAGCAGTTAACCTGCGGGTACCATGGGTACTGTTGATACATCAGTTATACATCAGCAGTTAATCTGCAGGTAACATGGGTACTGTTGATACACCAGCAGTTAAGCTGCGGGTACCATGGGTACTGTTGATACATCAGTTATACATCAGCAGTTAACCTGCGGGTACCATGGGTACTGTTGATACAACAGCAGTTAACCTGCGGGTACCATGGGTACTGTTGATACAACAGCAGTTAACCTGCGGGTACTATGGGTACTGTTGATACATCAGTTATACATCAGCAGTTAATCTGCGGGTAACATGGGTACTGTTGATACAACAGCAGTTAAGCTGCGGGTACCATGGGTACTGTTGATACATCAGTTATACATCAGCAGTTAACCTGCGGGTACCATGGGTACTGTTGATACACCAGCAGTTAAGCTGCGGGTACCATGGGTACTGTTGATACATCAGTTATACATCAGCAGTTAACCTGCGGGTACCATGGGTACTGTTGATACAACAGCAGTTAACCTGCGGGTACCAAGGGTACTGTTGATACATCAGCTATTACTCTATTGCATTGGAGCAATCACCGACACTTTGGTGTCGCATAGCGACAGTTTCAGATTTGTGTCAGTGGCCCTAATATACATCAAAATAAAAGACAATAAATGGAATTTGGAGATTAGAATTAAAGTTAAGTTGCAAATAAAGCATAACATCCCCACAATTTAACATATTACTTGGCATTCGCCTTGAAACGAAGTCAATATTGATTAATCTTCAGATGATTTCACCAATTCATTATTGAAGATAGTAAACGTAAAAGGGTTTGAATCTATCGGGCTTTTATGCAACTTTCAAAGCGCAAATCGTGATTATGAAGGTTGAGCTGTAGCTATAAGGACCTTTTGAGTATGACAGCAATGTAGACTCTCTACTTTGCCGCATGAAAACATCGGCTCAGTTCACCTTGGGAACTGTGTAAACCAGCACAATAGCAGGGTAATAAGGCAGACGTAGCTAAACATTATGGGACGATGTCAGAACGGCATCACATAATTTACCTATAAAATTACACTTTCACATACGTGGAAGACGAAACTTAAGCACATATGGAATAGGTCCATGGTAGGCCAATTACAATAGAACCAAAAGCTGATTTAAGAAAGAATGCAACCTATTATCAAAGACATGGTTCTGCTGACACTTTTGAGATGACCCCGTACGGTATGGCACAGTCGATGAAATGGGGATCACTTTCCTCTCCAGCATGTGGCTGTATTCACTATTACAAATTCACTCTGTCACTGTAAATCACTGACTGCATGAAGCTTGCACTGGCAACTTTCAAGGTAAGCGTGGTTTTACGTTGTTTATCTAGACAGCTTGCTGTATGAACATAAAAAACCTTATATAAAGGAGGATAACTGTCTCAAACTTTTGGAATTTAAAATAAGGTTGCTTGGTATATGCCTGTTTAAATTTTATTTACTGTCAATTATATTACAGCGGCGTCTGATTTAAGGCGTGTTTATTTTAGATAAATGATAAATTTAATTTAAACGTAGGGGATGGGCATGTAAGTATAATGTGGGGTTTCCTGTTGTTTATGGAGCACAACAATGATACATGGACAACCCAAACATTTACGTTACATAATAATGAATGATGGCTCATTTGGAATGATTTGGAACACCAATGCTTTTCATCTAAACAACATTGCCTGTCCTATCTAAACAACATTGCCTGTCCTATGATGTCTGCTGAATACCTGAGGCATCTGCTCGATGTCGTCCCATGACACCGAAAGTCACGTACGCCTACTGTTATATTAAGTATCACGTACGCCTACTGTTATAGTAAGTATCACGTACGTCTACTGTTATAGTACGCCTACTGTTATAGTAAGTATCACGTACGCCTACTGTTATATTAAGTATCAAGTACGCCTACTGTTATAGTAAGTATTGCTCTGTCACCAAACGTTTTGAATTAAACATCAGTTTCCACACACGAACGTTTTTTAGACTGAAACACCAGCATTTGCACATCAAAATTTTGAATGAAGCATCAGCGTGTGCAACCAGGACAAAATGAGCTTGGTACATGTGCGATCAAACAGTTGGTACCCAGAGTGGCTTGAACTTATAATATGACTCTACGCCTGTGCAGCTTTATGCTTTACTGAAATTAAGTAATTCTCTATTAAGATCTCCTAAGGGACTGAAAAATGTGGTCTTAATACGGATATAATTCTATTAAAGACAATCGAAGACGGGTCTGTAATTTGGTGATCTTGATATAATGGTCTTACTTGGAGATTCCACTGTATTTTCAAACTACTGTCTGTGTGTTTTTACGAAATTTACATTTCTCCCATGATGTGTGATATGTGTCATTATCTGACCATTTGGAACATAATCGAACACTTGTCGACTGTATCAATCCTGTCTTTTGCGGTCGTACAATGAAGGAGGCAATATGCGAAGACAAACACCTTGAGAGACCCGTATATTGACTGTATATTGATATATGTTATAGACTCCACTGCACAATGTCAACTTACTATGAATTACTCATATTCCACCAGCATGCCAAGTGGCATGTACAGTCAACATGTGTGACGGAGTATCCAAATGTATTTCAGAACGCTGGTTGTTTTTTCTTGTGTGTGCCAATATAAAGTGCTAATCGACAGTCCACAGGACTGAAATAGGAATGTTGATCATAACTGTACGACTTAACCGAACACAAAACCTTGCATTGAAGCCGCCGATTGGGAACTGAATAAATGCTAAATTGTAGGCAGTAACATAACATTCCTCAAAGAAGATACTAACTCACCAAATCGATGTGACTTCAAAAAGTCACCTTTCGGTAAGCCATATTCAAATGAGCAAGGAATAGCAGTAAAAGTAAAATTAGGAATGAACAAAAAGAATCCAGTAAAGAAACCTGACAATGACGGTATGATTAAAAAAAACCGATAATTTGTTGAAACCTCCGTTCTCAGTGACGTGCAAACACAAGTACATACATAAACTTTAAAAAAATACATAGAACCACTTGTTTTGCGTGGATTGCGAAACAGACCTAAGCCTATATTAATCACTCACCATGGCACATATGTTTGGTCTACTTTCCTACCTAATTGTGACGGTGGAGGGAACTGGAAGATTCGGTGAAAAACCACCGTGGCAGTCAGTGTGGTGGGAACTATTTCCAGTTGCTTCCCGGACCATTCATAGAACCCGAGCCGCAGACATGAAATGCGAGAGTGTTACCGTTACGCCGACCATACACATAAACCTGAGACAGTTACATGCAAGACATTCACTTATGGGTCTAAGTTTGCATAACTATGGATCCTATTGAAACTGAGGTAAAAAGTCAATTAAATATAATCAAGAAATAGTGTCAAGTCTTGAGATAATGAGGCGGAAGGAGGGCCCGAAGACATACTGGGTCCACTCGTGAGGCGGACACATAAAACAATAAAAAAATCAAAACCTTAGGGAAAAACATGATTTTCTTTGCAAGTAAGAAGAGTCGTAAAATTAGGTCAAGGTCACAAATTTAATACACTGGGTAACAGTGTACTAGACGGGACACAAATATTGCCCTGTATTGCGCTAAAGTCTTTCGCAAGTCATAGCTATGGCATTCCAAATATTAACAACTTACCAAATGAAAGCCATGACCTTGAAAATGTAAGTCAAGGTTACAAATCAAGCATCGAATACAAAACTTCAATACAAAGGTACATTTTGCCAGGCCCCAGCCGTCTCACCCATTTCGCGCACACATTTTTTTTTTTAGAGAGAGAGAGAGAGAGAGAGAGAGAGAGAGAGCGAGAGAGAGAGAGAGAGAGAGAGAGAGAGAGAGAGAGAGAGAGAGAGAGAGAGAGAGAGACGGGTATGTTTAATAACGTTCCACATGGCATTCACCATCGAAACTAATGATCAAAGTTGGTTTCAATATATTTGAGTCTTATCGTCTTGAACCACTTTCTAGTCGTCATTACCCTTTTCCGAGCTCAAACTCTATACCCTCCATAAGCTAACCTGTCACTGTCCAACCTGTATAAATACGAAAGTACCATTTTACATATTGTCTACGTTCATCAGTAGAAATATGACATAGGCTGCATTAGCTCCAAATATTATAAAGGGTCTTCGGCAGGTAACTATTGAGAACATGTTTTGGTGCCTGTACCCGTACATGTCTCTCTGAGTAGCGGCACTTTGTCTAAGCTTCATATTCAGCAAAGACAACCCATATAATAATGAATATATTTGAACGTGGCAAATGTTTAATTAGTTAGGTAAATGAGGTTTCACCTAAAAGTGGAGAACTTCAATATGAATTCAGATTGCCTGTCAAACCAAACATAATAACTGAACATGTGCAGTACAAGTTCATATGAGAATAATTTGGCTTGTCACAGACTAGTACTTTCCCTACTAGCTGAATAGCTAACCTTCATCCAACCACATGCCAGTGTATAACTGAAGTAGAAGTATATTTTGTGCGTTGGGGGAAAAAGTGGTATTAAAGTCACATGCTAAGAGCCGGTAAGAATTCTTGAACAATCTTGATTTTTTTGCCGCTCGGAATCCTGCAAATGCGTCTAAGAAATATCTTTGAAATGCTTAAAAAGCACATGTAATTTATCTGCTGAGCAACGTTTCCATCAAGGCAAATTTTTGACAATGAAAATGTAAGAGATTATTACATAATGATTTTTTTAATCACAAAAACCATCATACTGAAATCTGAGAACCAAAATTGCATTAAAATATTACTAAATATTTTTTTTAATTTCTTATTTGTTTTCATCAAAGAATGAAATATTTACATAGTGTATTTGATGTATTTGCGACAGATTACCCGTAAAAGAGAACAGGAATATGATATTTTAAATATTGCACCAGAATACTACGTGAAGGGTGTCATGAAGCGCTTGCTCTATGGGACCAGTGAGAGTAGTGACTAATGTGAGTGGGATGTAAACATGCAGCCACTGGGAATTATTTTGTGATGTACCTCGCGCAAGTTACCATTACATGTATTAGAGCTTTGTACATATTTCATGATTCCCTTTCTCTGAAACATAGTATTGGGTCAATTTGTTTTAATTAGATGTTACAAATAAACCATGACACTGGTGAAATGACTTTATCACTTTAAATGAATTGAAAGCAGCATTTTGAATTATGGCTCGAGTTAAGCCAGCATTATTTTCAAGCGACCTACTACCTGGAATTGGCTATGTAGATTTCAACACCTTTCCTCGTTGGGGTGTTCTTATTTAGACCAGACCGTCTCAGTCTCAGTCCCGCTCAGCAACACGGGCGGCCATTGGCAGAGAGGTGAACTTTGAAGTTGACACTACTGGACACATTTAAATCAGACTCTCAAGCAAATGTGAGGATCAATGATTTTTATATTGATAACTCAACTGCACTGAAACAAAACAGTGCACTTTGTCATGTCTCTAACACCATGGCTACCTCCTCTCTGGATATTTTTATGCAACGAAAGTGGAAAGTTTCCAAAACTGATTTTTTTCTTCTGTTTTCATTTTGACCTTACAGGACTGAAGTGAAACATTATTGTGCAAATATGAATGCTTCATATTTAATGAAATAAAGCTAATGAAACGATCGCACGCAAAATGATGATGACGATAACAAAGATGACGACAACGAGGAGGAGAAGTGCTAATGTTTCACTACCATGTAGATCAATGTGAGACCAATAGGAATTGTATGCGACAGAGAATTGGGAAACATCTATGGTTCCCAGGCACCCTGTAAAATGTCCCAGTTGCCTCAATACCTGCGTAGGGTTCCACGCCTGCACATACGTTATATATGTGGGGTGTAACTGTTTGGGTTTTTTAAAATATAACATTTTTATGTGGGAACCAGCAGTATAATTCAGTTCAATATAGACAGTCAACTACAGCTTGGCTCATGCCTTCGTATGGTCTCCCTAGGGACACCTTTCAGAAATACATGAGTTTTCGTGCTTCAACATCGCCAGACGACTGGTCTGCTATACGGACTGATGAACAAGACCAGTCGTCACTAAAACACAATGTTCTGTGACGTTACGTCTTAGTCTAAGCATCGCAAAAAATACGAAGCTGACTATGAGCTCGACCTGGTGCAATAAATTTGCACCAAGGACTCAAAGTACACCTAACTACTTTTAAAGTATTTCAAAGCAAAATCATTTTTGCTACAGCAATCAATGACTGGAAGGAACTCCTGTAGAAATTAAATCAACTGGTAATATATAAACTTTTAAAAGGTAAGTAAACGCATTTCTTTCAGAAAAGGCTACGACAACTGAACACGATTCCTATTTGTACTATTAAGATTTCTATTTTCGTATTCTAACTTTATTGAAGGTGCTAATCTACTGCAACAACGAATGGACGTGCTATCATTAGTATTTTAATTTTTTTATTTTGTTTTAAAATTCATATAACATATATACCATTTTCCATCATGTTTATATATATTTTTTTATTTATACTAAGGACCCCAATGCCAATAAGCCCGGTGAAACAGGCTTTCTTGGGTCATCCTGGTGCTGGTCAAAACTTTGTCTCTGTAACCTGATTTTAGCTTGTATATGAATTGTCTCCAATGCCTTATCATCTTAATGATTATACATTTTTTTGATATCTGTGACACTGTATTACGCTTTTACTTAGCTGTCTGTTTATTTTGTAACAGATATAATTAGAGTTCTGTGACACTGTATTCTACTTTGCTTTACCTTTTTGTTTATTATATTATTTTATTTGAGTTCTGCGATACTTTATGTACTATCTTTCATCTTATATTCCATTATTTTTCAGTGTGTCAGTGTCTATTTATTGGATTTATTTCATGTATTGTCTGTTGCATTTTATGACTAGCACCAAATAAAGTCAAGTCCTATCAAATCAAATCAAGCATATCCAAGAAAGATGACGGACTTTACATTTGACTTGTGTTGACATAAGTACTATATATATATATATATATATATATATATATATATATATATATATATATATATATATATATATATATATATATTGCATTTGTTTCTTTTTGTCCAGAACCGCTTCCTAGTAGTAATTACCCTATTCCACAGTCCGAACTCTTCTTTACTTCCCATAAGGTAACCTGTCCCTGTCTAACCTATATACATATGGAACTACTATTGTCCATATTGCACACGTTCCTCTGTAGAATTTTGACATAGGCTGCATTAGCCCAATTAAATTAAAGGGTCTTCAGCGGGTAACTACTCAGAACATGTTTCGGAGCCTGTAACCATATATGTCTGTGAGTAGGGGCTCCTTGTCTAAGTTGTATATTCAGCAAAGACAACCCACATAATAACGAATAAATATGAACCTGGCAAATGACGAATTAGCTAAATAAGTGAAGTTTTGCTTATGAATGCAAAGCTTCAAATTGAATGCAGAATACCTTCAAACCAAACATAGTTACTAAATAGTATAGAACAAGTTCAGATAAGAATAGTGTGACTTACCCCTGAACCAGTATGTTCCCCTTCTAGCTGTATAGGACACATATGTCCAACCACTTGCCACTTGTGTATGACTGAGGTAGAAACAAATTGGGGTTGTATATTCAATCCCAGTGATTCCAAAATAAGTAGTTACAGCGGGACACCTGTATAAACCTGGGGAATTCCGAACAAGTACTTTAACAATGACATCCTGTACCAGAATTGTAAAACAAAACATCCATAATGTCAGCTACTCCTCACTATGAAAGTCTCCAAGAAATCAAGTTGTATTTAGTTGTAAACTCTTAGTTTCTGTTTCAAAAAAAAATGACTCAAATTAGTGAGAAAACACTGCCAGTTTCTGGCCAAGTGCTCAGTACAGCCTAATCCTGACTCCCCAGCCCTGGCGTGGGACAGCCGAATTGAGTAATTATTTACATTGAATAAAGGTGCAATTACATGTTAGTCTAAAATGTCAGAAAGGTGAATATTAAAACAAAATAATGCCAAAAAGTAAAATTAACTAGCAGACCAGGCAAACCTGAAATCTTTAGAATTATTGAAACCAAATTTTCGAACAATCTCTAGATAGTGACAGCAAAATTTGTGGAAGTACTTGATCAAAAGTACCTGCTTGAATCCTCTTGACTCCAGTTTGTTGTAAATAAATTTGGTTGTGGAATATAAAATACAAATGAAAGCAGCGAGGATTAACTGTACGGCTTTTGTTAAGTTCAATGGCATAACGATGGATGCAACTGTGGAGTTGAGCATAGTCTTCAACCTGCCACATTCAGAAGTCTGGTTGTACAGTAGCCGTCCTGAAGACTCCTTTCAGTGCCACATTTTGGAGTGAGGCAACAGGTTTCATTTGCTGGCTTTGGGTGCATCTGGATTTACACGTAAAGGCATGTTGGTACGGCAGTGAAATGTGTTCTTACAAGGAACATGAATCTAGCACCCTTATTGTAAGTCACAGCAGTTTCTTCTATTTACACCTGGATTAGAATGGCAGTAACAGGTAACACTGCTTTCAGCCGATAATTGTTTGCTGCCGATTTTATTTGTCCGTTTTAAAATTCTGAAGAAAATATGATCATGAATTCTGTGGTATTTGTATTCAATTTTAATGGCTGTTTATAAGGGGAGAGTCACATCACATTTAAGTGAATAAAATATACATATATAAAATATAGCACGAAGTTATGTAGTTGTGGTCATTACCTACTAAGTCAGCATGATGACATATGGTTCCATATATCAATAAGTCATTACCTACTAAGTCAGCATGATGACATATGGTTCCATATATCAATAAGTCATTACCTACTAGGTCAGCATGATGACATATGGTTCCATATATCAATAAGTCATTACCTACTAAGTCAGCATGATGACATATGGTTCCATATATCAATAAGTCATTACCTACTAAGAAAGCATGATGACATATGGTTCCATATATCAATAAGTCATTACCTACTAAGTCAGCATGATGACATATGGTTCCATATATCAATAAGTCATTACCTACTAAGTCAGCATGATGACATATGGTTCCATATATCAATAAGTCATTACCTACTAAGTCAGCATGATGACATATGGTTCCATATATCAATAAGTCATTACCTACTAAGTCAGCATGATGATATATGGTTCCATATATCAATAAGTCATTACCTACTAGGTCAGCATGATGACATATGGTTCCATATATCAATAAGTCATTACCTACTAGGTCAGCATGATGACATATGGTTCCATATATCAATAAGTCACTACCTACTAAGTCAGCATGATGACATATGGTTCCATATATCAATAAGTCATTACCTACTAAGTCAGCATGATGACATATGGTTCCATATATCAATAAGTCATTACCTACTAAGTCAGCATGATGACATATGGTTCCATATATCAATAAGTCATTACCTACTAAGTCAGCATGATGACATATGGTTCCATATATCAATAAGTCATTACCTACTAAGTCAGCATGATGACATATGGTTCCATACATCAATAAGTCATTACCTACTAAGTCAGCATGATGACATATGGTTCCATACATCAATAAGTCATTACCTACTAAGTCAGCATGATGACATATGGTTCCATATATCAATAAGTCATTACCTACTAAGTCAGCATGATGACATATGGTTCCATATATCAATAAGTCATTACCTACTAAGTCAGCATGATGACATATGGTTCCATATATCAATAAGTCATTACCTACTAAGTCAGTATGATGACATATGGTTCCATATATCAATAAGTCATTACCTACTAAATCAGTATGATGACATATGGTTCCATATATCAATAAGTCATTACCTACTAAGTCAGCATGATGACATATGGTTCCATATATCAATAAGTCATTACCTACTAAGTCAGCATGATGACATATGGTTCCATATATCAATAAGTCATTACCTACTAAGTCAGCATGGTGACATATGGTTCCATATATCAATAAGATAATTTTTTTGGCTCAAAATGACACCTATAATCAGCTCGTTTTGGATGCCGTCCTTTGTAGAAATAATATGTTGAAGTTCAAAGTATTATTATGACGTGTTTAGCTGGACGTGGACAGTGACTCTTTCCTTGGGTTGTAGAATCCCCACTAAATCCTAATCAGAGGGATGGGCTAAGGACTTTGGTTCACGACTGCCTGAAAAAACTTCAGTTTGGTATGTGGTATGCCGTGACACTTTTTGTGTGTGCTTGCTGTCAATTCTGGTATAAATTAGAATTGTTATATTGTTAAACTGTATGTTCACCTTTGGGTTAGTCGGAACTTGGTCCCCTACATATATGGTGAGATCTATTTCATTGGAACATTTATAAAATTGCATATATGCCTGCGGTCTGCGATTACAGGTTTTCTTTGGACAAATCTACAATGATAATCCGTTAACTCTTCCCTCCCTATTTCCGTGAACGTTAAAGTATTTTGCGGGTGCAGGTCATAAGTCTATAAATGATTTCCCAGGCCATGTAAAATTTTCGTAACCCATCTATGAAAATGATTTAGATAAAAGCAAATTGAACAATTTGAAAGTAAAATATGACATGCAACACTTACATTCACATTCCTTTTCACCAAAACCTCCCCTGTTAAGAATTGGATGATTTTTATGTTCGGTGCGCATGCTAAAGTGGATTTGATTCACATTTACTATTTTTGACGTGACAAAACATCTTACGTAAGGAACTTGTAACTGGGTGTTTGGCTGCGTGAAAGAAAGAGAGGCAGCCTTTTAGCCCTTTGTCACGTGCAGCGTGTTAGACCTTTTTCACGTGCAGCGTGTTAGGCCTTTGTCACATGCAGCCTGTTGGGCCTTTGTCACGTGCAGCCTGTTGGGCCTTTGTCCGTCCATATTGTGGTAACACTTGAAACTTTTTGATTCGAAATTATAATACGGTGGCATTTATGAGACTGCAATACTAAAAACGAGTTCAGATGTAGATATAATTCGGCAACACAGGACCAAACGTGCGGGGTTTACTCTTTCTTATGTGCATCCAGAAGGAACGCTAGCGTGTCTCAAGGAATGGAATATCGATACAGCATAAATTACCCCCTTGACATGAAAAGAAAGGAAACAATTTAAAAACAGGAAAATTGCAATGGAAACTGTTAATAAAAGGAAATTTTTGAAGTTAAAATGAACTGCCCATAAGCATCAAGATTTGTGAAAGGTAACTCCATGTAGAATGAGATTAAATTAATCTTTTCTGCTGCTCAAGAGGGGGCACCAAATAGGTTAGCCGTTAAAGGGGTACTGCGGTGATAATTTACAATTTTTGAGTTGTTTCATATGACAAATATGAACCAATATCAGAAAATGCAAACTTTATTCCCAACTGGGTAAGCAGATATCAAGTTTTCTCAGATATGTAAATGAGGGGTTGTGATGTCATCTGCACTAACTGCTACAGCTAATGCAATGACAGCCGAGTAAAACTTTGACAAAAACATGGAAACCTGACCAAGTACACATATTCCACTTTTACTATGGATGAAGCAGTGTGTATAGATATAATCAAATTGACTAAACTGAGATATTTACTCATTTAATGAGGATTAATAAGGAAAGAAAAATGCAGAAATCAATATACACAAGCTAACAGCTCCTGAGGTTGTGTAATCAACTACTGGAGCAGGTGTCAACTAATATACCACACTGATAAGATCAAAGGGGGTGATTAACAAAGTACACAAGTCGTTATGATATGCCCGCTAATGTTGTGTATCTCAGCTTGGTGCCCCCTGAAGGTTTGTGTATTATATATGGAGGGTAGCCCAGGTGACATCACACATCAGAACACCTACTGGAAATATAAAATAGCTCTAACTAAATACCTGTTTGAGAAAAAATGTTGAAAATTTGTCACATGAACACCTAAAATGACCATTAATGACTAAAAAAAGTAAAAACTTTCACTGCTGTTCCCCTTTAAACCTTTATGAGGGCACCAAATAGGTTAGCCGTTAAACCTCTATGAGGGCACCAAATAGGTTAGCCGTTAAACCTTTATGAGGGCACCAAATAGGTTAGCCGCTAAACCTTTATGAGGGCACCAAATAGGTGAGCTGGTAAACCTTTATGAGGACACCGAAAAGGTAAGCTGTTAAACCTTTGTGAGGACACCAAATAGGTCAGCTGTTAAACTTTCTTGAGGGCACCAAGTAGGTTAGCTGTATAACCCTTATAAGGGCACCAAACAGTATAGCTGTTAAACCTTTATGAGGGCACCAAATAGGTCAGCTGTTAAACCCTCTTGAGGGCACCAAGTAGGTTAGCTGTATAACCCTTATAAGGGCACCAAAATAGTAGCTGTTAAACCTTTATGAGAGGGCACCAAATAGGTTAGATGTTAAACCTTTATGAGGGCACCAAATAGGTTAGCCGTTAAACCTTTATGTAGGCACGAAATAGATTAGATGTTAAACCTTTATGAGGGCACCAAGTAGGTTAGCTATTAAACCTTTATAAGAGGGCACTAAATAGGTTAGCTGTTACACCTCTATAAGGGCACCAAATAGCTTAGCTGTTAAACCTTTATGAGGGCACCAAAAAGGTTAGCTGTTAAACCTTTATGAGGGCACCAAATAGGTCAGCTGTTTAACTTTCTTGAGGGCACCAAGTAGGTTAGCTTTATAACCCTTATAAGGGCACCAAATAGGTTAGCTGTTAAACCTTTATGAAGGCACGAAATAGGTTAGATGTTAAACCTTTATGAGGGCACCAAATAGGTTAGCTGTTAAACCTTTATGAGAGGGCACCAAATTGGTGAGCTGTTAAACCCTTATGAGGGCACCAAATAGTTTAGCTGTTAAACTCTTATGAGGGCGTAGGTTTTGGATTTAGATCAGGAGAGAGTTGAATTTTCCTCTCATGGCCATGTAGCTTTGAAGCAAGTCGATAAAGAAAGGTACAGATGCGTAAATGTTAAAAGGAGATTAGTATTATGTTTGATGGGTAAATATTGGTTCTGATGACGAGGCACTGAGTCCATGTAACGAGAAAGTTGGTTTCACTTGCAATAGGATCAAGTTGCCCGGTAAGATGTGAGTGGGTATCTATTCTATGGCACCCCGTTTTCCTGTGTAATTGCTATTTTGCCATGCTATCAATGAGCCAAATTAACAGAAAACGTTCCACTCAAACAAAATCATATTTCACGTTTCTCAAATGTTAAAATGGCAAACTAATAACAGAAGGGGCTCATGGATTTGTATCTAAGGAGAACGATAAAGCCAATCGAATTTTTGTCCATCCATTCTAATATGCAAGGTTGATTTCCCCTGCAAATCAGTGTGAGTCACATTCGATTTATCCTGGAATTTCTACAAGATGGCGCCGCTGCTATTTATATCAAAATTACAACGCCATTCAAGAGGCCTTACAGAAGATTAGGAAAGTTCAAACGTATTGAAGAAGCCAGTCGAAAATTGGATGTTCGAAGCGATCAAAGAAACGTAATCTGTGAATTTTTCGGCGCACAGAATCAAACACCGACTTGTTCAATCGGTGCAAAAAAGGTGTATGCGTAAGTCATAGGTAAATTTCTTGTTCAATAGAAAAGTCGGGATATTTTTGGTACGATTACAGTCAGCGTTTCGTTAGCAAATCACCTGTATAATACACTAACAATGTAAAGTGGTTAGTCTGTTGTACGTATCCAACTGGCGGGGATGAGCTGGAATTGATCGATTTACGTCACTGTCGGGGAAAAGGGGCAGTAATCTGATCCGTGTAGACCATGAAACGATTACATTTTTACAAACACATGAAAATCACGAAATGATCATCGTACTCAGCAACTCATTTGTACGATTGAGCCTTGAACCTATCACACGAAAGCCAAAATTCTGTTCTATCTAGCATTCCAGATGTACGCCATTGGCTGCAGGGGGAGTGAGAAAGTATACTCATGACACGCCCGCGCCTATCCCCACCCACTCACGTTGAGTCGCTGTGCAGTCAGAGGGCTGATTCAGGAGGAGCAGTAGGAGCTCAGTGTGGTTTTTGTTTCAGGGAGTCGACATGGGTCGCTGTGCTAGACAACTAATTTAGGACGAGAAAAGAAAGGAGGGGGCTCTGTGTACCACTCTGTGTACCTCTCTGTGTATTCCTCTGTGTACCTCTCTGTGTACCTCTCTGTGTACCTGTGTACCTCTCTGTGTACCTGTGCACCTCTCTGTGTACCTGTGTACCTCTTTGTGTACCTGTGTACCTCTCTGTGTCCCTCTCTGTGTACCTGTGTACCTCTCTGTGTACCTCTCTGTGTACCTGTGTACCTCTCTGTGTCTGTGTACCTCTCGGTGTACCTGTGTACCTCTCTGTGTACCTCTCTGTGTACCTGTGTTCCTCTCTGTGTACCTCTTTGTATACCTCTCTATGTACCTGTGTACCTCTGTTGTGTACCTCTCTGTGTACCTGTGTACCTCTGTGTGTACCTCTCTGTGCACCTGTGTACCTCTGTGTATACCTCTCTATGTACCTGTGTACCTCTCTGTCTACCTGTGTACCTCTCTGCGTACCTCTCTGTGTATTCCTCTGTGTACCTCTCTGTGTACCTGTGTTCCTCTCTGTTTACCTCTTTGTGTACCTCTCTGTGCACCTGTGTACCTCTTTGTGTACCTCTATGTGTACCTCTCTGTGTGCCTGTGTACCTCTCTGTGTACCTGTGTACCTCTCTGTGTACCTCTATGTGTACCTGTGTACCTCTCTGTGTACCTGTGTACCTCTCTGTGTACCCCTCTCTGTATCTGTGTACCTCTATGTGTACCTGTGTACCTCTCTGTGTACCTGTGTACCTCTCTGTGTACCTCTATGTGTACCTGTGTACCTCTCTGTGTACCCCTCTCTGTATCTGTGTACCTCTATGTGTACCTGTGTACCTCTCTGTGTACCTGTGTACCTCTCTGTGTACCTCTCTGTGTACCTGTGTACCTCTCTGTGTACCTGTGTACCTCTCTGTGTACCTGTGTACCTCTCTGTGTACCTCTATGTGTACCTGTGTACCTCTGTGTACCTGTGTACCTCTCTGTGTACCTGTGTACCTCTCTGTGTACCTATATGGGTACCTGTGTACCTCTCTGTGTACCTGTGTACCTCTCTGTGTACCTGTGTACCTCTCTGTGTACCTCTCTGTGTACCTGTGTACCTCTCTGTGTACCTGTGTACCTCTCTGTGTACCTGTGTACCTCTCTGTGTACCTCTCTGTGTACCTGTGTACCTCTCTGTGTACCTGTGTACCTCTCTGTGTACCTCTCTGTGTACCTGTGTACCTCTCTGTGTACCTGTGTACCTTTATGTGTACCTGTGTACCTGTCTGTCTGCCTGTGTACCTCTCTGTGTGCTTGTGTACCTCTCTGTGTACCTGTGTACCTCTCTGTGTACCTCTCTGTGTACCTGTGTACCTCTCTGTGTACCTCTATGTGTACCTGTGTACCTCTCTGTGTACCCCTCTCTGTATCTGTGTACCTCTATGTGTACCTGTGTACCTCTCTGTGTACCTGTGTACCTCTCTGTGTACCTCTCTGTGTACCTGTGTACCTCTCTGTGTACCTGTGTACCTCTCTGTGTACCTTTATGTGTACCTGTGTACCTCTGTGTACCTGTGTACCTCTCTGTGTACCTGTGTACCTCTCTGTGTACCTCTATGTGTACCTGTGTACCTCTCTGTGTACCTGTGTACCTCTCTGTGTACCTGTGTACCTCTATGTGTACCTGTGTACCTCTCTGTGTACCTCTCTGTGTACCTGTGTACCTCTCTGTGTACCTGTGTACCTCTCTGTGTGCCTGTGTACCTCTCTGTGTGCCTGTGTACCTCTCTGTGTACCTGTGTACCTCTCTGTGTACCTGTGTACCTCTCTGTGTACCTCTCTGTGTACCTGTGTACCTCTCTGTGTACCTTTCTGTGTACCTGTGTACCTCTCTGTGTACCTGTGTACCTCTATGTGTACCTCTCTGTGTGCCTGTGTACCTCTGTGTGTGCCTGTGTACCTCTCTGTGTGCCTGTGTACCTCTCTATGTACCTGTGTACCTCTCTGTGTACCTGTGTACCTCTCTGTGTACCTGTGTACCTCTCTGTGTACCTCTATGTGTACCTGTGTACCTCTATGTGTACCTGTGTACCTCTCTGTGTGCCTGTGTACCTCTGTGTGTGCCTGTGTACCTCTCTGTGTGCCTGTGTACCTCTCTGTGTACCTGTGTACCTCTCTGTGTACCTGTGTACCTCTCTGTGTACCTCTTTGTACCTGTGTATCTCTCTGTGTACCTCTCTGTGCTCTTATGTAGCACATTTTAATTTGATTACATTGACATTTTCCAGTATATGCCTACAAAGGATTTATATTAGCTTGAGTTATTGACCACTTGTTCTTGCAACAGGAAAAAGTGGTTCGGTGCGGGATTAACGATGTTTTATAAAGACTGACAATACATCAATAACCTAGTGGTTGTTTACCTATCATTTATTGTGATCAGATATTAACCGTTCCATAAATGAATGACAACATATCAACAGACTGGTTGCGTTTTATATTTGTTACTTATATGATCAAATATTAAGCGTTTCAAAATGAGTGAGAACATAATTATTAATAGAATAGTTGTATTTTACAATTGTTATTCATTGTGGTCAAATGTTAACCTGTTTGCTTTTGAACATGGTATGCTGCGTGAATGTACCAAAAAGGATCATGGTAGTTTTGATTTCTGATTGGCTTGCACAGCGTTTATCATACACATTACGAACACCGGATTTCAAGAAAATCTAAATCGCAAAATATATTCCCTAGATATCATTACAAAAATTTCATTTTAATTTTCAATGACACAAATTTCTTACCGTTGATACCTTATTCCCCAAACCTGAAGAAAAACCATGAAAACACTCCAATTGAGCAGCAAGTCGTGCAGATGGGCGATGTCATCTTGACTAATGACTGTGCACTAAAGTGTCCGACATTGCTGTTGTTCTCCCCAAAGACGATGGCTCTATATTTACCGGTAAAGTGTAAATCTTAATCGAGTCATGGCCCAGTCGTACTGAGAGCAAAGTTCTAACTAATGAGTATCCAAAAGAACAATCGACAATAAATCATTGAGTCTATAGTATCACCTGCCTGTACAAATCTCCTTTGAATGCATCCCGTTTTGATTTTAAAATCAACTGCCAGGATATCATAATATTGAGCTACTCACAAATCAAAGCTATTGAAGCCACCAGTATATCTTGGTAACACCGAGACACTGTTATATGCCTTTAGACCTTTTAAAGGTTGTGAAAATGATAAAAGAAAGAAAATAGGAAATGTCTGACTCCAGAGGTAAGAATGTCCTTTGGCAGTCGCGAAATGAGCACAAGGAGTCGTGTGCGTAAATATTCCGACCTCACGCTCTTTGTTTTATATTGTGTTTTAATACGGTATTTTTAGATTCTGGCCCCATTACGCTAGGACCATGTCATATCACTTGATTGCATTTTGGATTGGAGATTATGACACGAAAAAAACGAAATTTATTTGATTGCTGGAAAAAATGCAGCATAATAAAATTTTACGAGATACGACTGTTTAATAATCAGGTGTGATGGAATACAAAAAGGAAGTAAAAAAACATGTCTTGGTTACTGATCTTGAAAACATATTTCACACTGCGCCTGTATTGCTTTTCTTTACTACCGCGTTAATTTATGTCAGACAGACGTTAAGACCAAAGTATTCGTTCTTAACGCTGGTGTCTGCAATCAAGCGGTCGTCGTCTGGAGCTGCTGCATTGTACACAAGGATCTTCGACACAGATCAACATATATTGTGTTCAAATTCCCGGAGCCAGGCACTGTTTGCACGTGCTTATATTCCCAATGAATTATATCCATCCTTAGCAACAAGCACAACATTGGCTAAATCTAATTGCAAAACTTCCGCAGAATCGATTATACTCAATATGAGCACGTGTCCAAGCCTGGAAAGAGCAGGGAGCGGCTTCAGTATTTCTCTTTCATCCGGTTTTCATTTTTCTTCCGGTTTATGATGGATTACTGTCATGTATAGCAATTTTTGGCGAAGTTCTAGATCGTGATTGTTTCAGAGTGCCATATTGAAGAAGCATCGTATGCCAGCAATTCTGGGGCTCCTTAAAGATACAAAGAGCTTAACAAGAAGATGATTTTGAAGAAGTCGCTTACATACTGCTGCCTAAGTGCTTTTATGTGTGACACTTTCGAACAAAGTGCATTATAGCATTGTTTGCATTCATACGACATCAGAAAATGCATTTCAGGTATTGAATGCATGATAATGAACGCAATACGTTGAGGGCGGGCTTAGAATCAAGATGACATTGGTTTGAAGTGCCATTAAAACGATACAAAACTAGCAGACTTGTAATATTAATATTGTTTTCTAAAAATATATGAAATCCTCAAAAACAATTACTCAAAATAAAAAAAAACATGGAATGAAATGTGGCTATTCTTTAAGGTATTTGCGTCAATATAACCAAATTGTTGCACTTGGCAACTCAGTTAAGAGAATTTGGTAAGTGAATGTCAATTTTAAGGTTTTCCCCTTGAACTGAAACGATGCATTAAAAAAATATGCCCTTGTTCATTGTTTATCCCTAAATAATTATGTAAGAATACATCGCAAGAAAAAACAGTCGGCGTACATGTATTTACCGGAGGAAGGTTGAACACTGTGTCATAAGATCTTTATTCAGTACTCTGAGAAAAAATATCCGGACTCGCGTGCCACAAATATTCCTTCGTTCATTACGTATCCCTGCTTTTAGTGTCACAAGACTCTGCACCCTGAGTCTTTGAGCCTCAGCCTCACCAAATAAGAAGCTCGAACGCCTGGAGATGCTATTGCTCGTATACTGTTCTTTTTTCTTTCTTTATTTTTGTACTAATCATAAAAGGATTTTATGCAAGCAGGAAATCGATAGAAGAAAGTGCAATGTTGTTATATTTTATGACTGCACAAAATCGATGAGCTTGAAGAACACTTGGATATTTTCACTGATTGATATGCATATTTATTTATTTATTTGTTTATTTATTTATTCATTTATTTATTTATTTATTTATTTATTTATTTATTTATTTATTTATTTATTTATTTATTTATTTATTTATTCATTTATTTATTTATTTATTTATTCATTTATTCATCCATTCATTCATTCATTAATTCATTCATTTATATTTTATTTGTGCGTGTATGTAAGTATGGAAGTGTCATACTACAGTTAACTAATAAGTGACACGGATATCCGCCTGTACATTCCCTTTATTGCATTTTATGTACAACAAGACGAACACAACTCCACTTATACCTCTCTGTCAGTCTTCCCCCTCCCTCCTCTCTCTGTATTATGTATATATATATATATATATATATATATATATATATATATATATATATATATATATATATATATATATATATATATATATATATATTATATCTAGAATTGTAATCCTCAGACCGTATGGTGGGCAGTTGTTCTGTTTATGGGCATTTGAAAAATGCCCATAAACCATGTTTGCCTTAAATTCAATGTGCTACCTAGGGGGTTCAGAAATGTACAAATTAGCAAATCTGCCCAGATATTATGGGAAGCTATAAATGCCCAGAAACTGTGGTAATCTATACTTGGTATATACTGCCCATAGTCCGGTTTGAGGAGTATAATTGACCCGCAGACAATGGGCATGGCCCACAAACCGGCTGTAGGACCTATTCCTTTGTATATATATATATATATATATATATATATATATATATATATATATATATATATATATATATATATATATATATATATATACATATATATATATACATATATATAGGTATATATATACATATATATATACATATATATATGTATATATATATGTATATATGCATAGATGTGTGAATCTATTTGAATACTGCGTGAACGAACCAGAAAAAATGAGAAAATCAATGAACTTACATGCATACAATATAAATACCCCCGAGAGCATTTACTCTCTCTCCCTCTCTCTCTCTCTCCCGCTATTCTGTATGTCTGTCAGTAGGTCTAATGTGAGTCTGTCTGTGTTTAGTGTGTGACTGACTTAGTTTGATGTGTGAATGAGTGGTGTTGTGAGGGGTACAGTCAGTGAGGGGTTGGTCCAGTGAGTAAGAGGTTTAGTGAGTGGGTGAGTGGTTCATTGAGTGAGTGAATGAGTGGGTTTACTGCATGGAACACATACCACAATTAAAATCTCTCTTTGTTGGTACCCAGCTCAGAGATATTTTACTCCTCAGGAAACTTTTATTGCTTTCTATATCACTGATATCTGTTTGCATATATAGCATAAAGCGGAGTCTATTGAGCCCGTGTAAATTGGTTCCGAGAACAGAAATACTTCAGTCCCGAGTACTGGTAATACACCACCTATGATATGCAGAACGGAAATAAAGACCAATTGTACCATTGAAAAACCAGTATGGAGTACAAGCAATTCCGGTCCCCTTCCCCCCGCCGTCAACTGAACGGTCGGTGTTCAGCATTCATTTATCATTCTGTTGCACCTGTGATATATTATATATTTGCCATATTTGCACAGCTAATGATAGGAAAGAAAATAGAAAATTTGAACGACCCAGCTTTTATTCTGAGTCCAAACATTAGTTATCCAGTCATAAATTACTTGTCTATTTATTTTCAGAAATGAGTTTCAAAAGAAGCAGAAGAGAGGCATGACTCTCCACCTCAGTCATGTGTCCTCAGGTATCAATTACTTGCTTTGCTATATGTTACAATGGGCGTTTTTTTTCAGAAAAACTATCATACAATTAATTTGTTACTTTTACGTTCAAATTAACGGAAATTGACAATGCACAATTTTGCGTACATCAAAGATGCCCCAAGTAGATATAACTAAAGAATTTAACAGGGCATTTAAACCAAATATGGTTGGAGCTCATTTCGCCACTTTATTTGGAATTCTAAAATATTTTTAATGAATGAAAGAAAGAATGAAAGAGAGCGAGAGAGAAAAAAGAAAGAAAGAAAGAAAGAAAGAAAGAAAGAAAGAAAGAAAGAAAAAGAAAAGTACGGTGCTCTAGGTGAAATGTTACTCTGTAAAATTCTAGTGAAAAAAAAGAAGTGCTGTGTTGAACAATACGCACATGTGACATTAGATACTGAGGATGCCGAAAGCCTTGAATTTGGTTTCGATACTGGGTTTCCTTTACAGTGGGGCATAAAATAGGCAGGGGCAATGTCACGGCTCAACAAAAAACTGCACCTCTGACACCAAATAGCCAGTCAAGATGAATCTGCAGGAGAGACGCCGCCTGTACGCTTCCATCGACACGGACTCGTTGATGAGGCAGCGCATACAAAGACGTAAACGTCTCCTTTATCCGCCAGACCAGGAGGACGACGGACTGACGTTGGCGGAGAGAATTATGACGGAACGCAAAGCAAGATCAGAAGTGCGTATTTTTACATAAACTTTATGCCCATGTCAAGGTGCACGGTAAACTTTACAAATACTCGTGAAGGCGAAGTTACTTTTTGTACCAATTTCGTGTAAGGAATTGACAAAAAATATTTTAGTCATGTTTACCATGATTATATAAAGGCATGAATGTTCGTAATTTTAAATTGTTGAGAACAATATTGTTGCATCTGAAGATGCACAGTTGGTGAAACCGACCGTGATAACCGCTTGCAAGGAAATTGCCTTCACTGCTATGTTACCAAGCTGTTTCGGTGTTGACGGGTTTCCTTAGTAAACTGAAGCAAACGTTGATTGCATTTTAAGATATCATAGGTTGATATCAGTTGAGACTGATCGAAATCGCAATATTACAATCGACATATATAAATTTCAGGGTTAAAGAAATGGGGTTCAATGAAATCGGTTTGTTATTATTTAATACCTATGCCCGAATTCATCGTAAAATGCAATTGCAAGAACAAAGCAAAGAACCAAAAATATTAGAAAAGTAAAATAGCACATGCTTCGATACATTTGACTTCTTAGGGAACGCAATCAGCGGAGGAACAAAGGAATCAGGTGATTGTTGTGGAGCGCCGACTCAGCGAGGTATCGACCCTTTTTTGTTATTGTCTTCGTTCTGTTTACGTGACATGTTTCCAAGGCACCGAAGTCTAACGTGTCAGTACACTTTGCTTGTCAGGCTATTCGATAGACGTATTATTTGCTGCAGTAGAATGTGCTTAATGCAAACATAACTGTGTTGCTATCAACGACGGAATATACACAAAGACGCGCAGTCACAATATTTTCATGACGAAACCAGGTTTATATTCGATTTCTGCTTTATACAAAGCTTAACGAAAGGAAAAGAAACTGTTAAAGTAATGGCTGTAGCTTTCGTGGTCTGTGTTGTTATTGATAGTAAAATTGTTGATTTTTACTTCACGAAAAACATTAATGAGGATATGACTTTCATTTTAGTAAAAACAAAATATGATAATTGGAAGGAGTCACGCGCTTGTTAAAATTGTGATAGTCTTGTGCAAAGTGATGTGAATCTTTACAATAGTTCCCTTTTGCGCCTTCCAATGAAGGGTGGAGTTCTCACTCCATGCACACAGAAAATGGCTAGGAGCAGATAAATCTGATAGAATCGCGGACGCGGCAAAGAGCGTTATGTTTGGTCTGTTACATTGATCACAAGACCTGTATATAAAAGTATTTCTGTTCCTAAAATATAACTAAAGCACTAAGCTGCTCATCGATGCAAAAGGGACAAAGCTAGATAGGGGCATTTACTCATAAATTAAATTAGAACATAAAACTGAATGTTAGACTTAAACTAAGAAAGTTATATTTATACAGTTAAAGAGTTTTCAAACAATGGCAACCTTAAAACTGGTGTAACAAACATGAAATTCGAAAATCCTATGACTGTAATGTTTTCTGTATGTGCGAGCTGCTAACTCACTGTACTGTTTCTCTTGCATTGATAGTAGGAACCTTGTGCTTACATACAATGAGTTCTGAGACAAATTCCTGATAAAAAACCTTTCAATCAAGTGTAAGCGTTCCTATATATTTCCAGCCAAAGAGGACAATGATGGCGGTAAACAGCTGTCATTGGCGTTATGTCCAACGCGCGCCAAGGAAAGTTACATGAGGTCTCACTCCGCAAATTAACACCGAAAGTGTCAAGAACATATCATTATATTGTAGTTCAACCACGTATCACCATACTGAAGCTTCAAACATATACAATTGTACTGTAGCTTCAACCACGTATAATTATACCATAGCTTATACCACGTAGCACCATACTGTAGCTTCAAACATGTACAATTGTACTATAGCTTCAACCACGTATAATTATACCGTAGCTTATACCACGTATCGCCATACTTTATCTTCAAACATGTACAATTGTACTATAGCTTCAACCACGTATAATTATGCCGTAGCTTCAACCACGTATCACCATACTTTATCTTCAAACATATACAATTGTACTATAGCTTCAACCACGTATAATTATGCCGTAGCTTCAACCACGTATCACCATAATGTATCTTCAAACATATACAATTGTACTATAGCTTCAACCACGTATAATTATGCCGTAGCTTCAACCACGTATCACTATACTTTATCTTCAAACATATACAATTGTACTATAGCTTCAACCACGTATAATTATACCGTAGCTTCAACCACGTATCACCATACTGTAGCTTCAAACATGTACAATTGTACTATAACTTCAACCACGTATAATCACACTGTAACTTCAAACATGCACACTTATACTATATCTTCAACCACGTATAATTATACAGCAGCTTCAAACATGTACAATTATACCCTAGCTTCAAACTTGTACACTTATACTGTAGCATCAACCACGTATAATCATTTTGTAGCTTTAAACATGTCTGATTATATTGTAGCTTCAACAACGTATAATTATACTATAGCTTCAATCATATACAATGATACTGTGGCTTCAGCCATGTACAATTTGCTGCAGCTTAAACCGTGTAAATCAAACTGTAGCTTCCACCATCCAAAAGTGCACTGTGGCTTAAACTATCCAAAATTACACTGTGGTTTGAACCATGTACAACTGCACCGTGACTTCAACCATATACAATTATACTGTAGCTTCAACCATGCCAAATTATACTCTGGCTTCAACCATGCAAGATTATACTGCAGCGTCAACCATGCAAAAACTTTTCTGTTACTCGAAATTGTCAAGTGCGATACCTGAGCAGTGACCTGACTCTTTCTGATGAGACTCTGTTTTTATTTTCAAGAATATATATTCCGATAGTTTCAAAACTTAAGATTCACTATTTGGCATTGTGGTGATGTTGTAGCCCCTATGTACAAACAACACTGAGAAAATGCATAAAAGTGATTAAACATCCTCTGCAACAAATTTGAGTAAGATCTTACATTTAAAGACAGCTTGACACCAGATATATTTCAACCTATATTATATAATATAAACAGTGGCTCTAATTGCATGCGTTGCGCTGGGCAGAGTCGTTTGAAATTGAAAAGATAACGCATCCAAGGAAACTTGTATAAGAACGTCTTGTAGTTGATAGCATACTGTTGACCCTGTTGCACATTGCACTGGGGGTCATCCTCTTTAACTCTTTCAGTGTCCATCTCATCTAAAGTCGATCTACTTAACGCAAACTAGTCTGAATTATCATTAGGATCCCAGATTTGCATTCCTCGTAAAAAGACCTTTCATTCACGTACTAGCATGCCACTAGTTCCAGAGAAAATATCCCAGGCCAACAGCTCTTATCATCCCAGACCAACAACTTTCTCGGCGCGCCCAATCGCGCCGAGAAAGTTGTTGACTCAGTCCAAAATTTGGCACTTAAAGAGTTAAAACTGACTGAAACTGAATGATCTGAGTCAATACTTGTGAACAGTTGTGATGATCATTGTTGTATTTGCTGTGTTAACACTGCGACCAGTGACATAATGAACTGACAAAAAAGAAAATGAAGACAAAACTTCATTATGTTGTTGTTCCAAAAATATATAACTTGTGGTGTTTGTATGCCAATTAGGAGACATATTTTGAAATTTTAAAAAAGTCATTGCTCTCAGATGTACTGTGAAGCCTGCCCCTTCCATCTATATATTTGGTTGTCCGTAGTTGTATAAAGATGAACTTTTTAATTGGGAGACTTTATTCAAAAGTCATTTCGAGTCAATTTGATAAATATGACGCTCAACAGAATGCAATTACTGGGGGGGTTGAGAAGCTTTGCATGGGAGATCGTTGACTTAAAAAAAGTATTTGGCAGGAGAAGCCTATGTGTTAAGTGTGCACGCTTAGTTATTATTGTCAGCATCAGTCACTGAGGCCACCGACTCTCCTATTGCTTTGAAGCCCCGTGTTCACCATCCCTTGGGGTCCCACGTCAGCCCAAAACAGTCTGAGTCACCTACTCTTTCCAAGCAGGTAAATGTATGAATAACCATTTGAAAGCTCCATCACAAGTGCTAATGCTAATAATGTTTTTCTTTGGCTGTGCTTTGCTGTGGCAATATTACAGAACGATATTGAATTGTGTTTTCCGCTTTAATGTTTACAGAATGATTTTTGTTACTATTCATATTTAGTACACCAAACATTTCATCACCCAAATTCTTGCTTTAATAAATGATAACTGGTGACTTCAGCCTATCGAAAGAGTCGTTCTCTGACTGCAATATGCTTAAGTTTAGCACTTAATTTTGTCAAATTAAGAATTCTTTCCGTAAATATAACAGCCACATTTAATTAAGCTGGCAGCCGTGATGACTCAAGTATAAATTGTTTTGTAAATTAACTTATAAATGCATTTGTAAACTCACCATAGCCTTTGTCATAACCATCATGAGGCATATGTCATCTGCCCTTTGCATCTCAAATGACCATCAGCCACAATTTAACATTAAATTAACTAATATTTTCTTGTCTTTCTCACTCAGTGTGCTATACTTGTAATTGTATTTCATATTTTAAACATTTGTGTCCAATAAAATATAATTATTTACCGTAATCTTTCAATGGCATGGACATTTGTCCTGATTTCTAGTTTTGGCCAATTGTAACGAAAAAAAACCTAAAACGTTCTGATTTGGCAAAGGGGGGGGGGCTGCATTGTGAAAACAAGCCCCCCCCCCTTTGCAGCACGTGCCACTCGTTATCTTGTCCATAATTTGATGGGTAGAAAAAGAGAATTCATTATGAGGTGATACAAGTTTTGTGTATTTTAACTAGCGCAAAGAACCGCCGCACAGCTGATTGTTTTCGTTCCTGCTCTGGGTAATGGCGTAACTTTCTAGTCTACAATAATACTTGCACAAACCCCAGCAGCGGCCATATCTCTTGTGCTTGTTTTTGTTTGAAGTATTTTTGTTACGTTTTCCGGGAACGGCAATACACATTGATGTCATTCGTTGTCATACACAGGACAGTGGTCGAGGGGGAAGTGCAAGCCGCCGCAGCAGCCTAGCATCCCGCAGTTCAGAACTTGAGGCCATCATGAGGGTAGAAGAACAAGGATGGCGTGAGCCATCGCCAAGGCCTACTCTCCAATCACATACCTTGTCTCAGGCAGAAATGAAGGTGGACAACCAGTCACACAGTCTGATATATCAGGACAAAAATCACCAAGTGAGTCGAGACCGATGGTTGGCTGCAGTAGTAAACTTTACGTCACCGTACACGAAAAAGAAGTGTGTCCCCTAAATTAACCTTCGGGTTGTCCCTCGCTGAAAGAATCAAACTGCAAAGACGCTTTTTAACAGAGGTAACTGATCTCGTAACTTGTGCGAGGCGTAGCACTTGGCGACCCCTTACGCCATTTGCTGACAATTTTTTTTTGCATTGCACGAGCGCAGAAAATAAGATGAACATAGGCCCACTGATTGGGTAGCAGCAAAATACCATGCGACCTCATATTGGCGTGGATATGAACTTGCGTTGCAGATGTCACCCCTCATGAGTATAGAATGGACGCGCTCCTAGTCATCGGGCAGATGTGTTATGCCATAGCAAGCAAGCTTGCTTTTAGAAAGAGAAATTGCTTTTCGGCATTATTGAATGCGCCCTGTCCGCGTCTTTATGTATGGTCACTGAATAATGGTAAATTCTTATAAGGTCCATGTGCAGAAAAGCAGTTTAACGTTAATCTGAGATTTAATCTTAGTTTAAATTATATATAAACTTGTATGCAGCAAGGGAGTTAAACCACATGTGTATTTAATCCTTGATTTGGCCAAAATTGCCGCATGCAGAGAGACGGTTTAACATTAAACTCAGTTTCACTTTGTCAGTTTAAGGCCCAAAATTTAAACCTACTTCGAGATAGGTTTAAGCGAGAGTAAATGGGTCATTGTGACCAAAAATGGTCACAGTGACCTGATATTTTCGTCAGCTATTCTATGCTCAAAGACACACCTATACCAAATTGTTTATAAAAATCAATGGAAAACTTCTTCCACTGCTTATACTTAGGTCGCAGTGACCATCAAATAGGTCACAGTGACCTCAAAATATTATAAAATTTCCTTGCACTCCTTAACGCATACGTACACCTATTTTCAGAAAAAATAGACTTGATTGAGACATGTCAGAAAAATGCATCCCCGAGGATACCGTTTCAGGAGAACTATTAACACAGTGAATCATGAAAAGGTCACAGTGATCGGAAAATATAATTCAGCTATTTACGTGTGATAATACCTCTGTGTACCAAACTTGAGGAAAATATCTGGTGGTATTTTTGAGATATCGGGGTAATTAGAATGAGAAGAATGCTAAATAGTTCCATGTGACCAACAAATAGCACTGTGACCTAAAATTGTATATTATTGATCTTAAGAGAAATCTGCACTTAAAATTTCACAATAAATATCAACTAGGATATTGCAATAACACATGTGGGATGGAAGAATGCAATGACAGAAATTTATACAGCAATAACCGAGACATTTACGAGAAAAACAGTCTGTGGAATAAAAGGTTTCCGGAGCAACTAGACATTTAGACCAGCAAACACCAAAAGCACTTATGTAGTCAAGATCGACCTTACCTTGCACACCATGCAAAAAACACAAAAAAAGTGAAATATATATATAAAAATACCACGTTGCTAATAATAGTACTACAAGTAAAAAGGAGACTCACAATCAAATCATATTTATTGCAACATGATAAAAGATTGTAAGTGAAGTTACACTCCCAAATATTGTGTTGATAGTCTTACATGATTGTAGATCTAGTGTAGCCTACTGGGTTCGTCTATGCGCTTATGTATGAGGGCTGATCCAAATATTTCTGCCCTAACCTACATCTTGTATGCGCTTATCTATGAGGGCTGATCCAAAAATTTCTGCCCTAACCTACATCTTGGTGTGATACAAGAAAGAACTTTTCATAGATTGCAAATGAACTTCTTTTTAAGTCACTGTCTGTCATAACATCAGGTTGAGAAACTTTGATTTATAAATTAGAGAATTCCTTGCCAGGGAAGATTGGCATCACTGCAACACACCACTCTTTAAAAAAAAAAAAAAAGAAAGAAAAAAAAAAAAAAAAAAAAAAGAAAAAAAAAAAAAAAAGAAAGAAAAGAAAAGAAAAAGCCGAGTGTGTAATTAAGATTAGCAAAAATCAAATGAAGAAGTACGTGCCAGGCAAGGAAATCTGTGATTACCGAAAAAAATTACTGAAAAAAAATTTGGTCTTCATTATTAATGTATGGTGCATCAATAATTAAAGAAAATTTGCATTTCTTGTAGGAATGAGTAGTAACTAAATCGATACACTATGCTCTTAACATTAAGTTGTAGTGTTCCGGGTAAGTCTGACTCCGTGCCAGAGCTTCGTGAACTTTTTATCCTTTGATGGTGGCTTGGCTGGTACGTGCTATTTATGTCATTTGAACAGAAATAATGAAAATATCGAAAATAATAAATAATCTCGATCATAAAAACCTGCTAAAACTTACCAATCAATTTTCAAACTCCCAAACAGGAATAAAATGTTACAGTGAAGACAAGTCTTGCTCACTGCAATTTCAAAACAAGACATGTTTGTAAAACAGATGCCCTCTACCGTCATCAGAAGCCCCCTACCGTCATTATATCTGCCCTCATTGCCCTTATTTGACCCGCTAACCCCATATCCAATATGGCTTATCTAATTTCCATGATAAACCATCTTCACAAGTTATAAATATATAGGTACATGTACAACCATTCTTGCATTCATGTGCAAATATTGAAGGCCTAAATTAAATTCTACATTAGAAAGTTGCAGAACCAAATTCCCAGTGGTCACCTTGTGACTTGGAGAAACATATTGCAGTATCTGTGTGACTTTGGAAATAAGGTCAAGGTCAACCATCTTCAAACTTTTCCTAGCTTTTATTAAGGAATGTATACTTGGGCAGTATCCAAGTCCTCTCTCAAAAAAATTTGAGTTATGTTGCAGAAACCACAGTCAACCAACCGTTGTGGTGACCTTGAGAACTAGGTCGAGGTTATCCGTATTATAACTTTATCAACCACTTATAGAGGACAATTGACATGTGTAATATTGATATCCTAGTTTAAATTTTGAGTTAGGATGCAGAAGGCAATTTTACTTAAGTGGCCTTGTGACCTTGGAAATCAGGTCAAGGTCACCCTTTTGAAGCTGTTCTAGCCCTTATAGAACACTATAAACATCTTCAAAATACAAGCTCTGGCACAAAAATGCTGCAGTTATTAAGCAGAAACGAAATTAAGTAATGTGGCTGGGTGACCTCGGGAGTTGACTCAAGGTCACACAGTTCAGAACCTGACCTACCTCTTACAGAAAGCTATATTCCTGTGCAACACGAAAGCCCCATGTAAAAACATTTTTAGTTATAGTGCAGAAACCAAGATCACTAATAGGACTCCAGGTTGTGACATTGAGAATTTGGTCAAGGTCATCCATTTTCTAAGCTGACAAAGATGTAATTGAGGACTATGACCGTGTGCAACATTGTAGTCATAGCTTAAATTCTTTACAATACAGAAACCAAGTTCACTAAAGTGGCCTTGTGACATTTTAATTTAGGTCCAGGGCACCCACCTGCAAACTTCACGCAGCCTTGTATAAGGACTGTAATCCTCTGCAATACACGTTAAAGCTCAACAACTTTTCTAGTTATCGTGCAGAAACCAAAACTTTCACCTCGGAAAAAGGGTCATGGTCAACCACCTGCATACTTCACCTAGCCCTTATATAGAAATATACCTGAGCACTATCAAAGTCCCATCTCAGAAACGTCTTGAGTGATGGTGCAGAAACCAGAGCTTCATTACCAACCAACATGATCAAAAGTACATGTATATGCTCCGCCTTCTTCGGGGGGGGGGGGGGGGATGATTAGTTGCTCCTGATATATCACTTGATCCTTTACTCTCTCACAAAAGCTGATGTGACTTCTCCTGAAACTGTTGAAATTTCTTCTTAATAAAAACTGACAATACATGTGCTGAAAAAACATCCTTTTGGGCCACATAAAAAATATGTCAATTTTTCATCAGTAGTTTTCCCAAAAAAGTGATGAAGTCGGGCGTTTTTTTCCTTTCCCTCCATATGATTAACTGTATTCATACTTTCCGTGATTTTTTGTCGCAAATATTTACAAATAAGGTTTTTTTTTTTTAAATTTGGTGCATGAGCGCTTTACAATAGTATGAATCAATCGCACAATTGATAATACATTAAAAGAATAAATGACGATGTTGAATGTGCATTAAAAGTTCACGATAGAATGTCCACGTAGTCATTGAAAGCTTGCTTAAAAAGGCGTGTTTTCAATTTTCGCTTAAAAATATCGAGTGACACGGGGGATCTGATATGAATTGGTAAGCTGTTCCACAGTTTGGGTTGTGCCACAACTGAAAAAGGCTCTGTCACAAAAGGAGTGGGTCATGCAGATAGGTTGTGACAGTGAATGATGTGATTGTGACATGACCACTCGACATGGTGTGTATGAAATTAAGCAGTCCTTTAGATATTCGGGGGGGGGGGGGGCATTTCCTTGCAGGCATTTAAAAACAAGTAGGAGTATTTTAAAATCAATCCTTTGCTCTATGGGCAACCAATGGAGATTTTTGAGCACAGGTTTAATGTGATCTCTCTTTCGAGACCCATTCACAATTGAGGCAAGTTGTAGTGTTTTTTCATCAAAAACTAAATTGAGTGAAATATTTTCAAGCTTTCTCCAACATTTTAGCAGTTTTTATCATAAAAATCTTAACCGTTTAAGTGAAAGTTGTTTCAACGTTTATGAGTGAATGTATGGTTCAATTAAATATGATAACATATGATAGCTCTTTGATCAGAGGCATCTCTATAGAAAATACGGCAAGTCATAACCTTCATTGTTGACAATATGCAGCATTTAATGGCTCACACCTTCCACATTTAATATACTGATGAACTACTGTATTAAGTTTGCGTTTAACACCTAAACGCAAACATCGTAATTGAACACTTAAAATTCGCATCATTGGTGGGTAAATACAAATTACATGCCACAATCGGTTTTCAAAAATTCTCATTATGCAATGCCCCCCCCCCCCCGTCAAATTGCTTTGAGAAAACACCTGCTTTGCTTTTCCAGGCTTCATTATTTTTTGAGATCAGACACAATCTGAACCCACCCTACTTTGGGCATACGCCTCTGTGAGATCAGACACAATCTACACCCACCGTACTTTGGGCATAGTCCTCTGTGAGATCAGACACAATCTACACCCACCCTACTTTGGGCATACGCCTCTGTGAGATTAGACACAATCTGAACCCACCCTACTTTGGGCATACGCCTCTGTGAGATCAGACACAATCTAAACCCACCCTTATTTGGACTCAGTCCTCTGTGAGGTCAGACACAATCTACACCCACCCTACTTTGGGCATAGTCCTCTGTGAGATCAGACACAATCTACAGCCACCCTACTTTGGGCATACGCCTCTGTGAGATCAGACACAATCTACACTCACCCTACTTTGGGCATAGTCCTCTGTGAGATCAGACACAATCCACACTTACCCTACTTTGGGCATAGTCCTCTGTGAGATCAGACACAATCTACACTTACCCTACTTTGGGCATAGTCCTCTGTGAGATCAGACACAATCTACACTCACCCTACTTTGGGCATAGTCCTCTGGGATATCCTGCGTTGTGCAGCAGTTATTGACCTTTCATACAAAACACTTTGCGGAATCGATGTCTTCTACTTCTAGTTGAAGAAATTGTATTTTAAATTAGGTTTCTTGGTGCAAAATCGTTAGCTTAAAGCTTTTTTCGACAATATTAAACACATCGAATGGAATAAGATATAGCCGTGTTCGATGTACTGTTTGGCTACAAGGTGAAGAGCATTGGACCCCAAATACCGTCCCTCTCATGCTGACAACCTGACACATTTTGGGAAATGGCTTAGTCGTTCGTTCACACAAATTTGATAGAATGAGTACTTGTAGTGACAGCACACTTTCTAAGTGTTTAACAAGGAAACGTACATGACCTCTGGTAAGAGGAAAAACGCAGGTATTTCTCAAGCATGCATGGTGAACAAATTCCGTGTTAAAAGATAGATCTGTCAGGTAGTTTGGATATTTGAACATCATGAACGGCGCACTATGCAGACCCCTGTACACTTGGCATATTGTGATGCGAGCAATGTTTTGTGTCAAGTACAGCGTTCTTTTTCCCATTTCGTTTCGCGATTACGCGCTTGGTGCTTGAATCATGGTTTTTAAACTTTATTTTGAGTAATTCAAGAATTTGGTTAGTGGGATAAACGTTTCAAAATAAAGGCGACAAAATTACAATGCTTCATTTGAAAGCGTAAAATGATGTCAAGGTTAGCATTCAAATTGGCTGCACAAAAGTCGACGCTCCCGCAGAGAAAAAAAGTCCGTTATGCCGCATTCAAACCATGTCACTAAACGAGTGACATTCGTCCGTGCTGCATTCATTGATTTCAATTTTATTATCATTCATCGCAAACATGAAATATGAACGTTTGCTATTTGGCTGCTGATAAGTGCACATTCACGCCTTTTAAGAAACCTTTTCCTTCCTTGCAAAAGGTGTTTGTATAAACCTTTTCCGGGTTTGTAAAAGGTGTTTGTATAATTTGAACCTTTTCCAAATTTGTAAAAGGTGTTTGTATAATTCAAAACTTTCCCTGCTTTGTAAAGATGTTTGTATAATTTAAACCATGCTCCTATTATGCCTTATCCATAAACGAGTTCAGTATATTATCACTGCTTGATTTCTTCGTTCTTTGGGATTATTTCTGTTGGCTAGACGTACACATTAATTTGAAATATTTTCTTCATTTCTTACAAAAATTAAAATAAAAAAATCAAGTGCGATCCGGAGCTGGGCGGCTCTGCACAAATGTGTCGTTTGAACCCCCTGTCTTAGTAGTCACGTCATTGGGTGCGTGGGGAGTGGGCGTCCATTTTCTTTGCGTTCGTCGCACCGCTGACCAGTGCACACGAGGGGAGCTATTACGCAAGAAGTGTTGCAATGCGACTTCAAAGATTGTTGGCTGACATGAGGTTCAAAGTGCGAAAGAACGTTACTGCTCCACATCATGTCCAAACAGTAAGGTTTATTTAGGAGAACACTCGTTATTATTGGTTCTCTTGTCAGCATTAATAATAATAATAATAATAATAATAATAATAATAACGATAACGATAACGATAACGATAACGATAACGATAACGATAACGATAACAATAACAATAATAATAATAATAATAATAATAATAATAATAATAAAACTCCGAGCTTCGCCGTCATGGTTTTTCTTTCTTTCCGACTAGAGAACCCATTCTCAGTCGTGTTTTCTCTTCCTCTGACATACGACCCTTTAGGTACATATTGTTGTCACGGGCATGAGTGTAAACATCCAACGTCAGATTAGTTATGCATATGCATGGTTAGTGTATATTCTTTATTTAAAAAATTATCCTTGATCAAACAGGCAAAGACAAGATTTTATTGAATATTTTAGTAATGTTTTGTGCTTGGTTTATATGTTTCATGGAACCATCTAACAGGTTGGTACAGATAATAATAATAATAATAATAATAATAATAATAATAATAATAATAATAATAATAATAATAATAATAATAATTAATAATAATAATAATAATAATAATAATAACAACAACAACAACTATAATAATAATAATAATAATAATAATATAATAATAATAATAATAATAATAATAATAATAATAATAATAATAATAATGATAATAATAATATGTAGTCGGCATAGCCTAATATTCGAGCGTCAGCATTACAAAGTATCAATAATGACGTCGGTGGATCAGGCGTATTCGCTAGGTCCCTTTAGCGGCTATTTACTAAACTAGTGGGGGGGGGGCTGTGGTACCTTGGGCAGCTGCACAAGCCCATCTATCGTATAGCCTTTCTTTTTGTTAGGAACTGTTGCAAAAATGTAAGTGCAGTGGCCAAGATTTCTATTTCCCCATTGCAATAGTGTCGTAACATGTGGCATAGGTGTACTGCGTACGGAGAGTGGTTGTTGGAATCTCGCGCGGCAACACCAAATGTGAGCTGGCATTGGCAACATGGCGTTTGGAGCCCCCAGAGGGATATAGTGTGAGTTGCAATCTGGAAAGCCCCCGGAAGCGACCTGGTAACTGCACTGTCTGCAGACATTAATTAAGGCAAGACGCAACAAATGTTACATAATTTGCAATGTTCATTTAGGTTATCGTCACTCCTGTACAGTTTGTCTATTCTGCGGAAACCCATTTCCAGCCCCCAGAAGCATGTTTACCAGGCCCAACTGAGAGAGAGAGAGAGAGAGAGAGAGAGAGAGAGAGGGAGAGGGAGAGGAGAGGGAGAGGGAGAGGAGAGGGAGAGGGAGAGAGAGAGAGAGAGAGAGAGAGAGAGAGAGAGAGAGAGAGAGAGAGAGAGAGAGAGAGAAAGATAGAGAGAGTCCATTGCATTACAATTTCAGGATTACCAATTTGAAGAAGCTATGGACACTTTTTCAATTTTCCTTTTCTTCTTTTTTTTAAAGTGTACTTTGAGCACTATACATGTATATATATATATATATATATATATATATATATATATATATATATATATATATATATATATATATATATATATATATATATATATATATATATATATATATATATATATATTTGTATATCTGTAATCCTGAAATTGCATTTAAAATAATACAAAGGACCCTCTGTCCTCCAAAGTGGTAAGTACTCTATCATTTAATGACATATATTAATCATTGATGCTCATATGACGCATTGGGCTGTAAATAGTGCTGGTGTCTACTGTGTGCCCCTCTCTGGAAGTACTGTGAACACCTCTGCACTTTGGGGCAATTTGTACACACATATACATTGCACCCCCTGCGCACTGACCCAGAGTATGTGTTATAGACACAGCTACTGAATGTACACTGGCCAACACCACTTGACACAGAGTTATCAGTCAGTCTGCTACCATTGATATTGTTTTTGAGATCTCGGTACTTATCCATGTAATCAGCTGAATGGTCAGGGAAATACTTATTCGTATTTTTTTTTTCTGGGAATGAAAACAGTCATTATTGTGGGGACCAGGGTTATTGTTCCTCCTCATAAATGTTGGTTTGTCTTCCATCAGTTCAATGGCGTTGTTTGCAGTATAATCCGCTCGTTCTAGCTCTGTGACTTCTGGGCTCTGAAATGGTTTCACTGTAGGGTAAAGATATTAAGTCACATTAACTGGCGAAAAATCGATGATTTTTTTTTATCGTCACTCTGATCATGGCATCTTGGTATGTCAGCATCCATGGTTGAGCTTGGTACATTTGGGGCTGGGTTCCCGTTCACAACGCCTTCCTCTCTCGATGCTCTCCAAGCCTCTCCTCGTTGCCTGTCTCAGGCCACCTGATTGTATGGCTTTAGCTTGAATATCGTGTCTGGTGTTTCGTGGTTAGCTGCACAGTCAGACAGCTTGAGCCTCAACTTGACTGTCACACTTAGGTATTTCTCCTGGAAAATAGTCCAGGAATTAAACCTATAGATTTCTAGAACAGCACCCAGAAGGATCTGGAGCATCTTAGGAAATCCTCCCACTGGCACAGTCTTCACTGTGGCTTTTACTTATACACAAATACGATATAAATACAGTAGCTCTGAAACAATATGGCTTCCCCTCAAAGGCCTTTGTGATATAATGAGGGTTAGTGAGTCCTTATCGTTTGTCACATCCGGGAACTCATGCGAGGCGGAGCACCTCCGGGTCAACTTGTACAAGTGCACACCTCCTTGGTACGACCATGCTTAATATGCACACCCGGTGTCGGTGACCAGTACAAACAAAGAGCAGAAAAGAACCAGTGAAATGAGTAAGAACCATGCGTGTGAATTTGTAGTTCCTCATCTGCCCTATTATTAAGCAATAAAATAAGAATATACCTGGATTTGCCTACAAGAGAACTCAGACTGGAAATTCTATGTGAGCATTTTTTTTTAATTATGACAGACGTCAATTGAATTACTTGCTACCTCCTTTCACACAAAGAAGTTTGGGAGCAAGCAACCTAGCTCTTCTCCATATGCGTAACAAATAGCTACAAGAGCGGTTGGTGGCAGATCTTTTCAACGCCAGTGCCCATCCGATTTTATCAACCAGAATTGCATGAACATTGACTGTACTTGCAATCACACTATTTTATTTTAAATTGTGATAGGATATTTTCTATGAGTATTTTATCATTTTGTTAATCTTCACATTTTATATTTTACCCTGGGTTTGTTCAACTACCTGGTCGTAAAAAAGCTATAATAATATACTCCCGGAAAAAAATTACCCCTTGGTTGAACATACTGCCATGAATATTAGTTTGTATTATAGGGATGCCTCATAGAATGTGATGTAACGTGGACATGACAGCTGGGGGTATGTATGAGCAATCACACAAGCAGGAAATGTTCGGAAAGCGATATAACAGCCAGAAAGTTGTGGAAGGTTTCTCAATTTAAAATAAAGAGGGGCACTAATGAATTGTGCCAGTCATCAGGCTGCCCAATAGACCACTGTTGCTGCAGTATAGAGATGCTCTTATCATCTCGAGAAAAAAAGGAAAAACATTGAAGTATTATTCCTTTATTGATATGCATAATTATCAACGTGGTACACAGGTCCCTACATGGGCTCTGTAGCAAGATGGTAATAGAATAAATAGCGCATATGAGATGCACTATTCTGTACTGCATAATAACCGCACCTGATGCACTATTCTGTAATGCATAATAACCGCACCTGATGCACTATTCTGTACTGCATAATAACCGCACCTGATGCACTATTCTGTACTGCATAATAACCGCACCTGATGCACTATTCTGTACTGCATAATAACCGCACCTGATGCACTATTCTGTACTGCATAATAACCGCACCTGATGCACTATTCTGTACTGCATGGCAACCGCACCTGATGCCCTATTATATACTGCATGGTAACCGCACCTGATACACTATTCTGTACTGCATGGTAACCGCACCTGATGCACTATTCTGTACTGCATGGCAACCGCACCTGATGCACTATTATGTACTGCATGGCAACCGCACCTGATGCCCTATTATATATTGCATGGTAACCGCACCTGATACACTATTCTGTACTGCATGGTAACCGCACCTGATGCACTATTCTGTACTGCATGGCAACCGCACCTGATGCACTATTATGTACTGCATGGCAACCGCACCTGATGCCCTATTATATACTGCATGGTAACCGCACCTGATACACTATTCTGTACTGCATGGTAACCGCACCTGATGCACTATTCTGTACTGCATGGCAACCGCACCTGATGCACTATTCTGTACTGCATGGCAACCGCACCTGATGCCCTATTATATACTGCATGGTAACCGCACCTGATACACTATTCTGTACTGCATGGTAACCGCACCTGATGCACTATTCTGTACTGCATGGCAACCGCACCTGATGCACTATTCTGTACTGCATGGTATTTGCACCTGGTTCCTGTATCACAAGACATTTTGAAACAAAGAATGAGGCAACTTATGCTTAACCCTTAGATGTCTCCTACAGCTGGATACTAAGAAAAGTTTGACGTAGTGCCGCCTCTAGGTGGCGCCTCTAGGTGGCATACGTGCTCCATCGGCAGCTTATGGAAGTCCCGAGGCTGTTATCAATATTTCCCATTACATTTATCTGAAAATAATCTTGATTGATGATATTTGCACAGCAAACCCAATGATAAGAGAAATATAATGATGCAAATATAATGCAAATCACACAAGTACAATTTCGAAAGGACAGTTACGCACAGTCGTGATATAGGCACATGCGTGAGCAGCGGCAATGATATCAAAGTCTCACGACGCAACAATGATGGTGTTGATTTTGATTTTATCATACTGCCCATAGTGGGCTGGCCTATACGATATTTATATATATGCTTTATAGCACTAAAATCGACCCAAACGTGAGATAATGCTGCGGTTGACACAGTGCGTCCCGTCTTCTGTTTCTGTTGTAGATTCTTCGTTTTCGTAAAATATTTTTGTTCACACGTTGAGCTTTATGGTCAATGGATCCGTGGCTATTATTTCATGCAGGAACTGTAATGCTAGCAAAGGATAATGACATTGTTTCTTCCGATATCTATTCGGTACAAGCACCTTATGTACATACAACTGCCCCTGTGCATTGTATTTGTGTCTTTTTGCCCAGAACCACTTCCTAGTAGTCATTACCCTGTTCCGCAGTCAGAACTCTTTATTCCCCATAAGCTAACCTGTCCCTGTCAAACCTATATACATTTGGAAGTACCATTGTCCGTATTGCACACGTTCCTCTGTAAAATTTTGACATAGGCTGTATCAGCCCAAACAAATTAAAGGGTCTTCAGTAGGTAACTACTCGACATGTTTTGGAACCTATTACCCGTACATGTCTCTCTGAGTAGCGGCTCCTTGTCTAAGCAAAATATTCAGCAAAGACAACCCACATAATAATGAATATGAACATGGCAAATGATGAATATTAGCTAAATACGTAAAGTTTTGCTTATAAATGCAGAGCACCATTATGAAAGAAGAATACCTGTCAAAAAACCATAATTACTAAATTTGTACAGTACAGGTTCAGATAAGAACAATTTGGATTACCCCTGAACCAATATGCACCATTTCTAGCTGGACAGCTTATCCTACTTAAACCATCCGCCAGTGTATAACTGAAGTGGAAGCAAGCTGGGGCATTATATTCAGTGCAAAATAAACAGTTGAAGCTTGACCACCTGTACAAACCAAGGGGAATCCTAACAAGGACTGCAACAATGGACATCCTGCACCAGAAATGTAAAACAAACTACATGATGACACCTACCCCTTAAAACAATTAAGCCCTATTTCACTGCCAGCACTGAACAAATGTGTCAAGGTAATGTGTCAGGTTTGTGACAGTTGAGAAAATACTGTCCATTTTGAGTAATTTTTTTAATATTGAGTAAATGTGCATTTAGGCATGTCAGAAAAGAATGAAGGTCATTAGCATTTATGCCAAAAACATGTTATCAAAACAATTTTTCTTGACATGATTTTAAGTACTATTAGGCAAACATGTAGCTGTCGTAGGCCGCTGCTTGTTACCGATAAACCAGGGCAATTAACCTGACAGAAAACATGCAAGCCTAAAATATGTGAAAGTGAATACTAAAACAGAAAGATGCCAAAAGATAAAGTTACGTTGCAAAACAGACAAGTCTAAAAACTGTAAATTATCGTAGCCAAACTTTCTAATAATCTTTGGATATTAACAGCAAAATTATAGGGCAATTCAGAAAAGAATGAAAGTCATGTGTATTTAAGTCAAGAGAATGCAATGAAAATATATTTCTTAACCATATATATATATATATATATATGTTTGCCTTGGGTGGTTTACGGGTAGAATTGTAATCCCCAAAACCGTCTAGTGGGCGGTTGTTCGTTTTATCAGCAGTTGAAAAATGCCCATAAACCATGTTTGCCGTAAATTTAATGCCCAGAAACTGTAGTAAGCTATACTTGGTATGTACTGCCCATGGTCCGGTTTGAGGATTATAATTGACCCCCAGACCATGGGCATTGCCCACAAACTGGCTGTTGGACCTATTCCATTGTATATTTTTTATGGGCAGTGCATAATTAACCATAAACCACCCAAGACATATATATATATATATATATATATATATATATATATATATATATATATATTTATATATATATATATATATATATATATATATATATATATATATATATACATATACAGCACCGGTACAGGAGAGAAACCACGCCTGAGACTTACTTTTATGATAAGGAAATTATGTTGTGCATCATTTATGTTATAAGTATATGGTATATGGAACTTTTCGAGAGAAAATGTTCAATATGTAAATGAAGTAATATAACGTTTCGGAAACACATTGGGAAGGTGTCATGCTCAAAACACCTGCATTTTTTTGCCATGCACAAAACCTAAATGGCCGGCATATTTACATGCAGGTCTTAATTAGTCTTTTCATGTTTGGAACAACAACTTTTGCTGATGCAGGAACCTGCCCAAGAGAAAGGTGTGCCATGGAACATGTCATCGTAATTGGAGTTTCCATTTCTTTTATTTATCTTTTTATTAAAAAGAACGCTGAAAAAAAACAGTACAGCTCATGACTCTTTACATCCAGACGCCTTGGAGGGACATAAGCTGGAAAATGTTAATACTTTTTTACGTATACCTTTTAGGGCGAACGTATGCGTGAAGACAGGAATTCGAAGGTCCGTCAATACGAATACGTAGAAATGGTAAGTAACGCATGGTCAAAGACAGAAAGTACACAAAAGATACTAATTTACTTCATATAGTGCCTGATCGATGGATGCAGCAGTTATGTTTTCACAATTGCCGCTTGCAAAATAATATGAAACCCCTTTACCACCAGAGCGCAGTGGATGCATTCACAAGCATTATGCCAGGGGCATCTGAACCATATTTATTGACTGTGGCAGACGACAGAGCGTAGCAAATGCGGGGGTGTTGCATAATCTCCAAATTTTTAAAACAATTGGCGTCCTCGCACCCAGGAAAAATGAAAAATTGCTTTACCTTTTGGGGGATATTCCCAACCGTACAATCTACATATGGTGTTACCTGGGTCCACGGACACCATTTATACATTAATATATTATACCGTACCAGAAATTGCAAGAAACTAACAGGCTTGAATATTTTTCATAGCCGTAGGACATGAAGACACGGACCTTGACTTTGACACTTTGCCCTGTACTGTACAGCCAGCACAGTTTCCCCCCATATGCTATGCCTTTGTAGAAGAAGTGACATGACAATATTTGAGCAAAAGTTTGAGTAATTCTTGCGATAAATTTCTCAAGATATTTTGTCGGCTTCTGACAAATCTATTTGTTAGTTTTGAGTGCCACGCTTTCGAAAAAACAAAAAACAAAAAAAGAAACAAACAAACAAAAAAACAAAACAGAAACAAAAAACAAAAACAAACAAACAAAACAAAACAAAACAAAACAAAACAAAACAAAACAAAACAAAACAAAACAAAACAAAACAAAAACAAACAAACAAACGAGCAGCGTCTGACCGCTGTACTACCTGGTCAGCCCATGGGCCTTTTTGTTGTGTCAATATAGCCTTTATACAAGAAATGCTCAAGTCAGGTTTGTTGGCAGTTAGTGTAAGCCAAACGCTCAGGCACATGCTTTTTAAACACATTTAGCAATGGTTGTGCCATCATCACCTCACATATTGGTTTGTAGCCTGTCGGTGTGTAAATGTTGCGAAAACCACTTAAAAGGTGATCCTGAACCTTCCTCCACGGACAATGAGATTTGTGACGTATTCTGGGGCCTTGTCTGGTACCCAGCAGTCAGGCCAGGACTTTCTAAAACATTCTTTGTTATGATGAATACAAGACATATCTAAGTTTTAATTACTTTCATTCCATAGCACATTATGATATTATTCGATGATCATACAATGATGCAGGAATGAATGCAAGAGTTCACACAACCCTCACATAGATTCTAAGCACGACTTTATCCAATTTTTCAAAATTTTATTAAAGACACGCCTGTGCTCCGCCAACTTAGATGTAATGGGGGGGGGGGGGGCACTTCATGCTTGCGTGGAAATGGAAGGCTCCATAAACAAACAAATATGCCATTTCTCCGAAAAGCATGAAGCTCACATAGAACCATAATTTATAGCAAATCATGCAAGTAGTTTCAGTGACATGTATTGCAGTAAAACCTTCTGACATGGTTGGGGCATATTTTTCCCACATTTTGCAGGTAAAGCTTAGTTACGCCAACACAGGCATATTTACCAAGGATAGCTGGGAACGGCTTGGTTCACAAATCGATGTTAACACCGAGTAAAGTTAAACTTTTCAAAGGCTTACCAGCTTTTCTGGTTTTCATAAACTGTGATTTTTGCCAAGTAAAAGACATATTTACAAAAAACTACTCCGATAAATGATAGAGCAGCTACAAATTTCAGTTATCATAACACGCAACCGGACATGTTTAAAAGGTGAGGGTGTGTACTTTGGGAGCAAAACCTGGAATATATACATATTTTACCTGTCGCTTCCTAAACCTTATTCAAAAACTTTGGATGAAACGCAATACTAAAGTGCACCGGACAAGACGGATGGTGTCTGAAATTACCGGTGTCTTCCGACATGCTTGAGCGGGAATTCATTAAACTCAGCGAGGGTTAGCTTTAGAATTCCGTCTAAACTTCTACTCTTGCCAATACTTCCTCAGCCCCCCCCCCCCCGAAAGCTGGATGTATGTATGTATGTATGTATGTATGTATGTATGTATGTATGTATGTATGTATGTATGTATGCATGCATGCATGTATCTGTCTGCCTGTATATTTTGGGTCCGTCCCAATGTTGTCTGATAATAAGAAGGCAATTCACAGCAAACTGTTATGGTTTCTTGAAATCATTATGTATAATTTCGTTGCTGCAACGTAAACTGAGATATAAAATGGTAAAACTCGCATAAATAAAAGGGAGTGCACATTTTCTTGGTGGATGCATTCTTGGTAATTATTGATTTCAACATTTCTGAACACAGGTGTGATTTATGTTTGAAAGAATGGACATAGTGACGCGTAGTGAATCGTGTACTACAATTAGTAGCTTTAAAGAGTGATGGCTTTTTCAACCTACAGACACAAAATATAGTATGATCCCTGTCAGCGTAAAATATCGTGATAAAAAGTGTAATGGGAAAAAAGTTTGTCGACCATGGTATGTAAAAGGTGTGACATTGACACAAAGCATGTTTCATGATGTGAGGAAAATGCCATACGTAACATACCAAGTGCTGTTTTAAATGAAACACAGCATTTTCCATTTAATTATCTGTCGTGTCGCCTATCCAATGGCACATAAAACTATATTATATCAACCCTGTTGGCTATGTAGATTTAGAAAATCGATAAATTGAAGTGAATTGTATTACTCTTTAGCATCTAATAGTCTGTTGCATTCCAAACTATACTTATTCCAGTACCAATCTCATATTGAACTATATTATGTTTGTAATTGATTTAATGTTTATTGATTTTTTTCAACACCTTTTGCATTCATATGCTAATGCCTCCTTTCTTTTAGGTACTACAATTAAATTTCTGATTGTATATTTTATTATTTCTAATTTGTTGTCAAATTTACATTACACTTCATCATGATTTCATGCATGTTGATTTCAACTTTTACGTAGCATAATTGGGCTTCGATTAAGAACAGGCATACAGCCTAGTAGAATGAGTCACTGAGTGAAAAGATTTTACAACACATGGGGACAAAAGATTCAGGCCAACTTTATAATTACCACAAATCAACGGTGCGAAGTATTATATAAATTATCAAAGTATCTAACAAATAAACCAACGAATTTCATAAACAAGCATGCAAACGATGATATTGTGTGACACTGTTATTTATTCCTTTGGTTCTTTGCAAAAAGGTGTACATGTACAGAGACCAAAGCATTAATTAAAAACTGATCTGATCTGTACACCAATGTCCATACATGATAAATTATTTCAACATCCAAAACACCAGTCGGTCATTTTTCACATGCCACATTTTGCCTCCAAACCAGACAAAGCCCCGTGTGATGTGGCGAACACAATGCAGATTGTGCCGTCTGGCAGGTCACAGCACGGACCGCAGACATCTTAAAAATGATTGCTGTATGAACTTTGAATTTTATTACAGAGAACTCTGCACGAGAGGCCTGTTCCTGTGAAGCAAGGCCGAAAGGAAGAAACAGTGATCACGACCGAAGAGAAAAAACGTCGAGATGGACCACCAGATGTTTCTCCAGGGATCATGGTGGAACAGGAACAGGAAATAAAAAACAACAAATTACACATACGCGCGGAAGCAACGGAGACAAAACAGGTGGATGGAAGAGCCAAAGAAGACGACAGAATGGTAGTAGTTTCTAATAGAATTGTAGTGAATCCGGAAGAAAGGTCACTGACACCGGTGGAATCTACTGCGTTAATAATGGTTGACAAATCTGAAACTAAAGAGAAGAAGAAAAAGGGCAAATCGAAAAGGGAGAAAAAGAAGGAAGAGAAAGTGAGCATAGTAGATATAAAAGGTACAACCGTTGTTGTACAATCACAAATGAATATGGATGATACCACAGTCAGTGAATGGAACGACAAGGAAGTAGTTGTTGGAAAGACAAAAGAAGATGGAAGCAAGCGAGATGACTATACCAGGAAGGAGAGTGAGGTTAGTGAGACTGTAGTAGACCTTGACCAAAACACTGAAACAAGCGAAAAAGCCCCACTGGTCCATGTAGACAAAGAAATATCGAAATCTGAGAGAAAAAAATCTAAGAGGGCAAAGAAAGAAAAAAAGAGACAGAAAGAGCTGGAATCAGAGGAGAGACTACATGTGGAGGAAAATATAGCACTTAGCATTGCTGTGGGAGCCACCTCTCATGGAGACGTTACCAGGGGAACTATAGAGCAGCATGAGGAAGAGACAACTGAATCTGACAGGAAAACGAAAGCAAAAAAGAAAAGGAAAGAACAGAAGAAATCAGAGGAAGAAACTGTAGAGAATGTAAATCTTGATGCTGATATAGCCGTTGAGGCTGTTGGAGCAGCTGCAAGCCAGGCGGTTGTAACGGAAGACAAATTGATGACAGGAAGTGCTGCCAAGGAGAAAAAGAGCAAAGATAAGAAAAGCAAATCAGCAAAGAAGAGAAAATCAATATCTTTGAATAAGGTTGAAAGTGAAACTAGTTTAATCATGTCAGCCAATATGGATATTGAGGAGGAGGAAAAACAAGCAAATGATGTCAAGGAGGAGGCAAAAGAGAAGGAAAACCCTGAGACCAATAAAGAAAAAGAAATTAAACAGAAGAAACAGAGGGGTACTAGTAACAAAATTGAGGCACAGGAAGAGAAAGAACGAGAGCGCCCCAACAGTAGAAAAGAAGGAAGGAGCCAACCAAAGAGCAGGGCGACATCAGCTACCCTGAAGGAATCCCTAACAGTTGAAGCTGCCATGGACTTTCCCAGAAATGAAACACCGGCTCTACACAATGATCCTAACATTGAGGAAATTGCTGCCCCGACTCCCGTCCCTCCGCCACGAGCACTATCTCGTCAGAGCCCTACTTCAGAGGCTCAGGGCAAAAACAAGCCCGCCACACCTGAATCAGACAAACCAGCTGCTGAGAAATGGGCAAGAAAGGCGCCCAGAGCACCTCCTTCAACCAAGACTTCGGGGGACACACAGCGTGAGGCACAGATACAAACTTTGGAGAAGCGCTTAGATAAAAATTTGACGAAACTTTTGGGTGGTGACAATGGCGTAAATGACTCAGATGATGATGATGAAGAAATAAATAACTTACTTCATGGAGACGTTGCTAAAGAAATTGATGAGTTTCTCAGAATATAATTACAACGAAAAAAATCACTGGAGTTTGACAGAAATACATATTACTCTGTATTAAGCATGTTAAGTGACATATTTACCACATATTAAAAATTGGCGTCACTCTTCACTGAGGCAAAGACAATGAACAATTAGCAGATTCATTTCAGATTGGCATTCATGCTGTACAATGAGCAGATGGATTAAGAAATATTGACCAGTCATCTTTATATAAGGGAATTGGAGCAATTGCTTTCACCAATGAATCAACCACGAATATATTGGAGAGCACAAAAGTGCCTTAGAGGACCAGACCAAAGCAAACTGATGACCTCCAAATTCCTGTAGCCATGCACTACGCGGTACTTGCATGTTTAAACGTTACATAAACAATAAGGAAAAAGCAGTTTTTGTACCACCATGACTTCACACTGTTTGAAATATGTTACATCCGTAAAATAAAACAGAGGCTTCTTGCTTCTTCCTCTTCCCCGGCGAAACACTAGATATCAAGGGAAAAATCAAGCATAGGCGTCATGTTTTAATCAAATAATAGCCATTGATTGACTTGAGTCTGATCTATGACCATTGGATTCAGTGGTCAGGCTGCAAATTTGGAAAGATCCAGCCAAGCTTGTTCCTACGCCACCTCTGGTAAATGTGGGACTGCTCAAAGGGACCAGTCCAGGTCCTACATTGGTGTATTTTGGATTTATGTTTGGTGTCTTTAGTTTAGGAGGGCACCTGATACCCCTGGTAGCGGTCAGTATTTACCGTTCACACAGGCAGTCCTTAACTGTATGCAGGATGCCATGTCCATGTGGTGAAATACTACTTTACTCCGACCTTTCATGAAAAGGATATTATCTAAACATTTTAATACCACATCAAAATTGGCAATGCTGTCTTATGGTACAAAGGCCAAATGTTATGCTTTATACTACAGGGAACATTTTGCAGATAATGCATCGGTGTCGTTGTTCAATACAACAGCAACGTAGCCTTCTAAGACCGTAATTTATAAAGAAAGCATAACAAATTTTGCCACACTTTATGCTTACCAAATTTGAAGAATAGCTGCTAATTTGAACTTTAGATTAATAGATTTCTCAGGAACAACACAATTCATATGAATGGTATTGGATGCAGATAACACAATTCATATGAATGATATTGGATGCAGATAGATCGAGACCTCAAGTCAATTTTACGTACCAGAAGATGGAAATTTGGTTAGCTACCATCAAATCAACTTTTTCCTTATGTCCTGTGTTACAATAGTGACTCTTTTCTTTCAGATCTTTAATCTATTATTCATTAAAGGAAAGGAATCAAATGCGCGCAAAGTCCGCAACTGCAAGACAAAAATAATGCACGTCCTAACGCCTCTCAATACGCTCTAGTCAGTCTGATGGGGCAGATTTGACATTGACGGTCCGAACGTTGAACATCTTGTCGTTTACAATTCGAGAAATGTTGGATTTTGCACGAAGTGGAAGATGTGTTACAAAAATAATTATTGCTTTCAAGATTTTATATGAAAGCAACATATCTCAATTGACCACGTATAAGCCAACATTGTTTTGGACGTTCAGGTTTAGAGCCAAGTACCCATTTGCCTCTTTGGGCTGATCCAGAAAATGTTAGATTGGACAAATGTTTTTCCCAGGCTTTGCGTTGCAGGTCGCTGCACGTGCTCTATTTATCTGAAGGATGTGCTCACCCAGAAATATGTAAATAATATAAACCATTGACTGCCATGTCAAAGACCTGATCCAATTTTTACCATTCTTGTCAAATTTATAAATATAACGAACAAAACCAAATACCTTTTTGAAAATGTCAGTCATAAAACTGACATGAGAAAACTTCTGCACAATTTAAAATGAACACCAGTGCTATGGAAATTACGCGTTTTAAGTCATAAGAGCAGTCCTCAAGGTATGTTGGCCAAGCTTTTAAATTACTGATTGAGTCACAGACATGTTTTTATGAGATATATGAAGACAATCCATTGCGTGTTTCAAGATTTATATCATGTAGGACTAACAATCGTGGGTATATCTGACGTTTAAGAGAGATTGATGATACGCTCTACAGTGCCATGAATGCCTCAAACGTGCTACAATCCCCGTGAAGCTGGTAATGTATAAATATAGTGTTACATTTGCTGTGAAACAGGTAATATGTATATAATTGATACTTTCCCTATGAAACTGCTGGTATGAATAAAATTGTACTTTCGCATTGAAAATGTTACTATGTATATAAGAGATGCTTTCGCTGTGAAGCTGGTAATGCGTATACAAGTATTGCTATTGCTGCTGAATTGAATAATATTTTGTTCATTAAAGGACGTTACATTGCTGATAAATTGACTCTCTCAGGGCCATTTTTTTTCAGTGAGTCAACAGCTTTGCATGCTCAGATACAAGAAGCTTAGTTTATGAGCGCAACCTACACATTGATTTACTGTTTACCTGTGTGTTAAGCTGTTGCCAAAGAGATAAAAGCTTTTTCGTTGAAAATTATACTGGAAAAATAGCAACAAACAAAAATTAAGACGTCTTCTTTGGTTTTAGTCCTATGCGGCAAACTCAGTCAGTTGCTTTTCACTGTGTCATTGGAGTGCAATCCTCCAACGGTACCTGGTGGAAGTTATTTGTATCAGCCATGTCTACGGATATTAATGAAAACTAGGCATGCCACTACTTAAATGAAAGGTCTTTTTATGAGGAATGTGAAACTGGGAGGGGGGGGGGAGGCGGCTGCACTTGCACTGGAAGCAATCCAGAGTCAAAAGACAAAGTTAACCAAACCATTGTACTGTGTTGTGTGAGGTTATGGCCTCACTGTTTTGTAATGACATAATGAGTTGTCTTTCTCTTTTTGTCTGGGGGAGAAATGTGTTTCATGTCCCCAAAACAATGTCATTTCTGGGTATAAATTTGGGCTTGCCTTGAAGCCCCACATATGCCGACTTTGGCATTGAGAAGATCACCACGCCAAGGCTGACAAAGCAGAAGAGAGTAAGAACCATATGTAGACTGCAATGACGCACTACCTGGAGGCTGAAGGAGTTGCGGTGATTGACTGGCCTACCTGCTCCCCAGATCTTAATCCCATTGAGCATGTGTGAAGTGATGGGGGGGGGGGGGGCGCAGTCTACAAGAAAATGACAGATGGTTCCACTTTCGAAGACTCACGACGCTCTCTGTAAGAGAAGTGGGCAAACCTGCTGCAGAGATTTGTACAAAAGCTGATATACAGTATGCGCAAACGAAAAGAATAAAGTGTCAGGAACCAGGGTAGTTATACCAAATAGTGATATTTATTGTGATTCTGTTGTTGCAGCAACAAGTAACAGTAATGCAGTGGCTCGTTTCAAAGAGTTGAAAATCAAGGCCACAGTTGCAATCACCCCTAACCAGTAACATTCCTGTTATAAACGCCGTTAAAGCTCATTACAAGTTTGTTTTTTGTTGTCACTTAAGTGGAGTGTCATGCAATGATACCAAATTGAGTTTTTGCAAAGTTATAATTACGCCCTGGTCCTGTAATTATGGTAAATATAGCCAGGCATTAAGTCTAATTACTTTGAAAGATTTTTATTTTACACACTGGGAGTTAGACGCATAAAATAGAAAGAATTTTGGTGGTATGTTAAAAAAATTGCCAAATAGTTAATCTGGTTGACCAGTGAGGAATGCTGTCCCGAAAACCTATCATGTTTCAATTCACGAAAATGGGCTGGCACCAAATGACCAACTCCTAATATAGCAAACCTTTGTGAGTGAAATAGCCGTAGATTTATATCTTGTAGTTGCATTCCTTCATGAAAGGGGGTATTTTTGACTAAAATCTTGACATCTCGCATTTTGTACATTCCAAGAGAATGATGGAGAACAGTTCTTTTATTTTTTATTAATTAAAGTGTGTGTCAACACACACTTTTCTGTTTTTCCTCGAATTCTCTCTTTCTTTCTTTCTTTCTTTCTTTCTTTCTTTCTTTCTTTCTTTCTTTCTTTCTTTCTTTCTTTCTTTCTTTCTTTCTTTCTTTCTTTCTTTCTTTCTTTCTTTCTTTCTTCTTTACCAGAAAATTTGTCCGACACTTTTCTCAGACACTATTATACATAGAAACTCCAAACTTGGCATGATTGTACCTCCATACAAGGAGTTTGACCGTTTTATACAAAGGAATGAAGATGTTTAAAATTATGCAAATTACGGGCATTTGAAATTTTAAATCTTTTGAATATCTTCAAAAGTATAATAGATCGAGATGTCATTCCAACTTCTACAAGGGGGTTATTGATCATTGCGCACCTAATGAATCTAAAACAAAAGTTGTAGCAATTTAAATTATGCTAAATAGCACCATTAGAAATTTCAAATCTTGATCAATTTTTAAAGCTTTAACAGATAGAGATGCCATTACAACTTCTACTCCTGTGTTATGGACTAGTTGTACATTGCCATATGAATATGCTTTGAAGACACACACACTGATTTGCTATGCAGCAAATCATCTTTCCTAGTTGCTAAGTTAAAATTGCCTGAAGTATTTGTCATTGATTGCTAAGCTTGTCATTTGTAGAAGACACGTGGTGTGTCAAATATGGCAGCAGCGCATTGGATAAAGTTTGAGACACTTCAGGATTAGTTTAGAGTTCAATTTAGGCTATACAAAGTCAGATTCCAAACTGTATATTCCATCGAGGACCTGCAGAGGGGCGTTCATGCTTCAGGTTTTATGTCAGGTGCCCTTTATAATAACAAGCTTTCAAATAGTTCGTCGCTTCTTTCCAAATGACTGAAAATCTTGTCAGTATCGATATGACTCTTGCTATGGTTCATGAATTGTGGCCTGTTATTGGAATTCCTAAGTGATCAAGACATCGAAACATCGGGCAGTGAGATCCCACATGATCAGTGCATGCTTTTGAAGTAACAGAGATGGCGCCACCATATTGAAACGATGATTTCGATCATTACCTTTGAAATATCTGGATAATAGACCTGTTCAAACGTATGTATATTCTTTATTTCCTCCATTCGCTGAAAAGATACATGAATATAATATTACATTGAGTCAAACGAAGAACGATACACAATTATTATATAATACAGGCTTGCACAAAATACATCAGATGGTCATGGTAAATAAGATGTATAACTCAATGAAAAGTGGAATTGAGAATACTCATGTACATAAAACATAAAAAAAGGCAGATGACATCTTTGAGAATTTCAAAACATAACTGTCTTTCTTTTCTCTAATCCTTAACTGTCTCTATGTTTTCCAAACTCTACATAAATTTAACGTATTGGCTGTTCGAATTTTGTACACATATGAAACGTAAGTGCAGGTAATTTTCATGATCTTAAATTGCTGCTACACAGCGAGGTCTCCACGAGTACTGCCATATATTTCATAGAGCTGTTGATCTACATCCAGGCGTTCAAAACCTGGAAAAATATTCATTACTTCTGTAAACATCCTTACTCTAATATAGTGGTATCTGTCACAAATTAAGGTAAAGTGTCTAAGATCTTCTATTTCTCTTTGTTCACACATGTCACATAATTTCTGCTCTCGGGCTATCTGCTCTATTTTACCAGAATTTATTTTTAATCTATGTTCTCCAAAATGAGTTTAACCTAAAGAGTGACACATCCCAGTAGCGCTGGCTCATCACGTGCCGGCAACCACCACCGAGATGGTCCTATTTTTTCTATGACATGCCTAAAATTGTCCAATTTCGTGTTTAACTGCATTGCAATTTCCCATCTTCACCTCTCATCTTGCAATATTTTGTTTCTAATTTCTTGTTCCCATACACTTTTGCTAGGGAACACAGACTCACCGTTGAGTATCTCAAAAAACACGTTCAAAAAGGTCAAACTTGATTAGGACCCGCACTATATTTCCAGATACACACTGTGATACACTAAGTGACCCGCACTATACTTCTAGATACACACTGTGATACACTAAGTGACCCGCACTATACTTCCAGATACACACTGTGATACACTATAATTCCAGATACACACTGTGATACACTAAGTGACCCACACTATACTTCCAGATACACACTGTGATACACTATATATCCAGATACACACTGTGATACACTAAGTGACCCGCACTATACTTCCAGATACACACTGTGATACACTAAGTGACCAGCACTATACTTCCAGATACACACTGTGATACACTAAGTGACCCGCACTATACTTCCAGATACACACTGTGATACACTATACTTCCAGATACACACTGTGATACACTAAGTGACCCATACCTACATTTATATAGATGTGTCACTAACAGGTTTCCTCTCCTCGCACAGGCAGGTAATTTCAACAAATTACCGCAAAAGGTTAACTGTTTTAATGCAATTTCTCCCTCAACTGTATACCAACCCAGGGTACTTAACACCCCAGCACTTGCTGCTTTCTTGGGGCGACTTGGAACACGTCTCGCCGCATGTCTGCGTAAAACACTGAGTAAATACATCTGCCGATTTGAGAGAATCCGCAACTCACTTCCATACAACAAAATCGGTAAACATATTGACCTGTAAATTCTTGCACCAGTCAAAGGGTTAATTCCACCCTTGCGGATACCCCACCCTGTTGAAGCATATAGTGCACGTCTACTACTGCTGATACGGTCATTAATACTATCTTCTTGCAGTCCATCTACATGGAGATCAACACCAACATGTGTATAGTCATCCTGCTCTTTCTCTCTCAGTTACTTTTATTAAATACAAGTACAGCTGACTTTTTTTAATTATGTTCAAAATGCCATTTTACACTGTATTCATATACACAAAATAGACATCTATTCAGCCCGTCACAAGTAAGTGATAACATAGTCATATCGTCTGCTACTGTTAATGCCATGAATGGAAACACCATAATTACTATTTTCTATAAGAAGCAGTAACTCGTGCAGTAAGACTGTATAATAGAACATGGATAATACACCACCTTGTTTAATACTTTGTTTAATAGGAAGCATCGCGGGATATGGTCCCCTAACCGTACACATCCTTCCCTGTCTTGGTAACCTTCTCTGGCAACAGTCCAGCTTTTCTCCTTCAGACCCAAATGATATGACTCATACCGAGTTGTACCGAACTTTTCCGGACCGTAATTAATTATGCATTCCATTGTTGGCCTGATTGTCCAATCAGCAAGTAGCCTAGTCGGGCCGTCATATGTTTACAAAGGATGCCACGGCAAACGCTAGTGGTTACAGGATGGATTGTGTTAAACAGTGCAAATCTTTTACCTATATTGTCACATCAGTGGTGAAACGTGCATTTATGGATTGCTGACGGTTTGATTTGTCGTTAAATCCAAGCATATCATGTGTTTTACTTCCTTTTGCTTCCACGTGCAATCCGGCCAGCGTGGCCGAGCACAAAATGCAAACCAAGCAGGGTGCGCTTCCCGAAGTGAACCGAATAAACCCGAGTCCTATGAACTGGTCTATTGAAACGACCTAGAACGTTAAACTTCAATGGTGCAAAGATCGCACTTTCTGAACTGTTAAGATCATTTTATGTTTTCAGCTATCAGTTCCTGTCCTTAATGGCCATATAAAGTGTTCATCATTTTGAAACGGTATTTTCCAAAATTCAATTTTATTTCCGTAAAAAATTAGTAATAATTGTCTCGTGTCAACTCACGTCTATGGCGCATCTGTGTCTTACAGACATATTAATATCAAACTTTAATCATGAGGTTTTTACATATCAGCATAGGACAAACAAACTTCTGTGTGGATCACATCATTGACATTAGGCCCCATGACATTATAAAAGGCAATTCATCATTAAGCACTTCATTTGCAATAAAATTGATCTCTGAGCATTTAGGTAAATCGCGTGTAGGTAAAGGTAATTTGTGGCTCAATTTATGATAAACTATAATATGAAGAATTCATTAATAAAAGAAACAGGGTTTGATGTGGTATTATGAAATCAGACAAAATTGTATATAACAACAGAATTAAGATGAACTCAACAGAGACTATGAAGATATCAAGTTTAGCTTAACGTCATGCAGTGCAAGTTGTCTGCCGCTCACTGCAGCACCGTGCAGGGCATTGCATTGTAGTAGGGCAAGACAAGCGGCCAGTACAACATAGTGTAACACAGCAGAGTATTGTATAAACAGATGCTAAATGTTATACTGGAAGTTAGTGCAGGGCATTGCATTGTAGTAGGGCATGACAAGCGGCCAGTACAACATAGTGTCATACAGCAGAGTATTGTATAAACAGATGTTAAATGTTATACTGGAAGTTAGTGCAGTGCAACGCGATTTAACACAACACAGAGCCGTCCAGTGCAGTGCATTCCAGCATATATCAGTGCAATGTACCACAACGTACGTTAGTACAAGTGAGAATCAAGTGGAGCTGTTGACAACAAGTCGGTCTGTTGACAACAAGTCGGTATGTTGACAACAAGTCGGTCTGTTGACAACGAGTCGGTCTGTTGACAACAAGTCGGTCTGTTGACAACAAGTGGGTATGTTGACAACAAGTCGGTCTGTTGACAACAAGTCGGTCTGTTGACAACAAGTTGGTCTGCTGACAACAAGTCGGTCTGTTGACAACAAGTCGGTCTGTTGTCAACAAGTCGGTCTGTTGACAACAAGTCGGCCGGTTGACAACAAGTCGGCCTGTTGACAACAAGTCGGCCTGTTGACAACAAGTCGGCCTGTGGACAACAAGTCGGTCTGTTGACAACAAGTCGGTCTGTTGACAACAAGTCGGTCTGTGGACAACAAGTCGGTCTGTTGACAACAAGTCGGTCTGTGGACAACAAGTCGGTCTGTTGACAACAAGTAGGTCTCCGGTGTGTTTTATATTTCATTCTGTGAGTCATCTGCTTTCATAACTAAGAAATGCTCCGGGATCTACATGTAGATGATTATCAAAGAGTCACAAAAATGTGACAAGAGGTAAAAAAGGTCATGAATTGATTCCATACAGAACTCGACAGAGAGCCCTTTTTAAGTGTTAAGAAACAGCCATATATTTCACTCCTGAGGGATGTCTGTCTTCACTAATTTCTGCTGTGTGCCAGGGTGTAAATGTGTATAAACATGTGAAACTACATGGCGACGCATAATACAATTTCTCCAGTGTGAGGAAAATAATACTTTATGGGTTGTAAAAAATAAATGAACACGTTTATTTCAATGGTGTGAGAGAAGCGTTTATACATCGGTGAATTTGAAATAACATGAGACGCCAATTTTTAATTTACGGGCATTGTTCCTTCAAGTGAGATGAAAATCAGGTCCATGTTCAGATATCGGCAATCATATAGTCCAGTTCAGTCAGCATAAGATACACCTGAATCGGACTCTGCAGGCCATATTACTGTATTTCAAAGTGAATTGTTCCAGTTATTTCATTTGATAATACATACCCCTCCCCCCTCCTCCCCAAAAAGAAAAAATATCATGATTGTGAGTTCAGCTGTAGAACACCGGTCCTCATAAGACTACATTTACTAAAATAGCAAAAAGTTTTAAATTTAAATTAAATACTAAAATATAAAATTTTGATTTTACTCATGTTTGGAGACAAAGACCTGCGTTATTTCCAGTGTTTCCTCAAACAACTCTTATTCAACCAGCGATTATCTCTTAACAATATTAGCTGGCTGCCAGTCATCCTAATAAACAGAATTTATTTTCTTCACTTCATATTGACAGTTGACATAATAAACTTTATTCATTAGGGTAGACTGGATCGCGATACCTTAACGAATCGCGATACAACAGCAGTTATGGAAATACGGTAAAAATGACGATGTTCAATGGAAAAGGATATCATTGCATGGTTTTCAAGATCCATAGAGAAAGGATAACATGCCTGGGAAGAAGCTTTGTGTATAAGTATCAAACAACTAAGTGGCGCTAAGGCGCACTGGCGTAGAGTTACTTGGTTTAGAGTGGTATGTGGGAAAAGAGATAAGGGGGTCACAATAAAAAAATCCATCATTGAGACCTTTTATCGAAACCCTCAGATGCTTCCTATTTTGCATCCAATTTGAGCATTCATTGGACCTTGCAAAAGTAAAAAGCATTTATAACAAAATCATCACGGGTGTCTTCATTGATGATCAACTCAAAGAAAGATGTAAGCTCTCAAATGTACTAGATGCAAGCAATTTGACTGCATTGATTACAATGTAACTCAGCTTATTAAAATGTATGTTGTGTCACTCCTACCGCTTCCATTGTCCACATTTTTTTGAAAATTTGGCTCCTTATTTTATATGATCCGCTTGCACGGCTATCATTGACTATAGATATCAATATGGTGTGTTCTGTTCGGTAAACGTTATGGTAGAAATAACACCAAGTAGACCTTACAGATTTAAATAAAAGTTTAATCTTAAATGATAAGAATGATTCCTTTAATCAATGTGATGGTCTTCATATAATTGCCACCAAATAGACTGAAATTTACCTTATACAAGCAACCAACACGTTCCATCCAAAGTGATAACTGGCAGACCAAACGACATTCCTTGGTTTCCGTTTTCTCTAAAATTTAAAATCAGGAAACGAAATCGCATACTTCTGAAGGCTAAAGAATGAACTACATCTGATATGTGGTCACGCTTCAGAAAGATAAGAAATCAAGCAATCAGGGCGGTAAAGACAGCTTAATCACAACATCTAGATTTATGATGGAAAATCGTGAAGAACTTGCTTTGTGCAATATGTTAATTCTCCAATTAAAAGTCACTTATTGAAGTTAATATTGGTGTAAACAAAGCTGAAAACACTTAAGTTTTCGATTATTATTTTTCAGTCTTTATAGTCTAGATGTAACTCGTGCAAAACTACCTGTTTGTACCTGTCACTCTGATTATAAACCAGTCACTTACAACAAGAATTGTTCCAAACAAAATTGAAAATTGCGAAAGTGGTTCCGTTATGCAAGGAAAATAAAAATAATGTCTTAGAAAATTGTAGACCAATAACACTACTCCCTGTTATGTCAAAAATTGTTCAGCAAATAGTTTAAATTCAGTTATATGAATATTTTACGAACAATTTATTATTTTATGACAGCCAACATGGATTTAAAAGGATGCATTTGAATGAGACGACAGCTCTTAATTTTTTGGATCGAATCGTACAGATTCTGGACAGTAGCAATTTGCCTTTAAGTATATTTTTGGATTTTCTAAAGCTTTTGATACCTTGGATCATCAAATTGTTTGTAAAAAAAATGTAACACTTTGGGATTACCGGCGCTGTATTACTTACTTTAAAGAATGATTAACAAAATAGATTATGATTTGTGCTCTATGATATGCCCCTTCCAAACCATTGCCCATTTAAATTGGAGTTCTACAAGGAACCATGCAAGGACCGCTCCTATTTATTATTTATACAAAGGACATGCACAATGCATCCTCAAAGTTGAAATCAATTCAGTATGCTGATGAGACGGCCCTTATCATTCCACTTCGTTGTTTTTTGCTTCATATTGACACTGAGCAGAATTAACTTAGTGTCAAGTAACATAAATTTTTAATTGAATAAGGTTGTTTACCGGCTTGCTGTTAATAAGCTATCATTTAAAATACAGAAAAACAGAATGTGCTATTTCACTTCTCTCAAAGACGTAAAATTTTAACCTAGATTTAAAAATAAACGATATTTATATCTCTTAAGTGAACGGTTTGATTTTTTTAGGATTAGCGATTCATGAAAATTTGAATCGGTTGCTCTGGTTTATCAATTTACATTAAAGGATTTTTCATTAACCAGTATTAAGATCTATGTACAGTGCCAAACTTTTTTGCATGCAACAACTGATTCTGGGATCTTGATTATCAACTTTTGTATGCTTTTGTTATAATCTGAACAAGCATTTTGATGAAATATTTTGTAATATCTTCATATTTTGAAATTATATAAATCATCTGTTCGCCTCCAAGTAACCTTCTTTTTTTTTGGTGGCCCCAATGACAGCGGATTTTTGTTCTTAATTGGAGTCACGCCGACATGCATATTTTCTGTGTTTAAATATTATTACTGCTGTTGGGTAACAGCTCTGTTACATACTGTTTCTATAAATTGTATCTTTATTTGTCAAATTAACGTTTTTCAGATTTCTGTACCTACACAACAGAAGCCCGATGATCTTATTTACGCACCGGCGATTCCTCTGTTAAAAATGTCATATTGATTATAAAAACTACAAAAGCAAATGGCACCCGTTCAAAACTCTTGAAAAGTACTGCAAACTTTATATCAAAGCATCATTTCATCATGTATCTAGTGGAATTTGTCTTTCCAGATCCAACCCACATAATCATGCCAATGTAACCCCGATTATTCAGACAAACTGAAAAATATGAAATTAAAATTGAAGACGAACACCCCTTCTAAGTTTAGTAGGTAAGGTATTTGAAAAGTGTGTGTTTAATGTAAGGTGTATTTATTGTCGTTCAAACGAGTGACTTGTCCAATGGCAGTGTGGTTACTGTCCTGGCGCTTCTTCTGCTCACCGACACTTGGATATATGACATTGTATATGAAGCTTTGGAACAAGGCAGACTTTAGATTTTTGTTCGAACTTAAGTTGAGCGTTCGACATAGTGTGGCATCCCGGTGTCATACATAAGGTTGAAAACGCTGGTGCTCACGATACTCATCTGTCATGAACCAATAACTACTTGTTAAATAGAATACAAAGAGTTAGGATTAACAGTGATTCCTCCTGAAGCCGTGATAATTGTGCAGGTATGCAACAGGGCTCTGCTCTGGGGGTATTTCTCATTTATAAAGCCACGTTTGGAAGTAATATCCGAATTATCGCCAACAGTACTGCTAAATTTACAATAACTGACACTGAAGATGAGATATTGCATCTATGACCCTAAATGGCAATCTTGGTGCTGTTTCCCGGGGGTCTCACCAAAGGTACATAACACTTAATGAAAAGCTAACTGGTCAACTTTCAATTACTAACTCAAACCTAAAGAGTTCCGGATATTTGAAAAGTATCGACAGTAATGGAATAAAAAAAATAAATAAAACAAAATAAATTAAAAAATAATAAACCCTAACCATTTTGGTGTTATTCTTAACTCTCAGAGCACTTGGCATGATCACATTGGAAATTTGTGTCTGCCATGACACCTGTCGAGGTCCTCAGCTGACAATTTTGAGATAGAAAAACTCTTGAAAAGCTATATTTTTCCTGTGTACGACCAATTATCGTACCAGCTGATGCCTTGTTGCACAACTGCACCATAGAACTGGCCAGGAAAAGTAGCAACTCGTCATGCTCCAAACAGACTTTTGCATGAAGTAACCAAATGGCAAACGTTACAGAAATGTAGAGAAAAACCTAAGAATGAATGATAATGTGGGGAATGGTCAAACGGCTTTCTCCACAACACAGGAGGGATCACTTCAATCTTCCATGACGTGGTCAAACGGCTTTCTCCACAACACAGGAGGGATCACTTCAATCTTCCATGACGTGATCAAACGGCTTTCTCCACAACACAGGAAGGATCACTTCAATCTTCCATGACATGGTCAAACGGCTTTCTCCACAACACAGGAGGGATCACTTCAATCTTCCATGACGTGGTCAAACGGCTTTCTCCACAACACAGGAGGGATCATTTCAATCTTCCATGACGTGGTCAAACGGCTTTCTCCACAACACAGGAGGGATCACTTCAATCTTCCATGACATGGTCAAACGGCTTTCTCCACAACACCGAAAGGATCACTTCAATCTTCCATGACTGCTTTTGATATTAAAAATACCAATATGATTCTAACAATGCGCTTGGGAATTGTATTAAGATCAAATCGACTTATTTCGTCAACCTTTAAAGCTTGGAATCTTTCGATAATGCTGTAACTGTAAACAAAATGTGCCAAGGGCTTCTCAATTCAAAAACAAACCAAGGAATTTGATTTAATAAGTGCCCCGTCACTTCTGTACTGCAAGCACGACTGCGTACTTTTTTAAGTTCCTTAAACAATCACTTGTACAAACATAATCTTGTTGATTCTCCGCGCTGCTTCTGTGCTCATATGGTAAACAAACAGCCAGGTACTTTTGATTTTACTGTCCCTTGTATAGAAGTATTCACGTAGCACTATTCAGCATACTTCTCGAATATTTCCATATAACAGCTTAAACCTTCTTTACAGCGACCTTACCAGATCTATAGTAAGCAATATTCGTGCATTCCTTACCTGTCAAGATCATAGCATAGGCGTAAAACGTTTATGATGAAAATGCCATGTGCTGTCAATTGTCCCTGTATTATATTCGCCTTAAGGGTGCCTTACCACAACAATGTGGCTATCATTTTGTAAATCCTTATCCACAATTGTGACGTGTATTGTGTAACCTGGGGAGGGGTTCATAGTGTTTTGTGTAAATCCTTATCAACAATTGTGCCGTTTATTGTGTAACCTGGGGAGGGGTTCATAGTGCTTTGTGTAAATCCTAATCAACAATTGTGCCTTGTATTGTGTAACCTGGCGAGGGGTTCATAGTGCTTTGTGTAAATCCTAATCAACAATTGTGCCGTGTATTGTGTAACCTGGGGAGGGGTTCATAGTGCTTTGTGTAAATCCTTATCAACAATTGTGCCGTGTACTGTCTAACCTGGGGAGGGGTTCATGGTGCTTTGTGTAAATCCTAATCAACAATTGTGCCGTGTATTGTGTAACCTTGGGAGGGGTTCATAGTGCTTTGTGTAACCTTGGGAGGGGTTCATAGTGCTTTGTGTAAATCCTTATCAACAATTGTGCCGTGTATTGTGTCACCTGGGGAGGGGTTCATGGTGCTTTGTGTAAATCCTTATCAACAATTGTGCCGTGTATTGTGTCACCTGGGGAGGGGTTCATGGTGCTTTGTGTAAATCCTTATCAACAATTGTGCCGTGTGTTGTGTAACCTGGGGAGGGGTTCATAGTGCTTTGTGTAAATCCTAATCAACAATTGTGCCGTGTATTGTGTAACCTTGGGAGGGGTTCATAGTGCTTTGTGTAACCTTGGGAGGGGTTCATAGTGCTTTGTGTAAATCCTTATCAACAATTGTGCCGTGTATTGTGTAACCTGGGGAGGGGTTCATGGTGCTTTGTGTAAATCCTTATCAACAATTGTGCCGTGTGTTGTGTAACCTGGGGAGGGGTTCATAGTGCTTTGTGTAAATCCTAATCAACAATTGTGCCGTGTATTGTGTAACCTTGGGAGGGGTTCATAGTGCTTTGTGTAACCTTGGGAGGGGTTCATAGTGCTTTGTGTAAATCCTTATCAACAATTGTGCCGTGTATTGTGTCACCTGGGGAGGGGTTCATGGTGCTTTGTGTAAATCCTTATCAACAATTGTGCCGTGTATTGTATAGCCTGGGGAGGGGTTCATAGTGCTTTGTGTAAATCCTTATCAACAATTGTGCCGTGTATTGTGTAACCTGGGGAGGGGTTCATGGTGCTTTGTGTAAATCCTTATCAACAATTGTGCCGTGTATTGTGTAACGTGGGGAGGGGTTCATGGTGCCTTGTGTAAATCCTTATCAACAATTGTGCCGTGTATTGTGTAACCTGGGGAGGGGTTCATAGTGCTTTGTGTAACCTGGGGAGGGGTTCATAGTGCTTTGTGTAACCTGGCGAGGGGTTCATAGTGCTTTGTGTAAATCCTTATCAACAATTGTGCCGTGTATTGTGTAACCTGTGGAGGGGTTCATAGTGCTTTGTGTAAATCCTTATCAACAATTGTGCCGTGTATTGTGTAACCTGTGGAGGGGTTCATAGTGCTTTGTGTAAAATCCTTATCAACAATTGTGCCGTGTAATGTGTAACCTGTGGAAAGGTTCATAGTGCTTTGTGTAAATCCTTATCAACAATTGTGCCGTGTATTGTGTAACCTGGGGAGGGGTTCATGGTGCTTTGTGTAAAATCTTTATCAACAATTGTGCCGTGTATTGTGTAACCTGGGGAGGGGTTCATAGTGCTTTGTGTAACCTGGGAAGGGGTTCATAGTGCTTTTTGTAAATCCTTATCAACAATTGTGCCGTGTATTGTGTAACCTGGGGAGGGGTTCATAGTGCTTTGTGTAACCTGGGGAGGGGCATAGTGCTTCGTGTAACCTGGGGAGGGGGTCATAGTGCTTTGTGTAACCTAGGGAGGGGGTCATAGTGCTTTGTGTAACCTGGGGAGGGGGTCATAGTGCTTTGTGTAACCTTGGTAGGGTCATAGTGCTTTGTGTAACCTGGGGAGGGTTCATAGTGCTTTGTGTAACCTGGGGAGGGGTTCATAGTGCTTTGTGTAACCTGGGGAGGGGGTCATAGTACTTTGTGTAACCTGGGGAGGGTTCATAGTGCTTTGTGTAACCTGGGGATGGGGTCATAGTACTTTGTGTTACCTGGGGAGGGGTTCATAGTGCTTTGTGTAACCTGGGGAGGGTTCATAGTGCTTTGTGTAACCTGGGGAGGGGTTCATAGTGCTTTGTGTAGCCTGGGGAGGGGTTCATAGTGCTTTGTGTAACCTGGGGAGGGGTTCATAGTGCTTTGTGTAACCTGGGGAGGGGTTCATAGTGCTTTGTTTAACCTGGGGAGGGGGTCATAGTGCTTTGTGTAACCTAAGTAGGGTCATAGTGCTTTGTTTAACCTGGGGAGGGGTTCATAGTGCTTTGTGCAACCTGGGGAGGGGTTCATAGTGCTTTGTGTAACCTGGGGAGGGTTCATAGTGCTTTGTGTAACCTGGGGAGGGGTTCATAGTGCTTTGTGTAACCTGGGGAGGGGGTCATAGTACTCTGTGTAACCTGGGGAGGGTTCATAGTGCTTTGTGTAACCTGGGGAGGGGTTCATAGTGCTTTGTGTAACCTGGGGAGGGGTTCATAGTGCTTTGTGTAACCTGGGGAGGGGTCATAGTACTTTGTGTTACCTGGGGAGGGGTTCATAGTGCTTTGTGTAACCTGGGGAGGGGGTCATAGTACTCTGTGTAACCTGGGGAGGGTTCATAGTGCTTTGTGTAACCTGGGGAGGGGTTCATAGTGCTTTGTGTAACCTGGGGAGGGTTCATAGTGCTTTGTGTAACCTGGGGAGGGGGTCATAGTGCTTTGTGTAACCTGGGTAGGGGTTCATAGTGCTTTGTGTAACCTGGGGAGGGGGTCATAGTACTTTGTGTTACCTGGGGAGGGGTTCATAGTGCTTTGTGTAACCTGGGGAGGGTTCATAGTGCTTTGTGTAACCTGGGGAGGGGTTCATAGTGCTTTGTGTAACCTGGGGAGGGGTTCATAATGCTTTGTGTAACCTGGGGAGGGGTTCATAGTGCTTTGTGTAACCTGGGGAGGGGTTCATAGTGCTTTGTGTAACCTGGGGAGGGGTACATAGTGCTTTGTGTAACCTGGGGAGGGGGTCATAGTGCTTTGTGCTTTGCGCTTGGTCCACAATCCTATTTCTTGTTGACATAAAATGCGTTTACGTTAAACAACTTTGCATCTTAGGGAATATGTCAAAGCACATATAAAAATATTGATTCATGTTCATGTTTCGATATTTGCACAAATTTAGTGGTTACTTATTAAATTGCAATTAATTAAGCAAAATACTTTTAAAAATCCACATTAACTCTCAATAAAGAGAAAAATGATTGGTATTAAATCAGGGAATTCACATTTTATTTTTATCATTTTGGGATGGGTGGGAAGGTGGTCTGTATACCGAGGTGAAATAACTGGAAGCATCTCACATTAATATTTGTAGCCCACCTTGAATGCAAATGACGTACACAGAAAGAGAGAAGTGTGAAATGACCATTTTGGACTGCACCGAAAACCAACAATACTTGGGCAATCTGCCAAATACATACAAAAGTGCAGACCAACATACACACACACACACACACACAGACACACACACACTCACACACACACACACACACACACACACACACGTACACACATAAACACACTATATCTCTATTTCTATTTCCAATAAATGTAAACATGGAGGCATATTCCCACACACCTCACTTATTTGATTACACATGTCGGAGTTCCATTCGTGAAAAGATGAGTACAACGACCGAACCTGCATACAATGCCATCATCTGTCAGCCTAAATGCTAGCTTCCATTTCAAATAGAGCAAAAGTGTGTGCAGTCATAATAAGGCAGCTTAAACATTTAAAAAGCTGCTATTTTCCTACATTTAATGAGTTCTCAAGGCAAAGATACAAGCATCTAATAGTAACGCAGATCATCACGACAAAACCAAATATACGTGAACTATAACGAAAGTAAAGCATCTCCCATTGTTCAAATACGTTGTTGTATAAATTAATTTTGTTTGAATATGATTTTATTCTGGAGGTTTGCGTGCGCCCGTGTTACGTTGAAAATGACCCTGGCTAGACCAAGTAGTCTAACTGCTGTTACATATTACCTTACCACTCTCCCTGCTGGGTATGACTGGTTTTTAGCTGAGCTGATAATCTATTTGAGCTTTTAGGAGGGTGAGGCATCCGACGTCCCTCTGTCGTCTGTCCGTCGTCCGTCCAAAATTCACATTTTCGACTTTTCTCCAACACCACTGGCCATATCCACTTCAAACTTGGTGGAGATGTGCATTGGGTGGATCTCTACCAAGTGGTTTAAGTCGTCACGGTTCAGTGATTTTTGGATTTTAAATGAATTGTTTTGTTCATTTTCGGGGGATATCTTTAAAAAATCTTCTCCGAAACCGTTTCGCCAATTACTTTGAAATTGTATACGGACACTTCTGGGGACCCCCATACCTCAAGTTGTTCAACAGGTGGCGCTGCGATTTTTTTCTATTTGTTTTTTATTTTTTTGTGCGTTTTTGCTATTTTCGACTTCATCTCCAAAACTATCTCTAAGATTGTGCTGAAACTTGGTGATATGTTTCTTGTGGAAGAATCACACTAGGTTGTTCACCAGGTGGCGTTGCTGTGGATCCCTGATTTTTAACGAATTTTTAAATTCGGGTACTTGTTGGTCAGTGCATACATTCCTATAGTTTACTATGTAAGTCAATGGGAATTGCAATGGTAGTTAACATTTTCGCCCTCATCTGAAAACCGTTATCCAGATAAACTTCAAACTTAGTGGGGATGTGTCTTGGGTAGGTCTCAAATGGTCGCAATCCAGTGATTTTGGGGGGTTTCAGGAATTTTTCTTGTTGATTTTATATGCCTTTTGATTACCATGCAAGTCAATGGGGATTGAAAACTCATTAGTGTTTGCAATACTAATTGACAATTTTGGACTGCTTCTGCGAAACCATCAGCTAAATTCACTTCAAACTTGGTGGGGGTGCTCCTTGGGTGGGTGTCTACCAAGTTTGTTCAAATGGTCACAGTCCAATGACTTTTTGGATTGTTTATGATTTTTAGCTCAGCAGACGAGCTTATCTTATGGTCCTCCGGCCGTCGTCCGTAAACAATGCACAATTTCGAATTCTTCTCCGAAACCGTCAGCCAGATCCACTTCAAACTTGGTGGGGATGTGCCTTATATAGGTGCCGGCCAAGTTTTTCCAAATGATCCAGTGATTTTTGGATTTTTAATGATTTATTATGTTTTTTGGGGGGCAAGTCTTAAAAAAACTTCTTCTCTGAAACCGCTCACCCAATTGCTTTGATATCGCACATAGACATTCCCAGGGACACCTAGTTCCCAATTTGTTCACCAAGTGATTGCTTTGATATCACACAGGAACACTCCCTTGGACTTCTAGTTCTTAGCTTGTTCACCAGATGGCGCTACATTTTTTTTCTAATCTTTTCTGAATTTTTGTGTGTTATAGCCCTTTTTGACTTCTTCTTCAGAACCGTCACTCAGATTAAGCTGAAACATTCACATTTTCGGCTACTTCTCCATAACCGTCATCCAGATTAACTTCAAACTTGGTGGCAATGTACCTACGGTAGGTTTTTACCAGGTTTGTTCAAATAGTCATGCTCCCGTGAATTTTTTGGATTTTTAATGAATTTTTTCTTTTTTTTTTGTTTGATAAATCTTAAAAAAATCTTTTTCTCCCAAACCGCTTACCCAATTGCTTTGATATCACACAGGAAGACACATAGGGACTCTTTGTTCTTAATTTGTTCACCAGGTGGCGCTGCAATTTTTTTCTTATTTTCTTTTTTTGTGTGTGTGTGTGTATTAGCTATTCGCGACTTCTTCGCCAGAACCGTCACTCAGATTAAGCTTAAACGTGGTGGATATGTTCCTTGTGGAAGGGTCAAACAATGTCGTTCACTATGTGGGAATGCTGCGGATTCCTGATGTTTAACGATTTTTTTGCAATACGGCTACTTTTCGGTAAATGCACCTTTCCCATTGATTACAGTGTAAGTCAATTGGGCATTCTAATGCTTATTTACATTTTCGACTTCTTCTCCAAAACCGTCATCCAGATTTACTTCAAACTTGGTGGGGATGTACCTTGGGTGGTTTTCTACCAGGTTTGTTCCAATGGTCATGTTCCAATGAATTTTGGATTTTTTAATTTTTTTTTTTAAATCTGTACAAAAGTTTTTAATAGGAAAGTTTAACATGGGAATTTCTTGTAATGGTTATAACTTAAATAATTTTGGCCAGATTTCAAACTTGGAAAGGATGTGCCTTGGGTGGATCTCTACGAAGTTTTTTCAAATGGTCACGCTCTATTGATTTTTTTGATTTTTCATTGGGGCAAACCTTGAAAACTCATCTCCTTTAAAGCCGCTCACCCAATTGCTTTGATATCGTACATAGACACTCCCAGGGACACCAATTTCCCAATTTGTTCACCAGGTGCTGCTGCATTTTTTTCTATTTTTTTCTTTTCTTTTTTGTATGTTTTTGCTATTTTTCACTTGTTCTCAGAGCCGTCACTCAGATTAAGCTGAAATGTGATGGATATGTTCTTGTGGAAGGGTCAAACAAAGTTGTTTACTAGGCGGCACTGCTTTGGATTCCTGATTTTTAAGAATTTTCAATTCGGGTACTTATCAGTCAATGGAGCTTGCCTATTGATTACTATGAAAGTCAAACGGCATTCTAATGCTAATTTACAGGACAACTGACACGAAATAAACTGTTTACTTAATAACTTGAGATCTCTTTTGAGTTAGTACCGTGATGCTGCATATGTTATTGTTTCTGTATGAAGGTCATGCTTAGACAGTGCATGAATGACCTTGACCTCGTTTCTGGGGTCACAGTGCAACATACATGAATTTTACTCTTCATTATAGCTTCAGAACTACTTCAGCCTTGATGTTGCAAATGTTAGTGTTTTTCTATAAATGTCAGACTTACTCAGAACATGTTCACCTGACAACTTGAGAGCTATTTGAACTTGATGTTGAACATGATTATTGTCCTGAGCAAAGGTCAGACTTAGACAGTACAGGAGTGACTTTAATCCCAAGGCTACTTGGACCTAGGTACTTACGTGAATTTTACTCTTCATATTGTAACTTGAGAACTGTGGAAGGTAGGACTTTGATGTTGAACTTGTTGGTGGTCCTCTGTTTAGTAAAGATTGGAACCGTACATTAGTGACCTTGACCTCATTCTCAAGCTCCTAGGGCCACTAACATGAATTTTACTGGTGGTGTGATAAAATGAGAACTATTTGTACTGTGACTTTGATCTTGCACATGGGGATGGCCCTCTATGAAAGTTAGATTCAGAATAAGTCAGTGACCTTGACCTCATTTCCAAGGTCATAGGGCGACTTAGTCACCTGAGCACAGGACTGTCACAGTCCTCTTGTTGAAAATTCATAGAACCCACCTAGGATGGGAGCTTTTTTTTACCCGAAGCCCACTACCTGATGACTCAACGCGGGTGGGCCTGTGTGACTTTTCATCAGCGTTAACCAGCATTGTGTTGTTTATGGGAAACTTTAATTAAATGTGTACTAAATAATAATTAGCCCAAATAAATACACTGTCGCCATGCTTTTCCTTTGTAACGGTATCATCAAAATAAGGTAATGAGATAATAGATTTTAACACCTGGTATCTCAACAGGCCTAGAGTAACCCCATGCTTTCCTATGCACATGGCGGGTAGTAAGTAAAATCCCGGTTACGTCCCTAAAATTTGCAAATTAGGCCTACAGCTATCGAAATGAGGTCTCTCCATATTTTCACCAGCTACATCCTGCTCAATAGTTCCAAGGGTAACCTCTCAACGTCCTTGGAACATGTACTACGCCTATCACGATCTCTACTCTGACATGAGTGACAGCTGAGGTGACGCTGTCACTGCCAAGTTTAGGTTTTAGGATGATGCTTGAAGTGACGCTGTCACTGCCAAGTTTACGTTTTGAAGTGCGACCCTATCACGGGGTCCTGAATGTGCGTTGGTGCAGCGCTCAGTGTCTTGTTGCAAAATAATAACAACAACATAAACAAAAGAAAAAAACCAAAACAAAAAAACCAAAACAAAAAAAAAAACAAAAAAACATACAAACGAAAAAAAAAAAACAAACAAAAAAGAAAAAAAAAAAAACAAAACAAAAAAAAAAAAAACATTTTACAAGCGAATACGAGTAGCTGTTGTTAAAACATAAAAATATGACTAAGTTCTTTCTTTCAAGGATAGAGCAAACAAAAATAAAACCACCTACGCTTGCTTTCGGACCCCTCCGACTACCTCTATCTTGGCTGTATAAGCTGTGCATATTGGCGCTCAGGTTATAGAGCCAAACCTCTTGTCTGATGGGTCCGACGGCCAGCTTTGAATTTTGATGGTTACATTATTATCCCATAAGGCTGGAATCATTCATACAAGTATCATCCATCGTTTCCTTTGCAATGATCACAACATCTAATGCAGACATAAGCATGTGCTTTACAAAATGAAATATTATAATACAGCATGAATGACAGATATTCCTGCATTCTGTTTTACATTCAGTATGGTTTTAGCTGTAAAAGGACGCTCAATATTTGTGAACACAAAGTGGTGATACCGACGATAATTTAGCAGAAGAAAAGGTAAAGTGGTGTCTCAAAGAAAGTTTCAAAGTTTACAGGGCACAAATACAATGCACATAATAAAAAAACGACCGTCATTTAAACATTCTGAATATAGATTTTAAGAGTTACTGAACTTAGCAAAAGACGGGCGAAAGAAAAAAGAAGTAAAGGGGATGAGAAATGAGAACGTAACATGAAACAGATCTAGCTTAAATATTTTTTAGAGTACTCACAATTTACAAATGTCCCTAATTGGCATAAACTAGCGCACCTCGGTGGAAAAATACATTTAACCTTGAGGTGTGTTAATTTCTGATATCTGACAGCCAGCTGCACGGCACGGTACAAGATTCTGTATTAAAGTGAGATTCAATAAGTTGATTTAAGTTCTACAGCAAAAGTTATCAAATTTACTTGCATGAATTAACTATACACAGTTACCCAAAAGAAATTTGGCGACTTTATGTAGAGCGGTTGTGTATAGCTGCCAATGACAATGGAAATTGATGGAAATACCTGGGCCGCCTGCCTGCAGAGCCCTCTGCTGAGAACCCACATAAACCAGTTGACACAAATATCCATCAGGTTAACACGTAAGAGCCGCTGTACATTGTGTGCTTTGTGCGCACCAATTGTGTTGAGCCGCTGAGGTGTTCCGTTGTGTCGATGTGCAAGCTACGCCTGCTACAATATCACCCCGAGTCCTCCATTAGCCCTCTTAAGATTGCCTATTTGGCTGAGAGATCAGAATGTTCGACTTTACATTTGTACATTTGGCTGGGCGATGGTGCCAAACGTCAGGGGTTCAAACTCCACTGGAGGCTGATAACGTATTGTAGTATTTTTCATTAGTTTATGATAGTCTATTGTTTTCTTGCGCTGTCGGTCATTTAAAAGCATGTTAGAGGCGTACTTACTTGTAAATGATAAAAATTCTCGTCTATAAAAATGTCTTCCTGGGTCAGTGTACAAATACCACCTGTCATAACATCATTTAAACCGTTATGGCGTTCAACAGATGGCAGCGAGGTCAGAGTGTTCGACTCTACCTTTGGCTAAGCGATACAGCCACATATAAGATCATCTAAGATGACATAGAAATTAATCCAGATACGCAGAGGAGGCAACAGATGTAGCAAGGAACCCCATAGGCGCAAATAGTATCGGAACATTTCCTCAGCTTAATTGCAATACAATTGCAGCCATTTCAAAGCTCATGGTGACAAGTTTGATTTTATAAAAAAAATATGCATGGCACTTTTATCATTACAAGAGCATTGCCTATGTGAGAGTCAATTCGATACATTCAGTAAACTGGGTTCGTGTGCGGCATCTAATGCCAAGAGCTTTATGAATAAATCTATCTGTCTTAAAGGACGCCCTTATGGCAGTTGTACTATACTGTGGAACTCCTCACTGAAATGCAAATTACTACTATTTCATGTTTTAATCCCAAACTGTGTGTTATATTACTGTCACTTGATAACGACCAGTCCATCATTATATTTAATGCTTATATGCCGTGCGATGGGCGCTGAGAAGATGACGCTTAGCATGAATCTGCTGATTTACATGAAGTGCAAAGAATATGTCATGTTCATAACTCAGCTTCTGTGATACTAGGCAGTAACTTATATACTGACTTGTCAAGAACAATCGACATTCCAGCGCCTTTCTTAATTTCATGATGGATAATAAACTGAGAGCTTGGATTGTTTGAAATGGTGTAACTATTCCCTATACCTTTATATGTTCGCGCAATGGTTAACTGCTGTTATTGACCATTTTATTGTATCCCAACATTCGAGTGACCAGCTTGAACTCAACCTGTATCATTGTTGTTAAAAATCTTCCTTCTGTCCATGTACCTCTTGGAATGTCTTTAAAATAGACTGTTGTTCATAGGGAGGCTAGTGTAAGGTCTCAGGTAAAACGTGTGGCTTGGCATAAGGCTAGTGCCGATGATATTGAACAGAGTAAGACTCGCCTTAACCAGGCTCTTGGTGATATTTGTTGTGATCAGGACATATTGAAGTGTAATAATTTATCTTGAAGCAAACACAATGACGCTATCGTAAAGTTATGCAATAATGTTATCCATGAATGCATGACTGCACCTGATTGTTTACACAGCACGGCACCTCATAACAGTGAGATTATTGCAGGTTAGAATGATTATCTCGCCCTTCTAAAGCACGAAGCTGCGTCATGGCACAACGTGTAGAAGGCTGAAGGTCAAGTGGCTCAGATAGTCGGGCTAACAAGAGCCTACTACCACAAGGCCATAAGATGGATGTAACATCAATCTGATGTGTTGCAAATCGATAAAAAAATGACTGAGGCTATTAGCAAAAAATAAGACTAGCGACTTTGGACAGAAGTGAAGGAAATTTAGGGTAGAAATATTTCAGTGTCCTCTTGTATTAACCCAGCTGATTGTGACAGTGATATTGTTCAACTATTTGCTACCAAATATTCTGTTCTGTACCATTATGTGCCGTTTGATAAAGAAGAAATGCAAAATATCGAAGACATAGTTGATGATAAGATTAAGTTTCACTGTAACATTCATAGCTATCATTATGTAAATACTCGGGCTGTTATAAATGGTGCAAATCATCTTAAATCTGGTAAAGCTAGTGGAGAGGAGGTGCCTTGGTCAGATCATTTTATTAATGCATCCCAGTCATTATGTGTCTTTTGGTCTTTGACTCAATATTATGCTTATACACGGGGTTTGTCCCGATATCATGACGGTTGGTACAATGGTACCCATCTGAAAGAGTAAAACGTTATCTGCATGTGATTCTAATAATTGTGGAGCTATTGCTTTAAGCAGGTTGTGGGAAAACTTTGCGATAATCGTGCAAAGAGAAAAAGATATATTAGCTAGAAGTGACCTGCAGTTTGGTTTTAAATCTGGCATGTGTACCACTCAGTGCACCTTCACTATGCTTGAAACTGTCAGTTATTATAACGGCAACAAACACAAAGTTTGTGCAGTTCTTATCCACGCCACGAAGACCTTTGATAGAGTGCATTATTGTAAACTTTCCGGTGAAGTCAAGAAGCGGCAATGTCACCACAAGTCCTCAGATTTTTTATAAGTCCTCAGATTTTGTATTAATTTGTATTTGAATCAAACCTTAAAAGTAAAATGGGGTAATAAATCATCAGCAAAGTTTGGTGTCGGCAGCGGTGTGAACAATGAAGGAGTTTTATCTCATGGTTTGTATGCCGTCTATATGTATATATTGTGACTTAAATTAGAGCAAAATAATGGTTGTTCATCTTGGGAAAGCATTCGCAGGGGCCGTTTAATTCGCTGATTATCCCACTCTTTTGTCACTCTCATTGGCTGGCTTAAAAATAGGGTTAACATATGTGAATATTTTGCCGAAGGATAAAATGTGAAGTTCAATACTGCTAAGGCAGATTCCTGTTTTAAAGGTAATCAGAGCGAATTGAAAAAGTATTCTGTCATGGTAAATGATGACAAAGTAGAAGTAGAAGAAAATCTTGCTCATGCCATTTCCACATCTGTCAAAAATAGTTGAATGCAGTCTACATTGAGATGTTTGATGTCAATTCAACATGTCAGACCTCGGTCACATATCGTCTGTTTTAATGTGTAAACTGTTTAAACAATATTGTTGTAGCTACTTTGGATCCCTAATGTGGTCTCTTTAGATTAGGAAATTTTGTGATATTGCAGTTGCATGGCATGGCTTTGAGAGCAATGTGAAGAGTACCATCTGTTACACAGGAAAATATCATCGTTTTTTCTCTGAATGTATGCCACTGGAGATGAAGATTCAAAAAAGATTTCTGAAGGTTTTTTTTTTTAACAATGTAATAAGTTATGATTTAGAAATAGTAAAACAACGCAGCGCGTCAAAGATCATATGTACTAGCTGGGTGTGACACCCCGACATTGAACGGTCTCATCCTGCTACAAACTGAGTTGTTTTACGTGACAAACCCAACCGTACATGTTCACTTATTTGGAATAAGAATTCGCACGGTTTATTATGTCTTACAACAGGGTGAGATGGCTTAGGAGTGATAGCGTCGGGTCGGCATTTTACACTATGTCAAACCCAGGGGCCTTGGAGGACCCAGTCCTTACAGGTGTTGGACCAGTAACCTCGGGTCTAGTGATCCACAGCTTTTGATCGAGCACTTAACCGTGTCTATCGAATGTTAATATTACAAAAGCAGAGCATCCCAAATTAGATTCCATTATAATTTTGAATATGATAATACTTATCAACTGTGAGTCTTAGAAAGCCATTGCTGCTCTAGAAGTATTTTAAATCATTTGATAACTTTGTGCATTTTTGTAGATTATTTTGCGCGGTGAATGCATTATGCCGAGGTTACTGGTCTATTTAACATGTAAATGATATTAGGCCAAGGTTACTGGTCTATTTTAAAATGTACATACATTAGGTCTACGTATTGGTCAATTTTAACATGTAAATTCATTAGGCCGCGGCTACTGGTCTATTTTAATATGTAAATGCTTTAGGCCTGGCCAACAGATTCAGTTTAACATAAAAATGCATAAGGCCTGGGCTACTGGTTTATTTTAACATGTAAATGCATCAGGCCGTGGTTATTAGTCTATTTTAAAATTTAAATACATTAGGCCTGCGCTACTGGTCTATATATACATGTAAATGCCTTACGCCTGGGCCACTGGTTTATTTTAACATGCAAATGCATTAGGCCTTGGCTGTTGGTCTATTTTAACATGTAAATGCTTTAGGCCGAGGTTACTGGGTTATTTTAGAGTGTAAAAGCATTAGGCCGAAGTAACTGGTCAATTTTTACATGTAAATGCATGATGCCTGGGCGGCTGGTATATTTTCACATGTAAATAAATGCATTAGGCATATGTTAATGGTCTATTTTAACATGTAAATACATTTGGCCTGGGTTAATATCCTATTTTAACATATAAATGCACTACGCCTGGTCTATTTTCACATGTAAATAAATGCATTAGGGCGAGGTTACTGGTTTGTTTTAAACCTTTAATGCATTAGGCTGAGGTTACTGGTCTATTTTGACACGTAAAATGCAATAGGCCGAGGTAACTGGTTTGTCTTAACAGGTAAATACATTAGTTCGAGGTTATTAGTCTATTTTAACATGTAAATGCATTAGGCCGAGGATACCGGTCTATTTAACATGTAAATGCAATAGGCCAAGGCCACTGTTCTATTCTTAGATGTAAATGCATTAAGCCTGCGTTACTGGTCAATGTTAACATATAAATACATTAGGCCTGGGTTACTAGTCTATTTTAAGATTTAAATGTAATAGGCCGAGGTTACTGGTCTATTTTAACATGTTAAAGCATTAGGCCTGGGTAATTGGTCTATTTTAACATGTACATGCAATAAGCCGATGTTGGTGGTCTATTTCAAGATGTTAATATTATAGGCCAAGGTTACTGGTCTATTTACAAATGTAGATACATTAGGCCGAGGTTACTGGTCTATTTTAACATGTGAATGCTCTAGGCCTGGGCTGCTTGTTTATTTTAACATATAAATGCATTAAGCAGAGGTTGCTGGTCTGTTTTAGTATAAAAATGTATTAGGCTGAGGCTATAGGTCTATTTTAACATGTAAATGCATTAGACCGAGATTACTGGTCTATTTTTACATGTTAATTTATTAGGCCTGGGACTGTGATCTATTTTAACATGTAGAAACATTAGGCCTGGGTAATTGGTCTATGTTAACATGTTAATGCAATAGGCGGAGGTTACTGGTCAAAGACATGCAGCGAATGCATCAAATTTCGATCTAAAAAAAGTAGAAAAATTGGCACACAACTGGGTAGTGTCATTTAATCCATCATAAACTAGTACCATTGTCGTATGCACGAAACGTATTTTAACAAACCACTCAGATTTGTTTTTTATGATGAAACATTACAGAGCGAACAGCAACAGCATGTTTAACGCGGACGTGTTTAAAAATGATCTTGTTGATCCCCCTAGGTGTGCCTATGGTAGTGCAAATGAGGACATTTTTCATTATTTTTTCGAATGTGCATTTTAGGACACACCGAGATTGACTAAAATACGCAATCCCTTAGGTACCATTTACAATCCAAACACTACTGTTTGCTTAAAAAACTGTAGTTTCAGAGGAAAAGACATTATGTTTAACACTGTACGTCCATACATGCAATCAACAGGCAGGCCCGGGCAGTTACATGGTTTGTAAAAGTATTCATATGCGCGTAACGAAGTATGTATTCATTACTGCATACCGCATTACTCTTTTATTCTATCAGTTATGTTCTGTCTTGTCAACAATTCTCCTTGTGTGGCTTTGCCGATCTACCTGTCTTCGCGCAGTGATGTCACCTCGGGGCCCCCAGCGTCTGTTTTGTTGTATATCGTCTTCTTCTCTCTTACTCTTTCATGTGCGAAAGGGATGTTTACAGGGTTATGCCTTTTTGCCTAATCGCCTTTTTGATTTAAATACATGTTTAAAACAACCTCGGGTTTTTCCCGAAGTGACACTCCGAGTTGGGAAAGAATTTGTGAGGACAAAAGAATCATGGATTTGTCAATAATTTTTCAGGCATGTAAATTTGCAAATGGAGCACGGCAATGTAGCTGACTTTACAGAATTAGCATGATAAAAAGATTTGCTTCAAAGGCAAATCTGTCAGTGTTTTTAAAACTTTATTGTATACTACATCAGCACAAATTTAAGAATTTTAGGGTTGGCGGAGACGTCATTTAACTATAAGTGTCTTTAATTAGCATACATCTCAATTCTACCACTTTTGTTTGTAGTTTTTGATCGCGTCTAGAGCATAAACCGTTTAAATTAGCGGACAGCATTGGTTGTAAATAAGATAAAATAGACAAATGAATAAATGAAAAATAAATAAAATGTGTGCGTTAGCATAGACAACGTGACGAGGAAGACATACATTATGTGGTTTGTCATACCACCAAAGATAGACAGCTTTCTTGCCGCACATTCCACGTGAAAATGGAGAGAGTGTACCAGAGGAATGGCATTATGACCTGCGTTGAGATTACCAGTTGATCAGAAGGGACCCCAAAAGTTATTATACATGTGAATAGACCTTAGTGTGCAGTGTCTATATGTTTACTTGCTCATTGTTTCTCTTTATGGCCCATCCGCTAAATAATGCAGATAGACTTGGATGCTTGTCCTTATGTTTTTGGCTGTCTCTCTGTCTATATATTGATTATTTATCCTTTGTTGCTTTGGCGCCCCTGTATTTGTATACAAAAACCGAGGAAAACTACATACCGCAGAGATAATATTCCCCTTTACCTTTGCAGAGATATGGAGAAAAAGAAACAGAAAAACAAAATCAAAACAAACAAAAAACATACGCAATGAGGAAAAGACTAACACATGACAAAAAACCAACGTAAAACAAGCAACAAAAACGCAGCATGTAAGACAGTCTACTATATTGTTGAGACGACGACAGGACCTACATCGACTTTCTGTCTGATTGAAAACGTTGACGTCAATTGTTTGTTGCTGTGTGTAGCAGGGCAGGATTGTTCCGCTTCAAGCTCCCTTTTCATTCCGCGAAATTATCCGTTATGCGTGGCCAGGTGAGATGCATTCATACTGCAAGAGTGCGCCACGCTGCGTTCATTCAATCCACTGGAAACTATCCATGGAGTATAACGTGCGCAATAATTCAACATCTTTGTTAATATTTCAATGAAAATGTAGCAACATGAATAAGACAATATGTTTTGATGTACATACTAAAGTGGATAAATAGTAGAATGACATACATGGGCGAGGTCATCTTTGCTGCAGCTTGCCGATCAGTTGTCCATTTCAAGACAAATCGTAGAGAACTGCCGTTGTGACGCCAAAGGTAAGCCACAAAATGATCTCTAATTTTTACTGAAACTCTTTGACTTATTCATTCATTCATTTATTCATTCATTCATTCATTCATTCATTCATTTATTTATGCATTATTTATCTATTTGTTTATTTATCTATTTTTAGGTAACTTGTGTAATTTCCAGTATAACATCGCAACAAATTTTGGAAGAAAACAACAGAGGGAGAGAACTTAAAATTGCCATATGAGTGCTACATGCCGTATCTGATTTGGGAAGGTTGGTTTGCAATATACATTTTCTTTCCACAAATACAAATTGCTCTTCGCAGGAACAGAAAAGGACGCGACACTTTCAACTGGCTATTGGTATTGACATTAGAATGATATTGAAATTTTAATGCTATTCAACAAAATTACTTTTTTTCTTCATCAGCTGAATTTTTTAATGTTCAAGATTATCGCATAAGGATCAAGCGTCTGTGATGCAAAATACATGAATCAATTTCTTTCTGTATTATGCTCAAGTTGTGACAGCCCTACCATAAAAATGTTAGTTATTCTTTTGAATGTAAGTCGTCGCATACAATTGTGAAGGAAATCAAGTAAGCAAGAGAGGGCTTCATTATAAGAGCTTTGCTGTTGTACTCCAACCCTATTTCTTGTTTAAGTATAGTATGTTTAAACTAAGTCGAGGAGTACTAGGCGTCATGCTTTTACAGAACGACTACCAAACCTTGTTTCTTTAAAAACGTAACAACACCACACTCTAATACGAAGAACGGTCAAAAAAAAAAAAAAAAAAAAAAAAAAAAGCCTCTGAAATTGGTGAACGTTGATAAAGGTCAGAAGAGTCGTTTTCGGCCGAAGACAGTCTTTGAGAAGCTTTTTTTGGTGCCTTTCAGAAATATCTTGCAGAAGAAATGGTTCTCAGGTTGCATAATCATTTACTACCATGTGCAGCTGGTGTCAGAGGAGAGCTTGCAATGTAGAAAGGGGGGGGGGGGCAACTAGTTGTTTTACCTCTTTATGAAAGGAAAATTGTTGCGAGGCGAAACTTTTTGGGGGGTTTGTAGGTTTTTTGTTTGCTTTGTTTTTTGTTTTGTTTTGTTTTTTGTTTGTTTTTTGTTTTTGTTTTTGTTTTGTTTTTAAATTGGTTTCTTCTCGTAACACAAAATGCTAAAACGCTCCAGACACAAATGCTTTTGGTGTTTAAGTAACATTAACATGTTGCAAGCAGCATTGGTGTTTATTGGAAGTGTGGTAATACTAATGGGAAATGACTCAATTTATATATATTCTGATAGACGCCAACTCTACGGAATGAATCCATTGGGGGTAGGAGTCTTATCAATAATGAAATTCGTCACAGCTGGCTGCACTTCTCCCATTTGCCTACCTCAGATTATCGAGGAATGAAATGGATATTTTATCCTTCATGTTCTGACGTAGCCTCATTAGGATCGATTGTTTGCGCCAATAAGGTATGCCCCACTCCTACTATACGCCGACTTTACACACTGCCAGAAAACGGAACAAATTACATACTATGGTTCTGATGGATTTAATTTAAGGATGTGGATTCTACACCAAAATTACCTCTGATCGATAGTTTTATAGGAATGATCGGTAGGTGCTATTGAAGATGTATTTCTAAAATTGTTAATGTGCCCCATTAGCAGGGAGTCTGCTGGCTGTTCGTTGTTCGTGCGAATATTGCGAAGTATAATGACAGGTTAGTAATGTCCGATTGAGGTACGATTTAGGGAACCAGATACATCACCACATATACTGCCAGCAATATCGTCTGATCGGGCTGGTTGGCGGGATGTACAGTGAGTCAATATACCCACGTCGCATATGGAATAATGTCTGTTGTAATTGTAAATCTGAAAAAATGGCATGAAAAAGATTTAATTTATTAGAAAGGTTTATATATATATGTGTGTATATATATATATATATACATATATATATATATATATATATATATATATATATATATATATATATATATATATATATATATATATATATATATATATATATGTACAGACCAATCAGCCATGAGATAAAAGACTCCTGGGACTGCTGCGGCGACAGATATCAGACACTCTCAGCTGATGTTGCTCTATCTATTTTCTGAAATTGACATTCAAAATAATGCAATATTCAGGAACGGAATATGTGTCATTCTATTGAGAAAAACAATGCATTATTACATGGAAATGATCCCATATATAAACGGGTTCATTAATGATAATGCTTTAGTTGCTGATGTGGGCCCCCGTCGATACTGATGTAACTTGAACCCAGTCGGTCAACAGACAGTTTTAGCATGTGAGCTCTACAAGTGATTCAAGGTCTGCATGATAATTATGATAGATAGGGTATAAATATAATACAATCATGCACCCTGTGTAGAGCATTGACGGCACAGTTGAATGGCCATCGACAGCGTTGGGCAAAGAGTGGTCTGCAACTGGATTATTACATTGCAGCAAAAACGTGTATGACGTTGCAGAAATACAGATTCTCAGAGAGAACCTTTCGAGTTACATGCCCTCTGATGTTGCAGGCAATTCAAAGTGGTTCAGTAATCCATCGGATGTTTAATTTTAGGGAGACGAGTCATGTGTTGGTTATAACGCGGAACTATTTGATAAATATATAGTTATAATTAAACAGGTATAGACGATTTACTACAATATGATCAACACTTAACGTATATACAAACAATTAAAAAGTCTGGTTGACCCCAGTAACTATTCAAGAATCCAATACCATTTGCATGAGGGCCACCTACTCACCACGTCTCTGAAAAAAAGTTTACGGGACAAAAGGAAATTAGCAAAAGACTAGCCATGTGACAAGGTGAGGAAACCCGCGTTCATAACCTTGTGGGTGCACACACACAAATATATATATATATATATATATATATATATATATATATATATATATATATATATATATATATATACAATTGCTACATGTATGATGGATACGTAGAAGATACATATATATTTATATTTCCAAACTTTCACGATATTTGACAATTTACGTTTACCCTTGGTTACCCTTGGGGCCGCTTTGAGCGTTCAATGTTACACCAGACCATGTTTATTTACGTGAGATATCCTGATATACACCAAACTGCACATTTAATCCCCCAAAAAACTCCAAAATTTCATAAAACACCCAATACAGCCTTGTACACACTTACATTTTCACTTTTGACCCATAGAATATGCTAAACACATGTTATTTAGTTTACTCAGACTAACAAGACAATTATCCAACTTTATGAAATTTAGCATACATTCAGCTGTAGTGGCGTGTTTTTGCGAGACTTTTTTTTTCGGGGGGGGGGGGGTGTTACGAAATATCCATACCATTTACGCGGGGTGTGTGCGGGGGGGGGGGGGTATGCTTTCAAACCGTGTGAATTAGGGGCCCACAAAAGAGCCGATGTTTGCTCATCCCAATTAATCAAGACAATCCACCCACCCACCCCAATGATGACATCCCCCTAAGTCACTTCTGCAACATTGTAACTTTAGAAGCATTTCACAACGTCTGTTTAAATTTCATTTTAAGGACAGGTAAAGGTGTGAAGCTATTTTAGGCATTCTAATACCTTTAGAGTTTTAGAGTCTAGTTTAGTTATGAAAATATGTAAAAATGAAGGTTGTGATTTAAAGTTGGAAATTTGCATAAATTTGAACTTATAGGTCCAATTGCTATATAAAAATTCATGTTTGTTACAAACAAATGAGATTTTATTTATCTATACAGATCTGGAAATTACTATTTACAATTTTAGTGAATCTTTAATTTTTCTTCATTAACTTAACGTGAGCATTTTTTGTCTACAAAATTGATCCAGAGATTTTCATATAGCAACTAACATTCAAATGACATTTTATGGATTTCATTTCAATTTAACGCAAAAATATCCTTAAATTATCCTTAATAGATTTCTAACTGTCCCAGGTTGGTTTTAATTGTTTGCACAAGTAAGGTATATAATTCAAATTGTCAAAATGAAGAAAATTGAGGCAATCGTCAATCTAAAACGGCCTATTGCCATATTACAAACCATTGGTACTTTATTTCAAAATATAATTTCATAAATAGCTTAAAGTGATGTTCTTTTGGCTGTCTCTGATAACAATAACTTTATTCTTCTGTACATCATTTATTGAACAAGCCTTTCATTTGTGAAGTAAGGTACTATCAATATGTATCATGCGTTAAACTAAAAAACAGATGATTTTAAGTATAACTCATTCTCATATTGTTTTTGTGGATACTCATGATCTGAACATGCTCCTGATCTTTTTGAAGTGTGCATTTTTTTCAGTTACAGCTGAAACTACTTGTAACGAAAATTTACACGTGTTCAATTTAGCCCCTAAGGTGGGGTTACTTTGAACACCCATATAACAAAAAATATACAAGTAACGCTACACATTCAGAAAATTGTAGGCTGCGGTAGACTGGCAAGTCCTCGTTTGCATGTTGTTGTTTCCCATTAGTTAGAAAAAATATAAACATGTATTATCGAATTATTGATTAGATCGCGAAATGCTGACACACCGAGCGAGTTTGCGAAGCAAACGAGGACTGGATTTTATCAGCGGCTTCAATCCGCAGCCGACAGACGACACTACATACCAGTTGAAAAATCATCTGGTCAACCTCATGTCAGTGGCAGCCAATGAGGAGCCGAGGCCTCAGTATGTTCCTAGCAAAGACTCTGGGCTTCCAAATACATAATTGTATTGACCTTCATTGGTATATTGATGGCCACTGTAACTGCTTTGAGCCCCTTCTTATTTAGGAAGTGAACTTGCTCCTGCATGAGAGCAACCAGCGGGGACACAACTATTGTTATACAATGTACAACCAGCGGGGACACAACTATTGTTATACAATGTACAACCAGCGGGGACACAACTATTGTTATACAATGTACAACCAGCGGGGACACAACTATTGTTATACAATGTACAACCAGCGGGGACACAACTATTGTTATACAATGTACAACCAGCGGGGACACAACTATTGTTATACAATGTACAGCCAGCGGGGACACAACTATTGTTATACAATGTACAACCAGCGGGGACACAACTATTGTTATACAATGTACAACCAGCGGGGACACAACTATTGTTATACAATGTACAACCAGCGGGGACACAACTATTGTTATACAATGTACAACCAGCGGGGACACAACTATTGTTATACAATGTACAACCAGCGGGGACACAACTATTGTTATACAATGTACAACCAGCGGGGACACAACTATTGTTATACAATGTACAACCAGCGGGGACACAACTATTGTTATACAATGTGTTTCCACTTCGTCAGTTATCAAATTCGTTTTCTCCCAGTGCAGTGTAAATGGAGCAACAATATATGCCGATGACTTTCCAGCACCAGTTGGTAACTTACAAATACATCTTTTCTTTTCCCAAGGTAATCTATAATGTCTAATTACTCGGTTGAAACAGAAGGGCGACCTATGACCTCTGCAACGAATTTTACAACTTTTTCAAGTTTGTTTCTTTTAAGTTCTATTGTCGGATAGGCCGCCATCACTCGGCATCACGTCCATGCTGGGATATGTTTACGTTGACATGTAGGTCATATGGAGTCAAACTGAGGCCTCGACTCCTCATTGGCTGCCACTAACAGGCTGCTGACCAGATGAATTTTTCAACCGGTACGTAGTGCCGTCTGTCGGCTGCAGATTGAAGCCGCTGACATAATCCAGTCCTCTTTTGCTTCGCAAACTCGCGCGGTGTGTCAGCATTTTGCGGTCCAATCAATAATTCTATAATATATGTATATATTTTTTCTAACTAATGGGAAACAACAAGATGCAAACGAGGACTTGCCAGTCTAAGGCTGCGGTAGCACAAGTCCTTTTTGAGCCAACTAATACAAACACATTTTTTTTTGTTGTACGGGCAAAAGTATTCAAACAGGATAGAAAAAGCAGTAAAAAACTTCCAAAGAAGCCCCGGTTGACGATATGGACTGAACGCAATGTTTTGAAACTATGTTGGCAGTTGATAATTATATTATTCATCAAGGTGGGGTCACTGGTTTTCAATTGTAAATTGTAATTTGTTCTATGTTAATCAGACAGTTTGTATGGTTGGCTTATTAAACAGGCAAGTTAAGAATAGTAACAGCAAGTGAATAGAAAATACGTATGACATCCTTTGTAATTACTTAATTACAAAAGATTGCAACGCAATAGTTAAGACGCAAGCTTCGAATCCTTTTGATAGTCAGTTATGCTAGGCCAAGTGAAAGCACTTGCTCTCAATGTGGTGGTCGTTCTTACGCTTCTCCGTCTCACAGTAAAACATAAAGTGCTTCCTCGTATAAACTACGTAATTGTCCATGATCTTAGCGGTATGTGTGACACAGCAGCTAACGACTGATATTTTAGTTTATTACTGTTATCCAGACATAACTTACCGACATGACATAAACCAAAACTATTTGCGACTTTATTCACTTATATCCCCCAAAGTATTTTCTGTACTACACCCAAACCATTTATGTGTTTGTTTGTCTTGATCCAAAGATGATGGGCTCATTGTGATCTGAGATTTATCTCTTTAATTGTTAAATAAACATTGACTAGTATGTCGACAATGGACGATGTTGCAAACATCGAAATAATTCATTGATAAAAGTCGGTGCATTCTGTAGCTAACATGTCTACGGAATAAATATATCCTGCGATTTTTTGTATCCCAACTACTTTTGTCACCTCGAGACCCTAAAGATTGGCTTGTCAGTTTTTCCTTTGATCTTTGACCTGTTCAATTTTTCTGGTCCAAAATCACTGGATAGGTTTTGTTTTAGTTAACACCCTTACAAACGTAATCCTTTTACACATTTACACTGCTGTAAACATGTGGCTGCAATTCACTTTGATGTTAAAATCAAATTTTACTTTGGCTTTGTGCGACTGTCTCATAATATATTGCCTCATGTTCAAAATGGCGCTCACCAACATGTGTGTGTCTTGCCAGATAGGGTATCGTATCGCATTTTGGATTTGTTACCAACGATGATAACTGCTTCAGATACATCCGACCGGGCAGATTAAAGTTAAGATAGTAAGTGCTGTTTTCAAAATATTTTAACGACCGTTTTCCCAGGTAACTCGGAGAAAGGACACCTGGAATCTAACAAAATATTATGAAAATTATCAGCGAACAATGCTGTGTTTGAGTTGACTTCCCTGCAAAATACCAAGCCAAATAACGGCACACGATGCCTAGCTTTTCTAATTACTTTCAACTCGCTTACAGTTGATTAGAAAGACCGCTTTTTCATTGGTCAAACGGAAAGTCGTTTGTAGCTACGGCTTGATTGTTTGCTGTTCTGCAGCAATTGCCATGTCTTTTTAATATTGTTCATCTTCGTCAGATAATGTGAAGAATGACTTCAGATTGCCATCGCCATCATGATGCTCACTATCACTGCTGAAGGTACTCCTGTCTTGCCATGTGTAGCATTAATGGAGTTCTGTGGGCTATCGCACGCTGGTTGAGAGAAAGGTTGCGTTTGTGGCGTCCGCATTAGTTTCGCGCCAAAAACCAAGATCTGGTGGAAAGTCGCGCTTTTGGCTTGCCAATGGGGGCTCATTTTAAATGCATTACAACCATCATTTTAAATTATGATATATGAGTAAAATCACCGGATATTATTTCACTTGAATCCAAGCTTTATGTTTCAGTTAGACGCCGTCAATCAATAGAAATTTTAACGTTCGGACAGTAATGGACTCAGTCATAAAAGCAAACAAAACACTTTGCGTGACGCGTTTCTTCGAACGAGTTTACAGTTTGTAAGTTAATTCGGAAAAAATCAAAGCGTAAATGGCCACATTCTTTCAACGTCTTCATAAAAAACAACAAAGACCGTTTTGTTGGCCATTGATGGACCATTCATAATCCTTATTGCCCGGGATATTGGCTAACACTTTCTTATCGTCAGACCATGGTCATCCGTGTGGCCTCCTTGGTCAGACCAAGCGCCAGGCTACGAACACAATGCAGTACTCGCCGTATCAGTGATCTGACAAAGCTTGAGGCATCATCGACCCTTCGCTAACGGCCATCACGTGGTGCAGAGCTTGTATAATAGACGGGCGCTTTTGTCTTCTTGCATGAATAGGGAGCCATAAACACCCATGTGGTATTTGATATTCGAATGATTTGCGTCTTTTTCATATATATATGTTGTGTCCGGAATTGAAATTTCGCCAGGCGATAGATACGATATACATCCGTCAAAATCAGTAAAAATCCTGACATTGAAAGTGAAAAAGTTTTTGGTGTATCTCATTTCGTAAAATTCGTGCTCAGATGCAGGGGCTGAATCACGATTCAGTGACATTTAATACATACTCGGCTAGGCTCACAAGGGCAATTTCAATGAAACGTTGTATGGTCGTGGCCCTCGGAACCATGATAGATTGCACATAGACCTACAAACGGTTGATCAGACGAGAGCTTAACACTGACCTTGACAGAATCAGACCATGATGTTTCTAGGATTTTTTATACATGTGAAAATGTAGCGCAGTAGTAGAACTATGTCTTTTTGTTTAGGTCATTGCAACGCTACCTTCCTTATCAAGGAGAAGGATAGGCTATTTATAACATACAGATAAAAGCGTCCAGACTATATTTCTCTAATGTAGGCAAACGGTGGCACAGTCACTTTCCAGCCAACAACAGTGGACTTAAATGTAATCTACCACAGCTTATTTTCAAGGAAGAAAGTTGGAAGGCAGACAACTTATTCATTTAGTATGCCTAAATAAAATAACTTTTTTTTTTTTACATTTCAGATGAAGTAAACAGAGCACTTACTATCACCGTCAAACATGAGACGTGCCCCTACTCCTCATTCGAAGCTCATCTGTGATTCGGATGATGATTGTCATGACAAGGACCAATCGGACCGACGGGACTCCGTAAGTCCGGATCAGAAAGCTCTGGGTGATGGTGAGGCTTCTGTTCCCAGAATGGACCCAGATGTGACCATGAAAGAAAAACGCAAGGTAATAATGGGAGAGTATCTGCAAAATTTGCCCAAGATATACCAGGAACGAGATAAGAGATACGAAGAATTCAAGAAAAAGCGTGCAGAGATGAGAGACTTTGAAGATGAGGACGGAAATATCAGGCCGTACCAAACCACAACTACTTCCGCTGTGAAAGAGTTCGGTGAAAACATAGTTTACGTTGCAGAACGGGACATAGAAGATGATTTCGAGTTTTCCGTTTTCATGTCATTCTTGAAGAAAAAACTAGCATCAAAATCAGTCAAAACAAAAAAGACAGAAAACATCCGACGGACTACCTCAAACCCTTTTGTGGTACCCCAGGTGGACGCACGCTCAGTTCATCCTCCCAGCTCTCCAGATCTTCTGAGCCCGGAGTCCGACTTAGAGAGGGAGTACAAAAATATGGCTGCCACTATAAGAGATTCCGACGAACCACCAGTGGAGGTGTACAAGAATCCTAAAGTTGCTGCCTACGTCAGGGCGTTAGAAGATATGGTAGACAACGACTTGCGTGATCTTCTTGACAACCTCAATCCCAAGAAATCCGACTCAAAACCTATAAAATTTGCTAAAAGTGCGGACTCAAGTGTTTAATGTATCAAAATTACTTCGTCATAATCTCGTGTGACTTTACTTGTGTGACGCAGACATAACACCTCATTATAGGGATTGAATATTGTATTTAAACTTCAAAGTTTCAATGCACGTAAACCGCACATTTTCCTTTGTCAAAGTGCATGGTTATGTTATCGTATACAGACAGTATCAACCACAATAATCTGCCAAACGTTCAAGAAAAAACAATAAGCTAAACTCCTAGATCTCAGGAGATTGGTGCCTTCCTATTACATTTGAAGAGGTAAATCGACCACGATCACTGAATGTACTGCACGAACCATGTAATCCCAAATCAACGCAGAAGTTATGAAAAACGTAATATGGGAAAGTAATAAAATCATTGCTGACAAGAGAAGAGTGAAGCAAAGACGTGTCACCTTTACAATTCAAATTCAGTTTGGTCTTATTGAAAAGATGTGTCCTTTCTGGGCCTAAGGCCAAAACACAAATTTATATGCACCACATACATTTAAACATTAGTGCGCACATTCTTTACGCAAGCCTTGGATGAGTGTCATTCAATGTGAAGGACTCAGTGAAGATAAATTCCTGAGCACATTAGAGGACTGAAGACAAGTTGAAAGGGAAGAGTTGACACTGCGCCGTCAATATCGAGCCTAAGACCGCCCATAGTTTCGTGTGTGAAGGTGATGGGTATATGCCGCGTTCAAGACTCTGTTTATTGCTCACAGGATTAAAAAAACCCAAATCTACAAAAATGGATTAGGAAAGGCATAAAATTCCCATGTATGGATCTTAAAAGAAGATGTCTGTCTCCAAAACCCTATAGAATGCACCAAGTCGCATGTTTCTTCTTTTTGGTAAAATTTTCTGCGGGGGGAGGGGAGGGGACATTTTCCCAGACCCTCCACACACCACCTTCCGTAAGACTTCTCGCCTGCAGCCCTAACTTTAACATATTACAGGATTAAGAAATGGTGCCTTTTTGCACCATATGTAAAATTACAATAGGTAATCATATAGATATATCTTAGGCACTACCCGCCATGAATTTGAATATGCCCCCCCCCCTAAATTAATGAAACTGAGACAATTTGTCATGGCACTAGCATGCGCCCAATTGCAGTTATCGAGTCAGCTACATATGAATTTGCCGGTAAACAAATGGGCTATTGCCCATCCCTGGAGCCACTTCTTTGATGCATGCTTTGTTAGGCCAGAAATCGAAAATACATATGAGAAATGGCGCAATGCCGCGATAAATAAAAGTAAAAAATGGATCATGTGTCCGTTTGTTCCTGCTCTGTTCCAGGACAATGCTTAATAATCAGCTTGTGCTTTTTGTATACAAATGGTAGAAATCGATATAATCAAACCGGAGTTAAAAGAGATCATTCTTTATGATTTCGTGATTTGCAATCCGTGATATAGGGAGGAAGTATTCAAACTACTGCACTAATTGATGAAAACAGCATTTCTTCCCGTGCAGATCAATCCATAAAGTCAAATAATTCCCGTGCCATTGATACCATTGCGGGGTGGACTGTATGGAATCCCTATTCGAAACACTGTTTAAGTATGTTTTTTTGAATTGGCATGGTGTATGCAGTCTTGGTAAAGCCATCCCGTTGCAAGGCAAAACATGCAACTTAACTTTTCAAATGCCAACTTCGACTTAAGGCGTGCTATTTAAGAGGAAATGCTGTCAATTATGATCAGGATTTTGGATTCATAACTCTTTTCAAAAGACTTTTCACGTGAGCACCTAGGCCCAAAGCGTGTCGAGGAAAGCCGTTGTCTAAAACGTGGCATAGAAAGAGTTAATGAGGCTCTACAAAACATATGTCGTTTTCTATGACGGATACCAACACGTGATAAAATGCTAAGTTAGTGGTTCCACAGGGAGGCTTGATGTGGAAAAAACCTATGATGTTAAATAACTTCAATATCACGGCTATTTTTATTCAGGAGACTTGGCCAAATTTCCATAGATACATTTGAATAGACTAATTGTAGTTTATTGCAAAGGCAGCATGCATATAAAAGCTGTACGGTATCCAATCGATTTTACCTGTTGCTGATGAAGCTCATGAATCACAACAGCTAATGCTCATTACAATCAGTCATACTTATCAAGCCGTCCCACTATAATAATCTTATCATGAGCACACATTAGCTAGATGTATTGTCCTTGCAGACGACATCTATAGACAAAGACAGTTTTTATGTCACTGAACATACAGATATTAATATGTTTGTTATGTTACTGACGAGTCAGTAGATGGAATCAAGGGGTAACCCAAACTACCCTAACATGGACAAAACAAGGGAATATCGACCGAATATGAAATTGACCAGATTACAGATAAATGCATTGCTACTTTTTTCTGTTGGAAGAATTTGAATGCCTAAGTGGCTTGCTGATCATTACGTATCAGGAACACCTGCCCTTGTTACGTGCTTACTTTGAATCAGAGTGCATTAACCCTCTGAAACAATTGAGAAAGCCATCAAAACATGGATTTGGGATAAAGAACTAATCTCTTTTAGGTGGCGGTAGAGGGGTTAAAATAGCGCAAAATCGATGTAAGGTGAACATTCACAAAAAACTAAGTTGCCAACGGAAAATATTGTTTTGGTTTGCGCTACCGGCGATTGTTAGCTTTTACTTGCATTCAACTTGAAGTAAAAGATCAACACAAGTCAATTTTGTCAGGGTGGAATATTTTTTATAGGATAATCATTCAATATCTACATCATGTTCTGTATAGCTATTAGAGTCATATTCATATTGCAGAATAGGTCAGCGTCAAATCCAATCTTGGACATATACTCATATCGGGGTAGAGCGACATTAGTAAGTCAACTCGGGGGGGGGGGGTTACTTTAGTTTTGTGTGAACGTTGAACCTTCATATGGGGGTAGAACGACACTAGTAAGTCAACTCGGGGGGCGGGGGTTACTTTAGTTTTGTGTGAACGTTGAACCTTCATATGGGGGTAGAGCGACATTAACAAGTCAACTGGGGGCGGGGGTTATTTTAGTTTTGTGTGAACAATGAACCATTTGTGCTTTCCAAAACGTTGCAATTGTTCCTCACTCTGTCAAGCATGTCCGTTACAAATTTCCTCACGAAAAATCCTTGTTTTGTTTCCCTTCCTTAATGTAGACACCTGTCAATTGTGGGCAATGTCACCGGAGCTACCGGTGTATCAATATCCAGATTTCGCAGTATGATATATAAAGAGAGTATCTAACATGGCGGGAAGGGAGTTACCGTGGTTTTTGGTTCTCACAAGTGGTCCTTGTTGATGAGGAAAATCACGATTGAGCGAAGTTCACGGGTGATTTAACACATCAACAAGAACCACTTATGAGAAAAAACACTGTAACTCCCAATCAGTCATGTAAGTTTGGAGGGAATTTACCTGTATTTTTGCCGTGCCCATCGCTTCAAGAGGGCGACAATTTTGAACAACAGGCCAAAAAAAAATATACGAGTCTCTGGGATTCCTGCGCGACATGCTTAACCGCTAATATAATTACATATCAATGCATCAAAATAGGGCAGATACATTGGTGCGAGTATCATACAGTATTATGAATATCTCATCACAGAGAGACATATTAAGGACAGTAAATTTAAAATCCGAAATAATTATATAAGCTTACAATTGAAACTGGCTGGGAGGGCGCTGGCATAAGGGGTAAACTTGGTCGTAAGGCCAGTTCACAGACAGTTGCAAGCATGGGCTTGGCACTGCCACTGGCAGGCGTGCGATTACTTGTAATATAATAATAATAATAATAATAATTTATTCGGAAAACTACCCCTTTACAGCGGGGGCATCAATGGAACGGGGTTTAATCCATGATGGGTCCAAGTATACTACAAGAAGCCGTCTATATTACAAAGTAAGGATTTGTGTGTGGTAGGGCTGTATCCAACAAGATATCACTGATTGCTTCCTGCTGACGCGTATTCAGATGCGAATAATTGGTAACGCTCTGGATATTTTCTGGCCAGACATTTGGACAATCTGATTTGGTGCCACACAGTGATCCGAGAGCTTCTGAATCAAATATTTCCTGGCAGAATGATTGACTAATTTGCGGCCAGCGTCAACAGCTGGTTCCGCTTTCTTGAACATTGTTTTCATGATGGAATAGAGAGTGTTTTTCCCCAGTGTGTTAGCTTTAAACATCCATTTTCCATTGTCATTGTGATTGATTGCAAGATAGAAAGGCGAGCCAGGGAAGCACATCCATTCTGGTCTTTCCTCAAAGTACTTTTTAATAAAGCCTCACAGGACACCTGTCAGGACTGGCCTGATTCTCGAAAACTTAGGCACTACAGGACCGTCCCGTGGGTTTGCACCGGTCCGTGTTTTCGTTTGCCTCTCGTTGTATTCGAGGTACTGTCGGCCAGTATCAGTTTGCTTTAGTGTCAAGTCTCCACAACACATGTCTCTATGTTTCCTGGCCACCTGTCATGCCGAACACTACAGTGTGAAACAGCCATAGAGTGTTAAATATGGCTGTAGGTGAATCCATGCCGAGCTGCCCGCATCGGTTAAAAGCTTCGATGTCTTCATCAGTCAATGGATCGGCCGTTTAGGTTTGTTTCCCTTGCCATTACTTCAGTTGCTTTTGTTTACTTTTCAAGGCTTTGCGAGAATGATGCAACTCCATATAATTTAACATGGAATATCCACACTGATGTCTTCTAAGATGCCGGTCGATGGAGGAAAATATCCCTCACAAACCGCTTGGCTCGTCGTCTTGGCCATCCCTTTTTTCTGACAGATATGATGACGTTCGACAAGTGTCCAACTAATTCCTGTACTGGCAACTTGTGTATGGCCTGTGTAATGCCGCGTTTCACCTCCAGAAATTGCCTGAAAAGTTCAACATCCTGCCGTGTTTTTCTTTTCCTTCGATCGTTTACCTTCCCGGACAAGAAGTCATCAATCTCTTCATCTTTTAGCTCCAAAAAACCGCACATTGTTGTTGACAGCCATGTCTGCACGTGAAGATTGTTTACACCAAATGACACAGATGCATACTTCATTAGGTTTAATGAGGAGCATAAAAATAGTTCGTAACAGCGCGCGGTCTAGTTGGTTGGTTTAACAATGAACCAACCACGTGGTTTGGAGGTAAATACACTTTTGGGATTTCCCTTTGGGATTCTGTAATTCCCTCTCAAACATAGAATAACATAAAGTGTACCAAGTAATGCTGGGTAGTGGGATCATGCTCCTTCACAGTAGGAGACAATGACCACAAAGTGTAAAGGAGCAAAAATATGTTTTTTTGTTTTTTTTGTTTTTTTGTTTTTTGTTTTTTTTAGTGGCATGCAATATCTACAGGAAATTTTGCACACAACTATATTTACCAAAGACAATCAAAATTTGAACTTAATTTGAGCTAAGACGACGTTGAAACATTAGTTTGAATAAAACATTTACTTCAAACTTAATTGGCGACCATATCAGGAGCATAGTGGACAAGACGTTTATGATTTTGACATATAGTGTAGTTTTGATTACATTGCACAAAAAATGCAAATACATGACAATTAATGCAGCTAATCGTTTTATGAAGAGAACATTATTTTTTCGACAGTTCATAAAACTTTAAAGTGCAGGCAAAAGTGCCGGAATATAGGAGTGTCAATTAATGGATGCAGCTTTACACAAAGATACTCCTCCAAAATTATTTGTAGCTTTTTTTCTTAATTTGACACAGACACATAATTTGAAAATTAAGTCTCGCTTTGAAATTTGTATTTATTTAATTTTGTATTGTTTCTATTATTATTATTATTATTATTATTATTATTATTATTATTATTATTATTATTATTATTATTTGGTTGTAAATTAAGAATGGCGGCTGTCTTGGTATCTTGAAACTTGCGTTCCTTTATGAATCAGTGTAAAGGCTGAACGTTATTGAAAGGTATTTCCCATATAGGCATGATATTTTAGTTGCACTCATATAACATATTTGGAAAAAAATGAATACCCCCCTTCCTTTTGGTTTTTTGCGAGCAAAAATGATTTTTTTGAAGCCATTTTACTAAAAATGAAATTGAATTATTTCGTTATAGCTTTAGTGGTTTTTACCCAAAAAGACATAAAAATGCCATAAATCCCATAGAGTGCTTAGTTTGACCATTATTGTCATACCGAGGTCATATTAAGGTCACTTTAAATTAACAAAATATACGTTCAATTTCCTTGCTACCCTATATTTAACAATTATGCCAACTTTGAAGAAATATAGTGATAAATTACCCAAAGACAAGGCAGAACTTTATGTTGGATGAACTGTCGTGTCATTTTATAATGATACTGAAAAGAATATTGAAACTTTTGAAAGGTAGCAGTGGAACAAGCAAATACCCTATGACGGAGTAGTATTATATTTTACGGATCTATTCCAAATGGCGAGTGGACACATCTTTATTAAACCCTAGTAAAAAATGTCCTGCATTGTCAATTTATCACTTTTTAAACTGTCTGCCATGACCATAATTCCATTGAATGTTTATTCTTATGAAAACATTTAACACGTTTGTCGTCAAAGCGATCTGCGTCGAATGGTGATTTTAAATGTCGCATTAGTCCTTTGAACCACGGTTTCTCATGACTTGCACAAGAAGTTTCCAAACTCAAATGTATACATCTTGCGGCAGATTACCTGTCTAAATTAATGTTAAGCAGGCGCACTGGACTCCAATTTGAATGTGGTGGGCACAGAGCCTTCTTCCTGCAGCACCATTTACTGTGAGTCTGCAAGTAACTTTAGTTCCAAAGTTACGAGAAATTGCGAGAAGAAACTTTGTGTCACATTTTCTGATATTACTTTGGATATTTAAAAAGGCCCACTTTGACGGTTATCAGATAGACACCTATTTCCTCATGCCATATTTTGCCTTTAGTTGTGGTACAGCTGGTGTAAATACATTGCTAGTGACTTTGCAATTATCAGCAATACTTAAGCACCATCTAGATGGACAATATCTTTATGCACGAAAAATGTATCTATCAAATGCATATATACAGTGAAAACTCGATATAATGACACCATCTGTTCCCTTAAAAATGTGTCAGATAAATGAATTAAACAACAAAGAAAATAACTTTTGCCATTCAAAACTTTTGTCACCATGATGGATATGTCGGATATATGAGTGTCGTTCTAATGAGGTTTCACTGCATCATTCATGTGTAAAACATTTTATTGAGCCATATGTAATTTGGATGTGACGCAGGGTGCCCGCTGTTTTGGTCTGTCAAGATATTGCGGAGTGGAGGATGTAACATTGACTCACTGTCACTACATATATCGCACTAATGTGAAAAGCACATGATACAAAGATCCATAATCCCATTAATATAATTGCGCTTTTTGCTGTTTGCGAGTAGAGGCAAAGTGTTTTCTGCATCAAATAAAGGATAAGAGTCGTTTGTGGTTCTGCCCCTGTTATTTAGTAATGGCCGTGAGCCAAATAGGGAAGGAAATATACTATTCTTGGCCTCCCAAATCACAAATTTTAGAAAAATAATTTTTACATGGTGAATGCATTTATACGAGACTGCTTTGTTTGTGACTGAATGCTGCCTGTTTTTTCTTTCAAGTTTATCAGTCAATTTATCATTAAACAAGTAAATATTAATTTACCACCGAGACAGCTTATTGTGTCGACATGCAACAGTCATATGCATCAGCTTCGGGTGGATAGTAGAGTGTTACATGATAGAAGAGTATTACATGATGGTAGAGTATTACATGATGGTAGAGTATCACATGATAGTAGATTATTAGATGAGGGTAGAGTGTTACGTGATAGTAGAGTATTACATGATGGTAGAGTTTTACATGATAGGAGAGTATTACATGATAGTAGAGTATTACATGATGATAGAGTATCACGTGATAGTAGAATGTGACGTGATAGTAGAGTATTACATGATAGCAAAGTATTACTATTGCTTATTGTGTCGACATGCAAGGGCCATATGCATCCGCCTCGGGAGAATAGTAGAGTATTACATGGTAGTCGAGTATAACATGTCCTTTTTTTCTGAAAAAAATATTTCATATATTTACCAAGACCAACATATTTTGTCCTGTTTGATATGGAATCTGCCAGCAAATAATAGCAGTCCTTTTCTGAGCTATACGGATTGTAGCTAGCCGACCAGCGCCTGATATGAATGTGTTGTATTCTTACAAATTCCGTGTCCTTGGAATAGGTACAAGTTTGTAATATGAAATCAGAAATGGTAATATTTCTGTACTGTGTTTTGAAGAAGTATGGCCATACTTGATTGAACAATATTCCATAACATTTTTGAAAATGAAAAGTTTTCTCGATTTCGATCGTAAATAAGAGGGCCAAGAATGCATTGGACACTTACAATTTTGTACTATTATAATTTTCACACATGTGCTTGGGATATGTCTCATTACTACGGATTTATCAGACTTTTCTTACCTTATTTTCATTAACATTCCATTAAATTTGGTTGCTAACTTTCACTTGAGTAAAACATATTTTTTAATTTTGACGTTCATCAATCGACGTAACAAAAAATCAATACCGTGGATGATTTACCGACTTTAGTTTTGTTGATATTGGTTTGTATGCCTTCCTTATCACAGTTTTTTTTTGGAAGTAGCAAATCGCAGAGCGAGTTTTGTGAACATTTATAGAGAGCTTCGTGTAGAGGTTGTGTGATAACCTTGTCTAACGGGGTCCATGTTCAAGTTTGCCCGATGATGATAATTCAAACTTGTACTCAGTGCAAAACATATTTTCATAATCTCCAAATAAAAGCGAAACAAAAGAATTATATATAGAGCCAATATAAAACTTGGGAACAAAAACGACCCAAATTATAAGAACTACATCAACTGTATCAATCGGTAAGAGCTCCATTTTGAAAATTCTCATATTGATTTCTACATAAGCAGCATTTTACAAATCGAATGTCATACCTTGGGAACAAATGTGCGACCAGTTGTATAAAAGAATATTGTGATTCAATATATCACAGGTCCTGGAATGGTGTATAAAGACCACTACCTCATGTTCATGTTTACGCAACAGCTCCGATAGTTTGCCACTTCAGTTGCTTTAAAAAAATATGTCTAAAGTTTTCCCCTGAAGCCGAATTAAATAGTACAGAAAACCATGATCCATATTCATTAATTCCAAACCCAACAATGACAGCAAAGAGATTCCAGACTTGCCAAAGCATCAACATTTCTCTTCCAATACCAAAGTGAAGAAACTAATTTCACTCCTGACTTGAGACAGGCAGTCACTCATAAAAGGCAACTGGTGGTTTTAAACCGGTCCTCTCAACCTTCGAAATATTCATCATTACCTGCAGACACTAGTTCTTTTCCAAAATGTATAGGCCTAACTACCCAAAACACAAATTTGATTACTTCTGCCAAAAATAAAAAGAGACCTGTTAGGCCTATCACCTTTTAGTTCTCCCGACTTGTCAGTCAACTAGGTTTACAGCAAAAGAGCAAAGTAGGCCTACATCGTTTTTATGATATTTATGAATCTGGAACATTATAAACACACTATACCTCCACTACAAAGTTGATACAATATCTTCAAACATTATGATAAAGGCCGGTGTACCCCTGTACTGAATGGAATTATTTTTCATTTTTTTCTTACACATTTTTTTTACCAGTATACAGCCTTTTGTAATAGTTATAGTAAATGAAGTGAGTCAATAGTAAAACAGTTTCATGACGAACATATTCATTACTCATGGAATTCCCAGTTTTTAAACTGTTGCACTGTTTCTTTTGGCTTTTTTAGTGTCAAGTTACTGAATGTATTTTTATTATCGGTTAAAGCTGCTTTGTATTTCAAAGGATCCATTTATCAAGTTCCTATGCCACTCAAAAGCTCTCTTCGTTTTGATCAATAATTTTACTGTTCCATAATTTTTTGATTAATATTGAAAGCTGAAGCAATCATTAATTTCAGGTGAAGGCTACAAAAGGTACATCGACATGCTATTGAATTATAGCGATTCACTGCTTGATTGCACATATTGTATTTATAAAGTAACGTGTCAATGCCAACGCGTCTCTCATAGCGATTCACTGTTTGATTGCACATATTGTATTTATAAAGTAACGTAAGTATGGATGCCAACACGCCTCTCATAGCTCTAAAATATAAATACAAATACACCTGTGTCTTCAATGCAGTTTGTAAACAAGCATTTAAAGGATAATTGTCTTTTAAAAATTATTCCATGTTTTACTAATTACTTGATCCTTTTCTTCCAAAGGAACTGTGGTAGGCTTGTGTTCATAGCTCTGTCTGAGCTATGAAGCTATTATAGAAAGTCAAGCTGACACAAAAAGGGCACTGTTCAAACATAATGTTATAGAAAGTCAAGCTGACACAAAAAGGGCACTGTTCAAACATAATATTATAGTAAGTCAAGCTGACATATAAAGGGCACTGTTCAAACATAATGCCAATCACATTTTTGTGTCAATCATGAAATCCGTCAATATGGCACGACCATGAGAAGATGCATGTCACTTATCTCCCATAAACGACCTTCAGTTTCAATACTCATAAGATAATGGGCATCCGGGATCATCTGTTCTTTGTTTACTAAGTAAAAGTAACTATACTCACCCAAGTGGTATCCCACATGTCCATATTATTATTAGATTTTAACAGAGTTGTTCGTTTGTAAGTTTGAAGTACTCAATAGGGAATCATTCACCAACATGTTATTACATGTTTCCACACATTGATACCTGCTTATATGCACGGTATTTTACATGTACAGCTTTAGGGGTTTTGTCATGGACTGAGATAAGTAAAAACAGAAAAGCACAAAATATCCTTAAATAAATCAATTACATGTTAAAGTATATATATTCTCTTACAAATTGTTCACATTTAAACTCTTTTTAGCAAACGGGATATTTTTCATTTTACTTTGTTTCACTTTTCCTGTGAAAATGTTTGTTAAACGCCAACTATTCCATGTTTACCTGACTACTTTATGTCTCAACCACAAAGTAAACATCGTGTTCATATTTAACTTAACCCTCCCAATGGCAGTGACAGAAACAGAGAATGGACATAATATGTCTGTCGGGCCCAGGCAAGCCAAAAACCATTAAGAGAATCAACACGGGTTATGCCTGCTCAACAGGTAACACGGACGTGAAGTCGAAATATTCCCAATATATCAGGTAAACTACGCAGTCTATATGTACTATTGTGTCAGTATGAAAATGAAACATAATGCGACCAATTTTTCCAGGGCTATGGCATAACACAAGGTATAATTTTTTAATATAAACTCCCCAGCTGTGTTTTATTGTGTGCATTTAAAATTTCGGATTTCCCTGTCAATGGCAATGATATATATTTTCCATTGTTCATTTCCCTTTTTTCCCACGGGGTCGAAGAGTGGAGTAGGCTTGTACAGGCAAATAATTGGACTTGCATAAGTTGTGATGAATGGTTAATGGTAAGTCTGTTCTATTGGCCCACGGTGTGGATACAATGGAGTCCTTGCATGCAGGCATCAGCCATATCGCCCATTAGCAGGTGACACACTCTAAATTTACCATTTTGTACTCGTGTACCAAAAGAAAGATACTTAAACTTTCTGTCTGTCACGCAAGCAACATAATTAACAATACTGCTTGCAAAACCAGTCAGAAAGCTGGAACGTTATTCCCAACAACATATTTTGACGCTCACAATAATATCCTATAAAACTTAACAGAACAATTGCTAAATTAAATAAATAGATATCTGCGAAAAATTGATTTGCCTCATTTGAATGGTCCAGTCGCTGACAGGCGTCTGGAGTAATAAATCATCATTCTACCTGTTATGGGCCACTACAAGCATTTCATAAAAAAATCATGTCATAACGTGTCTATTAGGAACAGTCTACAAACCTTCACGTCATACCGTAGTCAAAATAAGCATTTCACAAGGCGCCACACCTATGACTACACCAGTATGGTCTTTATCTTGTAATCTAAATCATTGTTACAAGGCGCCACTCCTACAGTTACACCAGTATGGTCTTTATCTTGTAATCTTAATCATGTTACAAGTCTCCACACCTATGACTACACCAGTATGGTCTTTATCTTGTAATTTAAATCATCTTTTTAAGGCTCCACACCTATGATTACACCCGTATGATCTTAAGCTTGTAATCTAAATCATTGTTACAGGGCTCCACACCTATAATTACACCAGTATGGTTTTTATCTTGTAATCTAAATCCTAGGAAATGAACTTGGTATAAACAATGCTTCAGATATAAGAGGAAATGACGTATAAAAATTACACAAAAAATCCATTGATAATTTGATAGATACACATAAAGATGAGATGAAAAGGAATTTTCATAGCAAAATTTCTGAATAGAACTCTTCTTTTCCACTTTTGTTCTGGATTCCCAAATTACATAAAACTCTTTTGAATCTAGATTCATAGCTGGTGCTTCAAAATGTTCAACAAAACAATTATCAAAAGGAGTAACATTGTGTTTCACTGCAATTAGGAATCATTTTCGTAAATGCTGTAATGCAATTTCTAGAATCTGTAAAATAAATTGTTTTTGGAGTATTAGCAATTCTTCAGAGTTCGTATCCAAAATCAAACATATAAAAGCATAAAACATTAAATGTTTTGATTTTTCAACATTGTACACGAGTCTACCCACAGATGAAGTCAAAAGATCACTTTCAGAATTAATAAGCAAAATGTTCAAACGTAATGGTAGCCACACATAAACATTAATCCATATACAAAGAAAGCATATTGGTCATAATAAATATTAAAAAAGTAACGTTAAATCTTACACTGTTAAAACTTTGATATATGCCAAAAAATTCTTTTGGATATCTCTTTTGTTCAATATGGACCATTGGTTTTTCAACAAATAAAAGACATACCAATCGGTAGCAACTGCCCCCCTTTTATTGTAATATCTGTATTTAACCTGGCTTGAGTTTAAGTATATGGATATTTTGATGAAAAAGGACCTTCAAATGGCTACAAAATCATCGAACAACGCAAGATATATTGATGACATTGCTTGGGTAAATGTCCAAAATTTCATTGAAATTGCCAACGAAGTGTTAACCAAAAAGATATCTCTTTGATGGGTAACAATACAGATGGTTTCAGAGATATGTTTCTGGACTTGGAAATTCAGGTCACTATTGACAGATTTTGTACTAAAGTCTTTCACAAAATAGATGAATTTAACTTTGAAGTAGTTAATTATCTTTTACTGGACAGGAATGGCGGTATATAGTAAAATAAAATCCATCAGCCACTCAATGACGGTACATAGTAAAATAAAATATAGCAGCCACTCACATGACGGTTTATAATAAAATAAAAAGCAGCCCCTCACATGATGGTAGATAGTGAAATAAAATTTAGCAGGCTCTCGCATGATTGCAGATGGTAAAAATAAAATATAGCAGCCACTGACATGACGGTACACAGTAAAAAAAATATAGCAGCCACTCACATGATAGCAGACAGTAAAAATATGATGCAGCAGCCACTGACATGACGGTACATAGTAAAATAAAATAAATCAGCCACTCACGTGATGGCAGATAGTAAAAATAAAACATAGCAGCCTCTCACATGATGGCAGATAGTAAAATATAATATAGCAGCCTCTCACATGATGGCAGACAGTAAAAACAAAATATGACAGCCTCTCACATGATGGCAGATAGTAAAAATAAAATATAGCAGCCTCTCACATGATGGCAGATAGTAAAAATAAAATAAAGCAGCCTCTCACATGATGGCCGACATTAAAAATAGAATATAGCAGCCTCTCACATGATGACAGATAGTAAAAATTAAAATATAGCAGCCTCTCACATGGTGGCAGATAGTAAAAATAAAATATAGCAGCCACTGACATGACGGTACATAGTAAAATAAAATAAATCAACCACTCACATACATTATGAATTCCTTCATTATCAACTTCCTGCATGGTCAACACGTCGCTCGAACTTATAATGTGACTGAACTGAATTCTGTCTGCAAAAAGTGCTTGTTTCATAATGTTCTAAATGTCTCTGGATATATGTCAGTAAACCTTTCAAAGGAATGGCCATCCAAAAAGCTATTGGTCCCTGACTTAATAAGCTAACAACCAATCTCTCACTAAAACACTAATGTTTGTATTACTATGACACTATTCAGTACTGTTCAGAGATTATGAAACATAATGTATAATCTGGAGGCACCCAGTGGTAATAGTTATGGAGGAAACAACTGCAGTAGGTTTACTGCGACCTGTTTCTGGATACTTTTGCCACTTGCAGGCAGAGATGCACCGTTGCCCTATTTGGATCCAGACAAAAGTATGCCTATATCGTCCACAAACAGTGGCCCTAAATTTCTCGTATACATTGTGTGTTTCAGTAGTGCCAGAGATCAGTGCAGAAAAGGAAATAACGCATTGTACAGATTTTATACATGATTTTGTACCAGCATTCGGGATTTGGAAGGTCACACAATCCTACTCTATTTTGTGCCAGAAGGAGCCACCACGTATACCAGGACAAAATGTATATTAGAGGCCACTCACTTATATAATGAATACCTTGATTAGCACGTTCCTGGATGTACAACAAATGGGGCTTCAGAAGGCTTAGCTATAGGCCTAACTTATATTAAGATTATTTATAGATGAATACAAAAGTTGACATAACTTTTCCTCTGCCGAGGTCTATAACTACAAGCCCAGTGATTCCTATGGCTTTACTACCGGTATGTCTATGGCTTCATTCAGTGCTTCACGAAAGTTAACCATGTCGGCATGTACTCTGTGCGCTATGAATGTAGAACATATCTACTGTTACACAAAGAAACACTTACAGTCGGTGTAGGCCTATCGTTATGATGATGATCATTTACGATTAATAAGTACATCTAATAAAGAACCTTTCAAATAATATATTCATTCGACGTCAGTCGCACTTGCCTGGCTTCCACGGTTACACCCTGCCGAGTGCAGGCCGTCTCTAACTGCATGATACACATGAATGTAATACAGCGTGTTAGGCCACGTTTACTCAAGCTAAGGACCATTTCCCCTAATTTGATCCATACGGCATTTTCTATTGGCATTAAAAAATAAAAGGGCAGGGACGGGCCTGGTCCCCCCCCCCCACGCCTGACAAGCAGGTAGTACTTTACTTTTTTAAGGTAAATGAGGCAGTACATTATTTTTTCACTGATTTTTAGACGTGTATCATTTATTTTCAAAAAATGCATAGCCCCCCCCCCCAATTCTAATTGGTGATCCCTTAGTTCTTCTGACTTGTCAGTCAGCTATGTTTACAGCAAAAGGAGAGAGCAGGCGTACATTGTTTTTGTGAAATTAATGAATTTGGAACATTATAAACATACTCTACCTCGACTATAACTATGAATTAGGGAACACAACCCACAGCACAACATGGCAAATGAAGTATTCATCAGATAGTGCTGAAAAACATGAGGTATATTCATAAATTCCAAAATCAACAATGACAGCAAAGAGATTCTAGAGTCCCCAACGCGTCAACATCCATCTTCCTATACCAATGTAAAGAAACAAATTTCACTCCTGACTTGAGACAGGCAGTCACCCATAAAAGACAACTGGTGATTTTAAACCGGTCTTTTCAACCTTTAAAAACATTCTTCAGTAACTTCATATTATAGTATTCCCAATATGTCAATGCCAAACCACCTAAAACCCAAAGTTTATTACCGCTGTCAAAAACGGAGAGAGACCCGGAAGGCCTATGTGTTTTTAGTTCTTATGACCAGTCAGTCAGCTGAGTTTACAGCCAAAGAAGAGAGCAGGCTACAAACTGTCTGTGGGTGGAACTTACTGTAAAATATTAATCAAAATATTGAAAACGGAATGTGCTTCTAAATTAGCAGAACCACTGTGGATAACACGAATTCCCCGATGCTTTTAAGTGAAGTCTTTCATCTTCCATACATTTATTTTACTGTTCAAATTGTCTCATAATTTTTATTTGCTTCTTTGTTTGAAAATGTTGAAGCAGAAGAATCTTCCATTATTTCAGCGGCCAAATACTTGTCCAATTGTACACAGCCACGCTTCGTTGTGTTGGATCCAACGGAGTGTCTATATGCATAGTTTTTCATTCATTGGAAATCAGACATTATATGAACCGGAAATCATTGTCACAGAAAGATTGGGCATACGAATGTATCATGGGACTATTCAAAAGATCGCACCAATCCATATCAAATACAACCAAATTGCAAAAACTGAGCGATTATATCAATCAATAACACTGGGATACAGAAACAGGGCTTGGAAAATATTTCCAAGTTATTTTTAATTATGACATTTTTTTCATTCCACAGTCATAACCCATACCTCCAAAAAAAATTCGGATAGACGAACCTGAAGACGATACCTTCTACATTACCTCCATGGATGTAGGCTTACATGTGTATGCCTATAATGATCCACAGTATATATGTATATAAAAATGATGAATTGAGTAAGAATCACATCAAGCATTTTATCTTTATTTTGATATGAAAATATGGCCTTTACATTTCATCCCAGCAGTTAGGATACTGCTATTTGCCTTCCTAGGTTCAAGCTTTTTCTATTGGTAGCAAATTATGTTAACATTATATCAGTACCTCATGATACAAACATAAACAAAAGACATAAATCATTTAAGTTGCATGCAACTGTGTAATGAAACGGCCAACGCCTATTTCAGCGCCACCTGTCAAAGGTTTATTTTGCAGTTTCAAATTTGGAACTGATTCCACATTTTATAACGACCGTTCAGATGTCAAAAGAGAATGGACACCAGGCCACTGCATCTTACAGCGGCGAACAGCGATATTATTCAGATGAAATACCTATTTCAGAGAACAATATAACTTTACGTTTAATGACCCACCGTTAACCAGAACATGACGATTGGGAGGTCATAACATACTCCATGCTTCCATGCTTTGGAAATAAATTCGGGTACATTTGAAAAAAGGCAACCAATGTCGACGTGAACAGATGTGGTTTTCAAATATTTGGGATTCCACAGAAATAATCTCAAGCGCTAGCTGCACTCTTGCTATGAAATTATTGTTCTGAACTTGGCTGTGGTTCATATCCATACATTACAAAAAGACCACTCAAGCCTATTTATAGGAATTGCTCCAAATGTCCCAAATGACACCACGTCCCCACAGAGATATTCAGAAAATCTTCTCTCTCTCTCTTCTCTCTCTCTCTCTCTCTCTCTCTCTCTCTCTCTCTCTCTCTCTCTCTCTCTCTCTCTCTCTCTCTCTCTCTCTCTCTCTCTCTCTCTCTCTCTCTCTCCAGTGTATTTTATGAATCGCCTTTATTGGAGGTATGGGGCATGATTGTGTAATGAAAAAAACGCGTCATGATTAAAAGTAACTTTGAAACATTTTCCGAGCCCTTTTTCTTAAGGCCAGTATTATGAAAATATACACATATAATGTCTTTTGTATATGGAGTATTAAAGGATACACCTTTTTAGTCACTTTATTTATACAGAACATTTGCTATGTGGGTAATTCCGTATAGTGGCAGAGATTACCTAGAAAAGAGGATTTGCTCCACAGCAAATCTGTCTGTGTGCCTTCAAGAGGAGAACAGTTTGAAATGCGACACTTTGCCGTTGTTCAACATAATCTCAATTTTGTGTATTAGCCTAATTTGCGTATATTATAATGTTACAACTTTCGTTTTTGGTTCATTCGATGGGGCCATGTCACAAACATATAAAGGGAAATTCAAATGCTACCACAATGTATTATAGTTTCGAAGCTATTCAAGATCTTACCTTTGTGTATTTGCCATATTTGCATAAATATAAAGCTCTTTTGGTTGTAAATTCATTGGGGCAGTTATGTCACAAACCAACAAATTGAAGTTGGAATGATATATTTATGTATAATAGTCTTGAAGCTATTCAATATTTAGATTTTCTGTATTTGCCTTACTTACATAAGTTAAACCCCTACACCTTTGGTTCATGGTTCATTGGATGCATCTATGTCACAAACGTATGAAATAAAGTTGAAGTGACACTTCTATCTTTAATAGTTTTGGAGCTATTCAAGATGAACTTTTTTGTGTATTCGCCTAATTTGCTTACATTAAAATTTCATAATATTGGTTCCTTTGGACGTGGCTATGTCACAGATATTAGAATTGAAATTCTACAACTTTGCTTTACGGTTCATTGGATGCGGCTATGTCACAAACCTATAAATGGAAGTTGGTTGGTATCTCTCTATATAATAGTTTTGCAGATATTCAACTTTTAAGTTTTTTAATGCCCCCAAATTAGCATAATTTAAAATTCTATTGCTTTGATTTACTGCCTGTCATATTGGCAGGTATGTTTTACAAATCCGTACATGCACATTGAAATTTTGTGTGTATCTGCGATAGTTTGGAAGATATGGAGCTTTTGAAATTTTAATTGCCCCCGATTTTCATAATTGTAAACTTCATGAATACTCCAAAACAGGTGCACAATTTCACTGCTAGGTCAGTCACCATGCCAAGTTTGGTGGTTTTCTGAGTAATAGTGTCCCAGAAAAATTCGGGACAAATTTGGTCGTAAAGACGAAAGAAGGAAAGAAAAAAAAATTCTTGGAAAAACAAAATGTCTTGGTTGGCACCCAGTCATATATTTTTGATCATTAAATCCAGTAGACTTCACAAGTGACACTCTTTGTTACAAAAACTTAGATAATATCATTCAATGCGTTGCAATTCAGTTGTGTTTGATATGATTTTGTGCGATCCATTAATAACCCCATGCTACATACCTATGCATAAGACGGGTCGGCCCTTTCATTGGCAGGGATTTCCAGTTTATATGAAGTTTCCTGGTTCTCGGTTTAATGAAAACATGGGCGTAAAGCCATTGGGTCGGAAACCAACAGAACGATGCATAGCTGTTTAATCTTTGACACGCATTTGCTCACTGGAATGAATTGAAAAGTTGTTCTATTTCAACATTTTAAGATAATGAATCAAGTAGACCTAACGCAACAATTGAATTTAGTAAGATAAATGGATTAAAGATGAAAGACTTAAGACAAATCATTGGGGAATTCTTGTTATCGATGGTGGATCTGTTGATTGAAAACCACATTCCCTTTTCAGTACTTCGATTTATTTTTACAGTATTATTTATTACTGAAGCCACCCCTTTACAATCTAAAATAGGCCGGTTTTACCCTGACGTGTCTGCGAGAGGCTCACGTCGACATCCCCATGCTTCCATCAAATACTGCTTAGAAATCATAGCAAAGACTTCATCCAGGGTTTTGCCAAAATCGTAAGCATGTTCTCCAAGAAATAAGCATAGTTTACTTAAACTGGATGAACCACAAAATCTGTGCCACACATCGGGTGCTCCTTCTGACCTTAGTGTATATTCCAGCAGGTTATAATACTTGTTTCGGATATGATTAAGGGAAGGACAAAGAAACAGAAAATGAATTAAATCTTCAGTGGCACCTTTACATAAATCACACTTGGTATCAGTTGTCACTTTCCGTTTACACAAAACGTCCTTTAGGCCCAAACACCCTGTGCGGGCTTTAAACTTCAATCTAATGCCATTAAAAATTATTTGAACCAAGCATGTATTTTCTCTCCAAACGTGGATCTTTTTATCGTTCGATACCAGTGCAGAGTCGCAAATTCGTCAATATTTTGGAAAAACGAAAGAACGTAACTTTGTAAATTTAGCTTCATAAACGGGTGGAGCCAACTGTCATTTGCACCTTTAACAGCCCTGTCCAACCCAACAGTTTAAGCACATTGTGCATCTCGGGGAGACATTGCCAAACATTATGTATTCCTTTTGAATATTCTTCATTTAAAGCCACAAATATCTGCTTACATGAACGCGTGTCTGGTAACTCATACTTCATTCTATGAAAGTACTTTACGCGGTAACGATCAAAAACTAGATTTATAGGGAGCCAACCGAGGTCTCCTAGAACTGCTGCCATTGCCGGGGTGCATCTGATTTTAATACAGCCCTAGATATCGAGTATTGGATCGACTTTAGAATAGATACACTCTCTTTGGTGATGTTTAGCCAGACGGCATTTCAGTGTGATATAGAAGGAAGTTTAACATTTTTCCACATGGTATCACCAAAATTTACCCTATTTTATGGGAGGAAGGTATGCTACACATATAACCTCTTATATGAGCGGCCTTAGATTTCAAATGAACTTTTATATGAGATGTACCAGACAGAGACTGTGCAAAGACAATGCCCAAGTTCTTATAAGTAGTACTGAGATGAATATGTTGCCCAGCTTCCACCTTTTTCCATGATTAACCCGCTTACCTATAATCATAACTTTTGACTTATCTTCATTCAAAGGCATGTTCCATTTAGATGCAAGTCCATCTGCTACATTTAACATCTTTTGAAGGTTTTCCTCGCTGTCGCCAAGGAGACAAACATCATCAGCATATAGAAGACTGGGAATGTTGCCGCTTCCAAATGGAATTCTGAGATTATGGCCTTGCAACATGTCTGCCAAGTCTAACTTTACAGTAGAAAAGAGAGTAGGGGATAATATACATCCTTGTTTAACTCCTTCGGTATGTTCTAACCATAGACACATTGCTATCTCGGTCAGTACCAGTCTCTATAGGTCGACGTGCATAGCACGTCGACAAAAAGTACCTTTTGAAAGTCACGATTGTGTGCTAATTCCAAGATTGTTACCAGACGGAACAGAAAGTACGAAAATAAATTAGATATGTGTGAAAAGCATAGGTAGCTGTGAACGCTTTAATTCCCCACACTGTCTGGAGGCCTGTGGGTTTTTCATTTCTATTTGCAGCTAGACTGTCCAGATCTTCGTCTGTCAATGAAACGAATCTGTGGGGTATATCAGGTTCTGGATCGGAACATCAGCGTGCGCACTTGCGGCATCCCTGCACCATTTTCATCCTCCCTAGCATTAGCTGGGCCATCAGTAGCCCGTTTGTTGAGAACATGTACAACATTATTGCCTATGTCCAAGTCTAATAAGTGATATTTGTTGATACCAACTTTATTGGTTGCGTTATTTATTACACACTCTTGTGCTCTGTAGTGTACGACTTCAGACATATGGCCTTACTAAACTTTAGGGCACCCAAGCCCCTGTTGGGTGGTGGAGGCAGTTTTCAGTCACTTCAGCATAAATCATATCGATCCATACTTTTGGAGTTCCTGAAGCATTGATAAATATTTCCCATATGTGACTTCACAGCGGTAGTGCTAATTTTTCTGCTGTATTGATAGATGTCACATGCATCGTTCCTGCATGTTACGAATCTTTACACTCTACAGCGCGCGAAACGTTGATTTTTTGGCCGGCGGAGGCAGTTTTCGGTTATCAAGTCTGTACGGACGAAAAGATAACATGTGCTTTTATTTGTATAAAAGTTTTGCACAACTGTGAAATATACTTAGTTGTGACAGTTTATGTGTTTCATGAGAAAATATAATGGATTATTTCAACATGTGACCAGCATGAAATTCACAGGTTGGAATTATTCACGGAGCGTACCTGACATGTTAGAATTGAATGACGGCCGCATTATATTTGCTCTCTGGTACCTTGCATTGGAGAATTAACTTTCGTACATTGTAAATGTCTTTATTACGGGCTACATCAACATCGCTTTTTCCATTACAACTCACCCTGATATGTTCATAGTGTTATAAATTCAAGGTGACCGAAAACAGCTTCCTGCGGTAAAAAAACAAAATAAAAAATTAAGAGACGTTCCCTGCTATATTTTTCACGTTCTGTTCACGTGACGCACTGAAAAAAAGTTCTGGAATTCCCCTCAACCAATGGGTGTCTGCCTTTGATGGGTAACATAACTACACTTTTTGTTTCTTGGGCCTTACAATCTGGTTGTAAAAACAAAATTGTGGTACACAGAAATGAACAGAAAAAGAAAATAAAAACAATCAAATTTCGCCATTATAACGGGAGCTGCTTGGCCTAAATAACCCTACCCGTGAGCGGAGACCTGCTGCCGAACGCAGTACGAGATCAAAATATCGAATGATGTGGCGGGTGCACAGCACGGTTCATGAATGGGTAATGTGGCCGAAAAATGCCGCCAACCGAAAACTGCCTCCGCTACCCTAGGTGAAATCCTATTACGATGTCTATATTCCTACCAAAGGGAAGATTTTTACGCCGCAGGCCGTTTGGTAACATTCCTATATGTTTTTGTAGTAGAATAGAAATTGCGCCGCAGGTATTGTGTCATTAAAAAAACAAAAACAAAAACAACTCGAATTTATTCCGTGGAAGCATGGATGGAGTCGATTTACATCATAGCCCAAGCCTCCCATAAGATATCCATATAGCCCATAGGCTAGTGCGCCACATGCTGCTATATTAAAAATTCATTTTTACAGACGCACTTGGCGGATGACAGCTTCCAATGTAAATAATATAAAAATGAAGTCTGTCTCTGTTGTTGTCATTGGCATGTAACAACGCGCTTGTGGGTAGGCATTTTTCATGACGTTGCGATAACTTCATTTTTTATATTTGTATTCATATTAACATTAATATTAGACTAGAGTTAAATTTGCATGACTATTTGTGCGTAAAAGTTTTGATAGCCACTGCGAAGGACCTTAAAAATGTTAATCAGTGGGAGGACCTATGGGTGTGGCCAGCCGCTTGTTACGTAGCAAAGTAGGCACTGGCACGTGCCGTGCTGTACATGATGTTTCCATCGACTGATGAAAACAAAATTTGTCCCTATTCTTTCAATGCTAACAAAAACTCCGAATGTAAATATAAAGAAACAGACACACACATTTCAATGAAAGAAACACTCACAGAATGTTTATTAAAATATTATTTTCATGTGACACCCATTGGTTTTACAGTGCGTTGTTCTATTTGAAGTTCAACTCCTATTGGCTGCTCCTTGGTTACAGGGGTAGCAGTGCGTTGCATATTTCTGGAGGGCGTTGAGGCCCTACAACACACTGTTATCCATGCTTCCTTTTGCTTTCTCCTTAGTAAAGGGATAACCTCATGATAGAATAAGGGACTATTGCACTTGTTCATACAACATGAAGGTGGTTGTTTGCCAAGGTAAATTAACGGTTACATGTCAAATTACATGAATATGTGCAGACGAATCGAATCACGTTCTTTATTTTCACCACAAATGTCAATATGGTTTTGGGGGACCTCCATGCTCATTTAATTCTCAATGAACATGTCTGGTGCGTGCACACCATGATTTCAACCGTTGCAATTATGCAGCATATGCAATTAAAGGTTTAACTATTCCCCTGGTAGTCATTGCCGACACATTTGCAGATCGAGGATTGCCGTTCAGTTCGATGCTTTGACGGTCCATCCGAGGTCGGTCGATGCCTACATTGATTGTTGGACTAATGTTTAAGTCTATTGATTACGTTTCAAAGTTATTTGCTTACAAAACTACTCAATGTGCCAGCCGTTTTTCATGATGACAACTGTAAACCTCACGATATGATACGACAGAGCAATTTTGTTGTTTTTTCCCAATGGCGTCTCAGGTAAAACAATTCTGCTTGCTTCTCCCTATTGACGTCTCAGGTAATTCCCCTTTTCAACGTGCCACCATACATGTGCATGATGTATGTATAGATTATACTATAATTTATTTATCTCATGTTTGTGTCGATTAAGTTCAAATAACACCAAATAAACTGATCTAGCGACTTGAACGTAGGCCTAGCAGACGCTGCGTTTTGAACTAGGCCCACATCAATTCCGGTATAGTTATAAAACTCTTCCGGTTATAGGTACTCCCGCAAGAGTTCTATAACATTGTGCATATAGCACCCTTCCTGTGTTTTGCCAAGATCTAGCCGTTATGGCATATATCAAAGTCTGTTGTGGTACTGAAATCGACCCAAACATGATATATATATATATATATATATATATATATATATATATATATATATATATATATATATATGCTTTATTCGTTCCTAGAGAATTAGAAAAATAGCCAAAGGCTAATACAAATTCTTCTCCTTGATGTGCACTTATTCCTTCATTTACCTTACACGTCGCATACAAACTAGAGTCTTGCTCGTTGTAACCCTCTCCCCAAAAATATTTATCTGCCTCTGAAATAAAGTACATCAGATTTTGGCCAGATAGAGGATTTATATCTTACGCGATTCACGTATGCATTACAGTCACAAGACCTGATTTCACTCTCTGATCAGCTGGACGTATGGAAGTCTTCCAAAGGAGCAATTCTTCACTGCTGCAAAACATATGTTTACATCAATTAACCATAACATCGCAACATTTTGATATATATATATATATATATATATATATATATATATATATGTGTGTGTGTGTGTTTGTGTGTGTGTGTGTAAATCCAGTGCAATTTGTCGCGTCACCCTAATTGATGTTACAGTATGATCAGGGGACGGATTCACCCCATCCTGGTCAGAGTACGACTGAGTCAAGGGCCTTCCTTGGCGCGGGTGGGTCGGAATGCACCTGACTGGCGCCAAAGAAAGCTTTCGATTTTGGGAGTGCTATCAGGACAGGTTTTATCTTCTATTCTCGCCAATTTCTTTTATTTACAAAGTAATCAAAACACATAAGCAGACGACAGTTTACATCCGGGCGATTTGACCAGAAAAGGATTAATTTTTCTCCGGAAAAATATTCATTTGCATCCAAATGGAAGCAATTTGGCTTTCAGTTCACACCCTATGATATAAACCCAATTGCAGGATTAAATGCAATTGCTCGGCATGGACGAAATTATAACTGCGGGATTTCGCTGAACTTTGCAAAGGGCTAAATATTTTGTTTGTGTAGTGTTCAAACACTAATCATATTCCTTCACTGAATGATCGATGTAATTGTAATTGTAAATGCTTATTTCAGCTGGCCCACCCATTGTATCTGAATTGATAAGGGACAAATGTAAAAGAAATGACGTCATTGGTTTGAACTGCAATCTGTAATACCAAATTCATCTTATCACACCAGTAGGTAAATTAGAAAACCTATTTTCATTTGTGTTCATAGAGAAATATCGATATGTTTTGGAGAATTGAATATTTTGTCTTGGATGTAGCTGAAGAAATGCATTTTTTGACGATTATCACGTTTGTACCCTTTTTGCGTTTGGCTAATGAAAACACGATTTGCATCACCAATAACAATAATTTCAAAGAATGGCATTTGATTTGTTGTTTTAACTTTGGTTCACATCTTTCTGCGTGATTTTTGGAGTTCACGCGTTTTGTTGAAACTATATTATTATTATTATTATTATTATTATTATTATTATTATTATTATTATTATTATTATTATTATTATTATTATTATTATTATTATTATTATTATTATTATTATTATTATTATTATCATGATCATTACCACTTGTACCTCTGGGATATTTTACAGGTGGCATTCTCTTTGGGAACCACTTCACATTTGACGACAAGTTGTTTTCTTTTTTAATCTTAGATTCAGATAGATAGACTTCTGCGGCCAAACTGCGTGAAGCGTCAAGGAACATTCCTTGACTGACTGTCCCTCGTTCAGTGTAGAACTGAAAGGTAGATCCCGGGTATAAAGGGGTACAAGCTAAAATGTTACAAATAAAGCAAATCAGAAATTACCGCCAACAGAACTAAAACGAAAAGACATAAATAAAATGCGACCGTCAAGATAAGGATTGGTACTCGTTTTACTGCTTTAAATTTGAAAACAAAGAAGCTGAACGCATTAATAAGTTGGCCAGTTATTTATTAACCCACTTTTTCTTCATTCAATCATATTCGGCCCAACTAACGTATGACGCTTTAATGACTAGTGCATGACGGGGTGTATATCAAGTGGAAATGAGAAATATTACATTTTGTCTCGGTGTAATGTTTCAAAATGTCATCGGGTCTAAAACCTTACGGTTTATTATCTGCCATTTTAACAGTCAGATCGATGAAAATTATGTTCATCGATAAAACCATAATGAGTGCATGATGATAGTCATCCGTGTGTTGATTACATTTTTACGCTGTGTTGACTACACCATTTGTTGGCCTGTATATATATATATATATATATATATATATATATATATATATATATATATATATATATATATATATATATATATATTTATATATATACATATATATATATATATATATATAAACACAATGGACGAAGACAACAGAACTAAAACGAAAAGACGTAAATAAAATGCGACCGTCAAGATAAGGATTGGTACTCGTTTTACTGCTTTAAATTTGAAAACAAAGAAGCTGAACGCATTAATAAGTTGGCCATTTATTTATTAACCCACTTTTTCTTCATTCAATCATATTCGGCCCAACTAACGTATGACGCTTTAATGACTAGTGCATGACGGGGTGTATATCAAGTGGAAATGAGAAATATTACATTTTGTCTCGGTGTAATGTTTCAAAATGTCATCGGGTCTAAAACCTTACGGTTTATTATCTGCCATTTTAACAGTCAGATCGATGAAAATTATGTTCATCGATAAAACCATAATGAGTGCATGATGATAGTCATCCGTGTGTTGATTACATTTTTACGCTGTGTTGACTACACCATTTGTTGGCCTGTATATATATATATATATATATATATATATATATATATATATATATATATATATATATATATATATATATATATATATATATATATATATATATATAAACACAATGGACGAAGACAACAGAACTAAAACGAAAAGACGTAAATAAAATGCGACCGTCAAGATAAGGATTGGTACTCGTTTTACTGCTTTAAATATGAAAACAAAGAAGCTGAACGCATTAATAAGTTGGCCATTTATTTACTTATTTATTTATTGAAAATAATGTTCATCGATAAAACCATAATGAGTGCATGATGATAGTCATCCGTGTGTTGATTACATTTTTACGCTGTGTTGACTACACCATTTGGTGGCCTGTATATATATATATATATATATATATATATATATATATATATATATATATATATATATATATATATATATATATATATATATATATATATATATATATATATATATATATATATATATATATATATATATATATATATATATATATATATATATATATATATATATATATATATATATATATATATATATATATATATATATATATATATAAACACAATGGACGAAGCCAGGCACAGGAAATCATGAGGCATGAAGCTTTGGACACCTTTCCCCGTTTCCAGTGATCTTATACAGTTTCAGTCATTTCCATTGATTGGTACTCAGACGTGACATGACCAATCCTGATGATTACTGTACTGAGACGTGACATGACCAATCTTGATGATTACTGTGCGCTATCTTGTGAGGGATCGATTTAAAATGACATGTCAACGTTGTGTTATTAAAAGTCTGTAACCACAAAAGACAAAGTGTTGCGAGAGTCAACAAGGAATGTTGGACCCCTACCGGAGAGAAACGCAATTAGTCACCATGGTAACACGGGACTATGTGTAGTACTGGACTTGTCATTGACAATTTAGGGCAGTGCTATCCGTATTCAGTCACCGTTGTTCTTTATGCTTGGTATGAGTTGAGTACAAGTTCCATCAGTCTGCCGTTTCTCAATATGCCAGAAAGTGACCAATGTCGTGTATTGCATGTCTCTGCCACTCTTTCAGGGAGATGCTGACCGTACCTGCACGTTCATGTGAGGACCTGCTGGATTGGGTCCTGGGTTTATAGCGCATGTCCCACCAGACTGTTCATCATCTATGTGACACTTTGATTGGATCGCCAGTATCTTTACAAACATGGGACAGAATGTATCAAACTGCATCAAGCCAAACGCCTGTAACATCTCTGGATAAAAACTATCAGGTGGCAAAAGACTTTCAAACAATAATGGAGGGGTAACAGTCAAGTTGACAAAAGGTGAGAGAACTGTTACGTCTTAACCAAACTAAAAAATGAATCATATTAATAACTTGCGATGAAATGAATTCTATATGTCTTTGTAACATTTTCATAATTATTGTTGCTTAAAATATTAAATCCTGATTTCCTAAGCTTCAAATGGGACACACTGCCACCTCATGAACTAAGTTTTTTTAAGTTATGAGTTAATATTATTGATGTTTGTTTTGCATAATTACAATGACCAGGACGTCAATCACCTACAATGATCCTTTGTTGCATTACGTTCAAAACTTAAATAAAAATGCCAATAATGATGAATACAACACTAAACGGGCAAATATTGATAGCTGCATACCGTTATGGGACAGGTTTGTAGGGACACTGTTAACCTGGGGCACGGTTCTTGCTGCTTTACAGGAACGAAAAGACACTAATACGATAAGCAAGTTCAACAATTTAACAGGTATTTAAAGTGTCCATCACTGCACATGCACACCAATCAGTTGTCGTTTGTTGACATATGAGTATTGCTGTATGCAGTCAATTCACAAAAGTATATAGCAGAAGGTGAGGGAACGTAGGTCGTAAACCACGGAGTTTGCGTTTTATTTCTTTAACTTCTTCCACACGAGGAGCCTCCAGTTCAGTTTCTGTTTTGATACAGAATGCGTCGGAGCATGAGTTACAGATACATGAATACTTACCAATATCGCTTTAAGATAAATAATTGAGATGTTCCGTACGTTTTTGCATAGTGTCAGGCATTACATACACGACAGACAACGGGCTGTCTGCCAATTAAATATGTGATATTGCAGTCCGATGTTAAGCTAAGGCTTTACTTATATTTGACACAAAACATTGAAGATACCGCAAATGTGACGACCAATTGGATTCTTTACCTCTCATAACTGCATTGGGTATGTGGAAACACGTATCTACTGAAAACGTTCATAACTGTGACCAGTTATCTACTTTAAACGTTCATAACAGCAGGCGTATATGGGAAAAAGTCTACTTTTAACGTTCATGACTGCAAGCGTATGTGGGAACAGTTATCCACTATAAGGTTCATAACTGTGGGCGTATGTGAGACCAGTTAATACTATAAACGTTAGACACGTGCACGTAAATATGCAAAGCCTTTTGGAGAATTGTTAATGTCTGCGTCATAGATGACACCTTCTGAAAAAAAAACATATAATGCTAAAACCTCACAATGCAAAAACCACACAATGTACCACCTTCAATTTCCGAACGTCCAGGGCACATCGACTTTTCCCAACATAGTAATTAAAAGAGTCAGAATGTTATGATTGAAACAGTTAGAATGTTATCATAGAAAGAGTAAGAATGTTATCATTGAAACAGAATGTTATCACTGAAACAAAATGTTATCACTAAAATAGTTAGAATGTTTTCATTGAAACAGCTAGAATGTTATCATTGCTGTTTGCAAGTTATATGGGTTTACAAGGGCCAACATTAATACTGGCAACAAGGTTGCAACCTTTCAAAGAAGTTGCAGTTCAAATAAAGTACGTAAATTAGAAAGCAGCGTGATTGCCAAGACCATCAAACAGCCAAAACATACTTATGGACCTATTACAGTTATCAATTGATCTCATCACTGAACTCTGGTTTATTATAAATAATATGCGCTTGGGCCCGGGCACGCTTAGGAAAGCTGTCCAGTGGACATTTGACACTTGCTATTTTTGCCGTAGGTTACGACACATTGCTTTTTCTAAAAAAAATATCAATTAATCAGATATATCCAACCTGGGCAAACTAACTTATGTTGGCGCCATTTATTATAGTGTACACATGTTTCTTACTGCTTGCAAACTTACCCAAATTTACTTAATTTCACGTTAATAAATTTTTACCTATTCAGCATTTCAGAAAGTTCTCATTTTTGCAAGTATTTTATTATTCCATTTTCATTTTTTCTTCAACCCTTTTAGAAATAGTTTCCATCAATGCTAGGTTTTAAATCAATTTCAGTCTGTTTTAAATTGCGGTTCGGTGAAATAAAAAGTAAGAATTTGTTTAAATCCCACGCGCAATAAAGTATATGTACGGTAAATGATAAGATGCTGTTGTTTTTTACTTCCGTGGACTAATAACAAAGCTATTGCTGAAATGTCTGTATTTTAAGAGATAAAAATTTGCAGACGACATTCACCATATTGGACCACTCCTCACAATCATTACTGGAAAAAGTTACATGCCGACGCAACGACGTTGGATTCATGAGTATTAACAATAAAGTCATAATATTTTATAAGACCACTCAACCAACCACTCAGTGGCATGTAATCTTCAGATAGCACGCAATTTGTTTCTTTTTGATGCCGTGCAAAGGGGCAAAGACAATAAGGTCCAGTAAGCTTTCTGGCCCTGTGACACGGAAAAGGACGTATATAAGCCCATAAACATAACCGTCACTGGTGTGCGTGCTGTCCCAACAAACCTATATTGTGCAACCTACGTGATAACAGAGTTTTATGTGACGAGGCTTGAAAACAAGCCAACATACATGTGAGAATAACTTGTCTTTTTCCGTCAAAAGAAGAGTTGTGGAAATGTAATATTGATTCTATCATCAGCAAAGCAGAGCCTATGTTACCTATCGAGGTTGTGGTAGGTATACTCTCAATTTTTACATTAATTCGTGTGAAACCCAAGGCAACCAAATACACAAAAAGTCAGGAAATAATATATTTAAGGATGATGCCTGGATTGTGATTGTGCAGTAATATGACATCCATGTTTGTCCGATCAGGGACTCCCAAACGAAAAGGATATGATGGTTTCAGCATGCTTAACGATTGTACAAGTCTTGTGCAAAGTATTTTAAAGGTCAACTACGGTGTAGATTAGAGCTTTATTGCCTTGTGTTTGATGTGGTGACGAGCGTATTGTCCCCAATACAGGGCCTTTTGGCTGCTGTTACACACCTTCTGCAACAGTCAAAGTGCACTCTTTTGGCTGCTGTTACACACCTTCTGCAAGTCAAAGTGCACTCTTTAGGTCCCTTAAAAAATTTCCTGTTTCTCATCACCGCCCGCCCCGATTTTTTGTCCCGACCCACAATATATATATATATATATATATATATATATATATATATATATATATTCTCATAAATGCCGTCTGGATGCACACTTGACTTGGAGCAACAAGTTTGCAAACTGATCATGCAGTTGTATTTTGAACCAAGGTTATATTATACTATATTGGCTACTTTCAGATTATAATTTTTTCTTTGAAATAATGACATGCCTTTCCTTACAATGTAGTTGCATGAAAATGGATATTTTACCCCCCCCCCCCAGCTAATTTATTATTATAATAAGTGAACGCAAATATATATAATACTTATGCTACCCATTGACACCAAGAATGTTGTTGTCTAGGTATTCAAGTGTTGGTTAAAAAAAAATCCTTCATCCCTCCCCTAATGTGGAAAAAAAAATGACGAGAAACAGGAAATTTTTTAAGGGGACTTATTTAGATTCTTATAGTCACATGATTTTTTATCTGACCTATGAATCAGTGATATGAGGGTTCAACAGGAAGCGAATATTGCTGGCGAAATATACAATTATTGTTCCAAGTGTTGAAGGAACGTCACAAGCAAATTGTTCACCATGTGGATGAGGACTAACATTAAGCGAGTCAATGTTAAGAATGTGTGTACTGCACGTAAACTTAATTGCCAATAATTTTGTAACTTATATTGGCTCGAATCTACCCTTTTTGTCCTTGTAAGAAAAAAATGTTCAAAACAAGAAACTGAATATTCGACACGTGTTTTAGGTGTGTTCTTTTAATTTCAATTGTGATACGCTTGATTCGTAAGGCACATGTCCTCTTTCTTACCATTACATGTAAATGTCCATACATCATTACACCTGGAAAACTGTTTATATTGTACAGAACCGAAGGTGTGTTGACCGCCAGAACAAATACGCAAATTATATTATTCTACACCCCCATACGCAGGAGAATTATCCTAACAAATTACACAACGATACATTATGTGACTGGCCCTTTAATGATAACGTACGTCAAAGACGGGCTTCATGCATATGTGGCGTCTGGAAACAGGGGACCTCGCGTGCTGTGCAGAGCCATTTTTTTTTCGTACATATGCCAATATTACGACATGTTACATGATCCAAATAACATAAATAATGCTCATCCCAAACACTGTGTACATCAAGGCGTCGTGAGCTGCTGATTTGAGACCACTTGTTTGAAATATTGTATTTTTGTTGTGTTAGACACGCCATGTAAGGAATGATGCAATCCGTATTGTACAAAAATTTCAAAAATAAATTTCTGCTTATATCGCCAGAAAGCACCCGCCTGTACATCTTTGTCTGCCGTATTTTTTCCACTTGTCCGCTTGAATCTCTCGTCAATAGAAAACATTGAGAATGGTGGTCATGTTCTATCGGCATATCATTCTCCGCTACCAGAAAATTGCCGTTAATTCAGTTTAATCTGGTCGGGGCAGGGTTATTAGTTTTGCCCAATGCGTCTCTATGTGCACCAATGTACTCACTTCGTGTGGTTGATTTCATAAAATTGTGATATTGTGCTTTTGCCAGATTCATGTTCACCTTACGTTTGAGATTTTTGTGGGGAAACCCCCCCCCCCCTCCCCCCCCCAACAAGCGGTTAAGCCTTTTGTGAGGTTATATTCATGAGGAAGCCGTATATAGACTGACGTCAGCACCAGGGCTCCTATAAGGTGTGTCATGTTTTCCCTGGCTGGACCCCCGCATCCGATTGATGTCAGCATCCTGTCATCGTATGGTACCCTTACCCATCATACCAAACGGCAATTCATTTGGGCGCCAGAATATCCAGGCATCACACCGTGCTGTCGTTGCATTCTGTCTGCAAACCACGTCAGCTCTAGGCCCACAGCACTAGTCTGCTGAACCGAAGGACCCGTGTTGTATAATCCTTGGTCCATGAGACCATTGTATCTCTATGCAAAATACTTGAAGCATCTTTCCCCCCTTGGAAAGTGTATTCCCACAGAACTTAGGACAATTTTTCCCAGCATGAAGCTTTGGCTCATGGACCTGGACGAAATGTAAACAAGTCTGCACTGGGGCACCAGAGTCTCTCACATTGGGTCAAGCGGACAATACTAATGACCTCTTCTTCTTTCTTTCTTTCTTTCTTTCTTTCTTCTTTCTTTCTTTCTTTCTTTCTTTCTTTCTTTCTTTCTTCTTTCTTTCTTTCTTTCTTTCTTTCTTTCTTTCTTTCTTTTCTTTCTTTCTTTCTTTCTTTCTTTCTTTCTTTCTTTCTTTCTTTCTTTCTTTCTTTCTTTCTTTCTTTCTTTCTTTCTTTTCTTTCTTTCTTTCTTTCTTTCTTCTTTCTTTCTTTCTTCTTTCTTTCTTTCTTTCTTTCTTTCTTTCTCTTTCTTTCTTTCTTTTTTTCTTTCTTTTCTTTCTTTCTTTCTTTCTTTCTTTCTTTCTCTTTTTTTGTTTTTGTTTTTACTTTGAGGACTGAACTAGTGACATAATTAATATAGAACTCATAGAGTTTCATTTCCAGGTGCTAGTTATGTATTATATGTTTATCTTAGTTTGTATCTTGACAAATTGGTCAGTCCGTTGTGTCGTTTTTTTCCTTTGAGGACTGAACTAGTTAAGATAGCATAATTTATATGGAACTCATAGAGTTTCATTTCATGTGCTAGTAATGCATTATATTTTAATCTCTGTATCTAAACAAATAAGTCACTTGTGACCTTCTTACTGCCAATAAAATATTTGCTTACTGAATTACTACCATGATCCCTAAATACTTTTTTCCCAACACATCGCCGAGGAATATAGTATTTTTATGATAATTCAAAACATTTCGTCTTAATAGTTCGACTTCAGTGTCACTTGGCATTGATAGAATCAAGCCTCTTTTATCTACCACATTAAATTTCTTTTGTTATTTTTCGAAGGAAGTCAACTTGTTTCTCCGGTTACAATGTGATTTAATCATTGTTTCTCAAAGTTAAGGTACAAATTGAATGCACACGTTAAACGTGGAGTATCATGATATTTACAATTGTCTATTGGTCACGTGATGTTATAGTCCTTGAAATGCCCGGTAGACTCGGTGGTGTGCCTACACCCGATTTTGCATTCTCTATCGTAAAGAGCTGATGACAGAAAAAAATTATGTGTATATATTTTGAATTTCTCCTCTGTTTGTAAATCACATACACCTCACTACTTTCCAGAGTACATCATATACCTTCGTGACGTGAAATGTGATGAACAATGGTCATCGCACACACCTGGGATGTATCATAATTGATTTGTGTGGGTTAGTTAAGCTGAGGCAGGGCCCAGAATGCTCAAATCATGTGACTTCACCTTAAGAACTTGTCAATGTATTTGTGTCTTTTTGTCCAGAACCACTTCCTAGTAGTCATTACCCTATTCCGCAGTCTGAACTTTTTACTCTCCATAAGCTAACCTGTTCCTGTCTAACCTATATATACATGTGGAAGTACTATTGCCCATACTGCACATGAAATAAACTAAAGGGTCTTCAGCGGGTAACTACTCAAAACATGTTTCGGCGCCTATTACCCGCACATGTCTCTCTGAGTAGCGGCTCCTTGTCTAAACTAAATATTCAACAAAGACAACCCACATAATAATGAATAAATATGAACGTGGCATGAACGAAGAATAACTGTCAAACAAACCATAATTACTAAATTTGTATAATACATGTTCAGATAAGAACATTTGACTTGCCACTGAACCAATATGTATCCTTTCTAGCTGCATAGCTTTTTCTAGTTAAACCACCCGTCAGTGTATAACTAAAGTGGAAACAAACTGGGGCATTATATTCAGTCCCCCAGTGATTGTAAAATAAACAGTTGTAGCTAGCCCACCTGTACAAACTAAGGGAAACCCTAACAAGGACTGCAACAATGGACTGTTATGAAGCTGTTAAGTATCAAGGAGCAGGCCCGGTAGGAGTGGCCAGTGTACTGTCGCCTGCCGTCAAGACAGGCTGTAAGCCGCCATCACTGTGGCAGACAAAGCAATAAGTATGTGTTTCATGCATACGGTGGATGGGACGTAAACCCAAAATGGACGGCATCTGATTGTCAAACACAAACAGTCTGCTAGCTGTGAAAATACAAGGTTCAGTGCAGGCCATTAGGCATCTGAATCTGAATGCGGCCGTAAATATTTAATAGAATGGTCAGCATTCCAATCACGCTGGAGTGGTTCCTCACACACCTTTCCATGCTCAACATTTCGCGCTGAGTATTTGCACAATGCTGTCCTTGGGTATTTGGGACAAATTTGCTGTTTATCTTCTTCTTACCCAAATTAGTCAAAAATGTCAAACTATGTATCGATTGCCCATACTGCACATGTATCTTGATTTATTTTTGTTAACATAGAATATTGTTTAGTGACCTGATAATTAAAAAAGCCATGTTGTTCTGCTGATCTCCGAGAGGATCGATACCATTTGGGCACAACAATAGGATAATGATAATGTCAGGTATTTTAAGTTAATTGCTCCCGACGGTTCACCATTGACATAATCGATTGTTCCGTCTGGGAGAGAAATGACATAATGGGCAGAAAGTTGTGCTTTCTCTAGCTGAAAATTACATTTGTGCACTCTTTGTATGCATATTTCTTTCACATGTTTAACTTCTGTCAGCAACAGTGTTTCTTCCAATAATGAAATAAAAAAATATCCCATCGTGTTATGGCTTGAGAGTCACTTGAATTATTATCCTTTGAGACACTTGTCGTTTTGCTGGGATAGGTTATCCACGAAAGGCCATGGCATTGACAAGAATTTGAAGAAACCATAGCATTGAAAGATAGGAATTAGCTCAGGAATATTTCAATACAACTTATATGTGAACTATAATCAATTAAACTGCTAAAGGAGAACATGATGGAATATTCAAAAGAAGAGGGAAAATGCAACCATTAGCACACCAAGTTGTAAAATTAATAAATGAATAAATAAACAAACAAACAAACAAGTAAATAATTAAATAAACAACGTAGGGCTAGTAAGACATAAAATCGTGTAATGGTGAGCCCTCCAATACAAAATGTACTCCGCTCGAAAACCTTCAAAATGACAATTTACCAACATGAATATGTGCATAATTTATGCATATTGCAATATGTTTAGGGATGGCAGAATGAGGATGATAGCCGTAAGGGCTTAGAGGAAGTGGGGCACTTAGGAGATGAGCGCGTGGCATGGATTTCAGGTTTGACAGGGGGGGGGGGTTACCAGGTGGAAAGAAAGGGGTCAGAAGTGTACAGAACTTTCTGGTAAGGTGCTAGGAGAAAAGAAATGGAATGTTAGAATAAAGAGAGAACAGAATGAATTAGAATAACAAGTTTTGGGAAGGAAACGGCAAGGCGGTAGCCGTTACCAATCCTCCCATGACTGTGTGCAAAGACACATGGGGAGCCTGAGCCTTAGAGGCGGGGGTAGTGTCAGACGGGAGGTTTTTCCCCGGCCACCTGTATCAGCAATGAAGCAGGACCGCGGCAAATAAGCAGAGAGCCACAAAAAAAAAAAAAAAAAAAAAGAAAAGAAAACGAAAAACAGATTGGCTTTATCTTAATCTGACTTCCATGGAATATAGACGGGAAGTGCTATTTGTTACAGTATAAACAGTCAATCAGTGCTGCACTATGTAGAGCTACTACGTGTTGCATATGATGCTGTACGTTACGTACAGAAGATATATGTTGTAAAAGTAGATCTAAAAATGTATTGTATTGTATATGACCTCATTGGGACAACCAATTGGGACGAACGCGCTTTCTCTTGTGTCCATGCAACAGAATATACTATTGTTTGCTGATCGGGTGCGGTAATGATGTGCAATTATAGGGATATAAATGTGAAACATAATGCACATTAACACGTAGACAAATAAATATGCAGATACACCCGTAAGTCTACAATTGAAACACCAGGCCATAAAAAAGAATTGCGCTAAAAAGTCAGTATACGCTGACCTATTTCCATAGCGGTCCTATTATCCAACATTTGGCAGAATAGCAAATATCACGATGTGTCCTAAGATACACCATGTAAACATATAAAAATTTGTGATACAATGCCAGTGTATCTAACTTTATTCCAATTACGACAAGAACCAGAAGTTTTTGGCCCCAGTGAACGTGAACAGGCAACTGATAACGATTTCCTGGATAATATCTCCATATTTCTCAATGGGAAGCAAAGACATATATTTCATTCTCCTATCCTGTCAGTTAAGAATTGGTTACACTTGTTTTAAACATACTTATTATATATATTATGTTATATATATTTAGAATTGATTACACTTGCAAGGTGTATTTAGATACCGGAAATTTGCTTTCATATGGAAATCGGTGCCAATGTTTAACTTAAATAAAATAAAACGTTTGTCTACCTTGACTTCCTACTTGAGACAGAGCATATAACAATTTATTCTGCCTTTTAGTATATGTATGCAAGCGTCTGGCCAGTTGTAAATCATGAAAATAGTCAGAAGCTTGAGATCTACTGAACTTGTACATTAGACTCAAAACCAAAAATTCTAGGAGAGACTTCGAGACATTTTAGCAGAACAAGCTGGTCAGGTCCCACATGTGCTCTAGGAGAAAGTACCAGTGTGTATCTGACCATCTTGTTCTGAGCTTTCTGATGTCTATTTCCATCATTTGGTTGATGCCCCAACACCAGGACACACATCCATAGTCAAAATACAGCTGCAAGGGGGGAGTAAAACCGAGCAATTTTTTCTCATTTCTATTTAAAATATGTCCATTTCTGCAAAGAAATTTTAGACCACTGTTTATTTTCTTCACAGCATCACGTCCAATTTTGTCATCAGACAAGTGCCGGTCAAAAGTGATGCAACAATATTTTACATCATCTTTGCCTGTATGGGAATATCGTTACTGTAAACTCATCTGTGTACACTGCATGAGCTTCCGTTTGAAGCTTTGAGTATGCTTTCAGTTTTGCGCAGGTGTACAGATAATCTTTTCATTACCAAATATTGGCTGACAGATTTCAAATTTTCACTCAGAGCTTCTTCAATCTGACTAACATTTTCCCAGAAACTCAATGAGCCGAGTCATCTGCATACAAGTAAAGGCTCCAGTTTACCCTTCTTACCCTATCATTCACGTGAATGGTGAAGAGGAGGGGCCCTAAAATGGATCCTTGTGGCAAACCATGTGTTACTGACTCACTGCCAGAAATGGATCCATTAACAGATACAAACGTTTTTTGCTATCATAGATATGAAGAAAACCATTTTGTAACAGACTCGTCTGCACCCAATGCTTTCCGTTTACATAGCAGAATTCCATGGTCTACTGTGTCGACCGCTTACTACAAAACCATACCAGTATACAAACCTTTATCCATATTCTACCGAATCTGATCTGACATAAATGCGAGTGCAGTTTATTGGATCTAAAACCCGATTGATATTTATATATTAAATTCAGTTCACAAAGGTATTGATAAAATTGATCATACACGATTTTTTCAAATGTTTTGGACAAGACAGCTAGAATGAAAACTGGTCTATAATTACCTTCATAGCTTAGATCACATTTTTTTAGAGGTACGACCTCAGCAGTTTTCAAATCAGTAGGTACCACCGAGGTTCTGAGAGAGAGGTCGATCAGAAATGTGACAGGGGTTATAAGGCTGCTTCATAGTTTTCACGGAAAAGAGCGAGAAAGGGTGCATATGGCGAAATAGAGCGAAACGAAACGAGAAACGTCAAAGGATTTGGGACCATTCATTTTCACCCATTGTAGGAAACAAGGATGTACTTTTGCACTTCGCTTATGTCTACATTTACCAAACGCATATTCGTGCTTGATTGTTTTTAAAAAAGTACAGTAAACGTAATGTTAATTATGATGCAATTTATATCCCGATCTCGATCGTAGTATACTGCCCCACCATTTTATGCCCATGCACTTGCTTGAATGTTTGGCAAACAATGGAGTCGCCTATCCATAATTTCGCTCATACCTAAGCGTTAGCACTTATGACATGTACCGTTATTTATATTTCACCAGTGACACACATTTATAAGTCAGGTTGCCTAAGAACGCACTTTCAATGAATTGCATGGCAGAGCGAGAAAACACAAACGTAAACGAGCAATGTTAGTCTTGATGACATTTATCTGAACCACACAATATTCATACACATGTAGAACTACTGGCAGCATAGTGGTAGAGCGTGTGTCTTTGAAACAGAAGGTAGTGAGTTCGAATCTAGCGGTTTTCCTTTTTTCCATTATAGGACATATTTGTTTTTTTAATGTCAAGGTGATATATATATATATATATATACAGCTGATTTTAACTGAAGCCGAAATTTTAAAATCAATTTCAACATCTCAAGAGGGGTTCAAATAGGTGTTGCCCAATCGTTTATTCTTTCAAGTAATGAATAAGTTTAAACTTCCATCAAGAATCAAATTTGGATGTATAATTTTGGAGGACCCACAAGTCTAACTTGTGTAATCCCTCGTCACAGTTTAACTAAGTTTATTTATCTGTTATTTTTTACTAATTCTACAAAATTTAACGTGTCATGACAGATCCATATATTCGTTTTATTATTTATTTATTGATATGTTTGTTTCTTTGTTTGTTTCTTTGTTTCTTTGTTCGTTCATTTATTTATACTGTTTGTATTTATTGAATGACAATTCCCCAATTTTTGTTTTATTACAATTAAAACTGCTGTTATCGACTGGAATTCACATTTTTTCGCGAATGATAACCCCTTCAATTTTTATCCCGTATTGCAGCTCTATGTTGAACAAAACTGAGCTTCATTTTGCGTTCAATTACTTCGTGATATGTGATGCTTGGGAGCAGAATTACCAGATGTTTCGCTTATTTCTCAGTCCCTTTTCTTGCACTTTCAAGATGCTTTCATAGTCTTGAATTCAACATAGAAAAACTCTTAAGAGCCAGGTATGGTTGCTATGTGCATCACAAATCTTGCAAAACTCACTTGCTAGGAATGTGGCGTCTTGTACAGCGTGTCTGACAGCGTTGGTGAACACATGATTGGACCCGACAGGTCCTAATACTTGCTGTAATTTCAGGATGATATGCCCAAAATATTCGATTTGACGATAGCAACGCCCCACAGGAACTAGGTAGCCTTAGGTTTAACCATGGAAAATTTCCACATAAGAACTACTAAAGTCACTAAAAAATATCCATTTTTTTAATCATTAAATTAAGTTTTTTTGTGGTGGTGGTGGTGGTGGTGTTGTGTTGTTGCTGTTGTAATTATTTTTTTTACAGTATGTCAAAACAAATTAACATTGCTGTAGTGATTAATGTGCCAAGATCAACACGTGTGCAAGATTTGATTTTTTAATCGACAAGTAAATTATTTTGAAAAACAAAATGTCTGGTATTAGTAGTTATTATGAAGAAAAAATAAATCTGGTTCAACTCAAAGCTACCATATTTTGGGGGAACAGTTGTTAGGGTCAATTGCAATATTTAAACCACCTCATAACTGAACTTTCAGTGAGAATTTTGACCTGTATAATACGATGTAGGCGTTAAATAGCATCAGACACACTATACATATCGGGGTATTTAACGATAAGATCGTTTACACCCGATGGGGCACCATTCACTCTCTAGTCACTAAAGGGCAAAGCTGCTTTTTTTCATAATGAAATAGGTATTGCAGCCCTATATTTTACAAATTTCCCACTTTTCCATTCCTCTTACATTTGACATTTTATTTTACGTGTATATTTGGTTATGTTTATCTATGTACTTCAATACGTTTTATCCATTTAGGGGGTTTAACAGGAATATAAACGTGGTACACGGTCATATCAAGTTGATAGTAAAATGAATTAAAGTGTACTCTGTATAATACTACATAATCCAATAAGACTGATAACGTTTCAATATAACCTCAAAGCTACAGGTATGAAAACGTTATGGCACATGTATACATGTTTTTATTTCCAAAATTGACTGTGTTGTTACATTCAAAGATTTAAACCAGTCCATACAGCAGATCATCTGTTGTTTGTACTATGGGTCACAGCTTGGATGTGGACAGTTTCTTTCTTTCTTTCTTTCTTTTTTCTTTCTTTCTTTCTTTCTTTCTTTCTTTCTTTCTTTCTTTCTTTCTTTCTTTCTTTCTTTCTTTCTTTCTCATTGCATCCTTGAGCTGCTCAGTGAGACTTGTGTTATTAAAGTATATTATATTATATTATATTATATTATATTATAATGAAGTGAGACACATGGATTCGAACCCGTCGCCTTTCGAATGTAAGCTGTCCGCTCTAACCATTGTACCACACAGGTACTCTTTATGTTGAAGGTACGTTCTTCATAGTATAGCAGATTTCTTGTGTGATGGTAGTGAATAAATAATTAAACAGACAGACAGACAGACAGACAGACAGACAGACAGACAGATAGATAGATAGATAGATAGATAGATAGATAGATAGATAGATAGATAGATAAATAAATAATGGAATCCAAAAAATAAGAGAAAAAAATCTTTGTCCATTCTAACGCATGCTGATTCGAAAGCGACACCCATACTGCTAACATACGCCATCCTAGCCATCATGCCAAAAAGCTTACTGGCTCTTAAACAATATATTAGAGTGAGTATTCGTAACACTTGAGTGTTGTTTTCTACGTACATGAATTCCCTTTTCAAATACAGCAGTCATAACGATCGATATCTTTTTCATTTATTATTGCTCATCGATTTAATAATCAGTGACAATTTTATATCTTCATGGGTCTATAATCACTTAATGGTTACAGCATTTTTTCCATTGTTCTATAAACGCCAATAGCAAATTATATGTCGCCTACAATGCATGATCCTGACCTTATGGAACTCATGGCTTCGTCTTTCAACCACTCTCGGGGTTTTTCACACTTTTTCACTTTTCGGGAAAATTTTGAATCACAACAGCAGCATCCCTGACAAAACTGCATTCATGGTATCAGAGCCAGTCACCATTCATAAATTTGTCCTCCCAAGCAACCTGTAAAAATCTGCATCTGAAAGTATCTTCAAAGGAGTTACTTTGTTTTTGTCAAACTGTTGATTTCACTTGTGTCAAAGGTGGTCCAAGGAGGTTTAGCAACTATTTCCTTGGCTATGTTACAGAAAAAGGGATTAAATCTTCCAGCCTCAAAATCACTGTCAAAACGTATTTCATCATCTCTTTTTAACCCAATATTAGGAAGTGACGTTTTGGATTTGGTTGGAGCACCAAGGTGTTGCATTGTTCTCCAAAGTTTCTTAAAACAGCCTTTGTTTTCATCAAATGTGTTTCTTACATACTCTGTCGTTGCTGTAGCTATCATTCTTAGTGTCTTATTCCTCAGTTGTTTAATCTCGTAAAATAGGTCATCTGATTGAGTTTTTCTAAATCTCAGTCATGCTCTGTCCCGTTGTCTTATCAGATGTAGAATGTCCCCTGAAAAGGACTTATTGACATTCTGTTTTAAACGAACATTTCTGAACGAAGCATTTTCATCAATAAGTAAATCAGTGTATTTTTTTTTTGGAGATAGATATAATGACGCTGCATTTACCCTCAGATTAGGTCCTATGTTAGATTGATGGATATTGACAAACTATAGTCAGTGCAGGTTTTTGACCCACAGAACAGACAAAGGAGTTCTTTAGAGCACAGTAAATTGCATTGTGAACGCTGAACAATGTTTCTTTGATGTGGATGATGAAATTAATCTGCCGCATAAATAAGGGGGTAGTGCCCATGGTTAACACAGATACAGCGCTTGGTGTTGTGATTAGCAGAAATAATAATCACATTAGTGTGCGTGTAGTAGTTATGGTATGAAAAATATTGAAAACATACAACAGAGTGTAGCAAATATTTGTAAGCATTTAAAGTGCAGCAGTCAGCTTGACTTGTCCATGCAGATGTCAACAGGTAAAAGTGCCAAATAGTTTTTTTTTTCAAGTGCGCAGTGTACGTGAACGTTACTCCCATGGGAGCCAAGATCTGATCGTGACAATGTAAACTAAGTGCATTGCCTCATAAAAACTCTAGTTTTAAGCTACATAATACACGTATTCTTTGACATCTCTCACGTTAAGGTGCATGCTTATTTTGCAACATTGTAAATACATGGCACACAGGTATTAAGTATGTATCATAGTAGAGTCACGCATGCATCATTACTCAAATAAATTCTTTCGACAAAATTTTCTTTGAAAGGTGTTTGGTCAGATAGAGACAGCGAGAGAGTTTTCTGACTACCGCTGTGGTGACGTGGCGTCATTTGGGACATTTGGCGCAATATCAGGAAAGGCAAATTAGACAGTGTCATTACCATATCCTAACCGTAGTCCTAACAAAACAAATTTATTAATAAAAGAATTAATTGGGTCAAAGTTAGACATGTTAAATTTTAATTCACGCAGTTTTCTAGTTTTACAATCGACCCGATCCTGAGTATAAACACTAGCAATTTCTGGAAGTGTGTGAATTTCAAAAGTGTGTGATTTATCTGAGATTGATGTCAAAGTTGCACGAGATCAGAACAATGCAACCAAATCTCTAAATGACGTCCAATCCCTTTCACAAGTTGCGGTTACAAATCTGTGGATCTGTTGTGAGCAGAGGGTTAGAATGTTTTATTGTTACTTTGAAAAATTATGTGAGTGACATTAATCAAAAGTCGTGAGTCACAGTGCGCTCTTGCTACACAGCTGCCAACTTAGTACAGTGAATGGTTCAATATGATAGGAAATAAATAACACCAATCTTTAACATTCTGAACAGCTGATCGTAACATAAGTGTGGTTTCTTTAAAATATAACTGTTTGCAAATGATCTCTCTCAGTATCTAATTATTGGCAATACTTTTAAAAGAGCTATAACATCTGACTACGGATTTGTCTGAAATTGACATATGGTAGAAAGACTAGTTTGTTTTTTTTGCACACAGAAATAATGCCATCTAGTAAGACACAAAAGATATCCAGCGTTCAGTTGCCCACTGATCGTTCAGGATATCAACTTCCTCATGTTCCCAGCATCAGCATTTGGAGAATACATGCTCTTTATACATCTTTTCTTTAAACCAGTTTAGTCCAATGTTCAAGTTTGAGCCTGCCTGTATCTATCTAGCTTCAAAAGTGAAGTATACATTTATCTTAATAATCAGCTTCTGATTCAGTGCTATTTTTTTGGTGCTCGCAAGAATTCTATCACAAACCAATTAGCATAAAAACTGCCACAAATTTTTGGAAAGCTAACGAACTACCCCCCCCCCCCCCCTTTTCCTGTTTGTTTGTTCTCGTAAGTATATACAGCAATCATATCAGGTGACGCCCTCTTTTCAAGAACGTTCAAGACCCTGGGATTCAACTTTTTTTGGTTTTTTTGATGTAATCACATTGAATTTTGGGTAAACTGTTCGTCATAATGTAAACTGAAAAAGCGTGTGGTGATTTTCAATAACAAGTGTAGTTTTGTCAGAGGAATGAGTCAAAGTCTGGTCCCTTTGATGTATTGAGTGATTGTCATCAATGCAACTCAATACGTGAATAGCACCACAGCAAAACATAAATCACACGAAATGAGACCCGCATTTTCAGTCCGATTCGTATACAGTCGTTACATTTTAGTTTAAAAGGCTTCATAGTGAGAAAAAAAAAACAATGTCTGAGTTGCTTCAGAACCGTCTATACATATTCATAAATTTATCGCATTTCGACGATTAGTCTTGCAGAAATCATGCAATACAAATAACATATAAAGGCTTTGAACACCCTTGCGACTCAATCCACCAGGGCAGATGAATATCAATCTCTGTTAGCATAACACTAGAGGTAACTATGTTTTTCCCACTTAATCGAATTCTCTACACTATAGGGATAATTGATCAGTGGTACTGTGAATGAATTTATATTTCGGTTTGTACAACACTAGAAGGGCCATAGTGTTTATTTTTCTACCATATCGATTTTCTCCCATCAATGGTTTTCAGTGGTGTACATTATTGCAGTATATATATATTCAAAAAGAAGGATGATAATCCCACTGAGAAACACTTCACACTATGTGGTATATTGTCAGGACAGTTGAACTAATATTAACAGTACAAAGTCTTAGATTATCTTAACATTTGAAATGTAGTCATTTAAAGCGATATGGTACAAAGGATATGTGATTTACCGCATAGGAAATGCCTGGTCATCACGCTGTGAGAGCCAGTTAAAGTATTTATGTTGAGCTTTTTAATCATATTATACACCACAATAGACGTGGTTGTAGTGCCATATGAAGAACGGTCATACCATGTCCCAATATGTTTTTGTTATTCATTGCTATTCACAGGTCCATGATGTTTTTACTGCGACTGGTTCTGTTCCTATCGCTAAACAGTTGCGCATTTCTTATTCCTTTCAACAATGCAAAAATAGTTCATATTTACAGTCTTATATATATATATATATATATATATACAGTCAGGCCGCGTTTATCTGGCACCATCTGTTTTTGGTCATTTTGCCGGATTAACAAGGCTGCCAGATTAACAAATCACAGTATAATTCACCAGGATGTATGGAAAATAAGAGACCAAATTTGCACCTAATAATGAGTAAATAAAAATATAATCACATACACGTATTACCAATCATATGAAATTTTAATAACGAAACGTGCAAATTATAGGAAAAAAGGAAAAATATTCATTCAGTGTATTCATATCCATATCCATATCCATATGTACAATTAATGTTACGTTCAAAATTAATAGAGCGAGCCGGCATAAATGTGCCAACCGCAATGTTAATCTCACACATGTATTTGGACATATTTTGCCTTTAATAGCTTATTTTGGCACAAAGAAATCCGAAATGGTTTTTTTTTGTTTACTACGCTCACTTTTCGAATCTTTTAACTGTTCTTCGATGCGCCAAACTTTTGCTACGTCGTCACCACAAAATCCCTCATTGGATTGTGGTCATTGCAATGAACTTCAGCCATTTAAGGCGGGAACAATACAATGTCTAATCAACTCGGAACTTGTTTGGAACACGTCAGGTGATTGTTGATTTTGCCGTACGGCGCAATCAGGTACATGTATGTTATTGCAAGGTATATGTTCCATTGAATATCAAGTGACGGATTAAAGAGGCAAATTACATTGAAAAACGCTCTTTTGTTCTGCAATTAACATGCCAGTGACGAAATTCAAGGGTGCCGGATTATCATGTAGTAAATCAATGGGGGAAATCCGTTCACAGCTCATTGCTGCCGAATTTCAAGGGTGCCGAATTATCAAGTGACGCTTAAAGGCGGCCTGACTGTATATATATATGTATATATATATATATATATATATATATATATATATATATATATATATATATATATATATATATATATATGTATATATATATATATATATATATGTAATACAATATCAGGCCTATCGGATTTCGCAAGTACTACAAGACAGTCAATTACAGCAGCTTCAATCAGTCTGACCTGGCTTGCTTCTGTTTAACAACATTTTCATCATAAAATTATCAATCAATTTCACTTTGGCGTCATCGGCAATATATCCTATGTGTTGTTTGTTGATTTGGATTGCCTGGCTCTCATAAATATTGACGAAGTCGCCAGATGGTTGTTCTTGTTGCCTGTGGCCAGTAACGACCAACAATTTCGACTGACTCCAGGGAAATCAAGACTAGCATACAGCCATTTTCATAATATTGTGTTCAGTTAAGCAGATCATATTCTGGTACATGTATATCGCAACATATTCGAAATAAAGCATGACACACACTAAATGTGTTCTGAGATACAACCATTGACTGCATTAAAGAATTCCAAATGGAAACAACAGTACTGGTGAATGTAGTATTTATCCTTTAGTGAACCTCGTAGCATCCACGAATAGGTCTTTGTCCTGTTCTCCAGTAATCATGATTGCGTCATTGTCTGTTGCACAACGGCAAGGAGCACGTGAAGGGGTGTTTATTTTACAATTACTGTTCATATACTTCCTCTCTTGCATCCCACAGATTTTTAGTTCTTTTCGAGGTTTTGCTGGAATTAAATATACCAAGATTGCTATTTTTGTCTTGCGGTCGGTTTGAATAATAAAAACATTTAGTATCTTTTTATTGCTGGTGCTTAAATCTCTGCTTCATTTGGCACTGTTGCAGAGAAGATGCTACTCTAATACTTTGACGATCAAACCGGCCTGTAGCGACCAACAGTTTCGAATCTGTACTTGTACAATTCATCAGTTATGTCCTTCCTTAAATGGTTCAATCCAAACATGAGGGAAGATGCATGATGCTTATAATCAACAGCTTACCGCAGCACAAGTTGTTGACTAAATCCAATACGACAACCATCTATGGGTAAAGCACTCTGGCTGGATACATCCTTCACGGCAATCAATGGTCATGAAACTCGTTTTTGGTATTTCACTTCTCACCAGTCGTTTTTGAAAGCATGCCTAAAGTGTACATGTATAATGTATGTATATGTGCATGTGTGTATAGCTCTATCTATTTATGTGTGTTCCTGGTTAGAAATTATTTAAGAGACCAACTGTTGTAAAATGAAAAAACAAAAACAAAAAAAAAAACAAAAAAAAAAAAAAAAAAAAAAAAAAACAAATAATAAATGAGACCTGTATTGACTGTGAACCAAAAAAACTGCACTCCTAAATTCGCCATATATTAGTAACAATGGCATATTACTTATTCTCATATTCACTTTGCTAACATATTTCTATAAAATAGCCTTATAGCCAACCAGTGGAATGACGTTTATGGCTCACTGTTCTCGGAGGCACACAAAGAAGCTTTTTTGTGTATCCTTGTTTTCTTTTTGCGTGATTGGTTTTCTTTTGGTTGCATGTATGCATTTTTAAGTAAGTCTATGATGTACAAAATTGCACGGTTGCATTACTAAAGCAAATACAATTCTTCAATAATTACAAGTATAATACGAGTGAAAATATTAAAAAAGTACATAAACGATATCGAGCCCATTAATCTTTAAGATCCTGTCGTTTTACGTGACGTTATTGTTCTGTGAGGCAATGCTGGTTTGTGTTTTATTTATTTTGACCTTGTCTGGTGAACTGGCCATGTACGGCAAGACATGAATGTTTTCAAGCACAAGACCATAAATATTTTGCGTGCGCCACAACAAATTAAGCCTCAGCACGCTGCTTGTGTATATATTCTAGGAGACAGTAGTTTCCCTTTTCTCCACATTGCCAGGTAGCATTATAGCTTGTTCAGTCTGATTTAAAATGTCCAGGTGAGGTGGGTTTTTACTTTTGCAAATTCCGTTATCGGTGCGACTGAATTTACTGTTTTGGAAAACGAGGGATTATCAGGTTTACGCATGACTTGTTTAGCGGCAAGCCAAACGGATGTTGCGTTATATTACTTGAGCTAGCAGCTGAATCGGTGACAAAATTAAAAAAAATGGGGCTGCTGGTTGACTTCTGGAAGTTTAATTGGGACAGTCGTGAGGCCAGGCTCAGCTCTGCCAAATGCTTGTATAAAGATACGTGCATAAAATTTATGATCATTGTACAAAATTCGTTAGCAGTGACCACTATATTGAGTCGGGTGGACTACCTTTATAACAGCAGCCAGGATGTGCGAAGTATCAGCAATACTTCTTGCAATGATTATACACTGCAACTAAATGCGGATTCTGGTGACACCTACACACCCTGAAAGGGGCAAGATTTTTTAAACATAATTATCAAAGATACCAACGGATCTTTGACTTTAACGTGTCCTTGAAGAATAAATATTTCTTATCCTTTACTCAGTTTGCAAACATGTGTGTGCAAGTAGATTAAAACGAAAGAAAGAAAGAATACATGTAATTGATTTCATTTTCCTAAAGAGTCCAGATCCCAAGGCCCTTTGTCTGTAGCCAGTAAGGAGTTACACTTGACCAAAGGGTACACATATGTTTAAAAGATTAATTTTATTTGACTAAAAAGCGCACATTTGTTACCAGTGTACCTGTAAGATACATCGAGTCAATGGCGGTCATACTACACTATTTTCTTGAGTTCCTCTTTTGATCCTTTTTTCGATGCAAATATGACAACAGGGCCATCCCATTTGCGCCGAGTTATTATTACAACTTGAATCTACGTCGAATAAACTATGGGTTTTTTTGAAAGTCAAGGACTTTGTCCACTTTACATCACTCCATCGGGTAGCAATACTTCTCTGCATTCAGGACTTCCGTTGCCAAGAAGAATGGAAATGTCCAAATTTCAAGTTCATTTCTAGCCACATTGACATTGACATATCTTTCATCCAGTGGCCGTGCTGACAGCCTGTTTGAATTTGATTGCAAATGCATGGCATGATGGATGTTCAGAATATGTATGTAACTCGTCATATTCACATATAGTTGTCATATTTTGAGAAAGTTGAAATTGGAATGAATTTGGATATCAATTTTAATAAGTAATGGTCACTGATTATCTGCTGTCCTGTTTATTGCTCTCTAATTGCCTGGTAATCACATAAGCCTATTACTTCACTGCCCAGTACCGGGAAATCACGTCCGTTGACAGAATAGCCGCACATTGCTTCACTAATTGTATCCAAGTATAAGGAATAAAACTAACCAAATCTGATTACGAACTCTCACCAATGATTAAAAGTGATAAGCCTATTATTGGCCTACCCTGATGACACAAAAAAAAATAAAGTGTCCAAGGCTTAGAGCAACCTTTACCGACAAACTATAGTCCAATCGCATAGATGCACTTGCCAGAGTACATAGCTAAATAGCTTGAAAATATGATTTTTTTTATTACAAAACTAGGTGAATTTAGAACAGAGTCTTCAGATTTTCTAAACCCAACATGGATTTCACCACTAGTACACCAGAAGCTAATCTAAATATGTCAAGCTAACTCCTCGTAAACTCATGGTTTCAGGCAGATTTTGTGAAGATATCTATTAAATTAGCCCCAACTGGTGGTTTCATACTTATGTTTTTTGTATGACGTTTCCTGGTCGTAAGCACGGAAATATTTGCTCGCTATATTTAAAAACCTTTTGAGGATGATGAATTCCGTGCAGTACTACAGCCCCAAGAGTTACGTACTTCTTGCTGATATCGGTGATAGGACATCGGGGAAGCCAGAGTGCAAGCTTCTTTTATGCATTTGCAAACCCATGCGCACTGGAGTTTTCATTGAATAGTTTATTCCACGCTGCCAACACACTCAAAACTCCTATAAAGATGAACAGTAGTTATATTCGGCATGTCGTTACAAATCATGTGGGTTAGGGTTTTGAGTCATTTACATTAGAGGTGCTCAGACTGCTGGTATACCGAGAAAGTGCAATAAATGTTGTACATGACCAGGGAATTTCACGGGTTTTGCCGTTCAAGATACTGGTCATAGAAGTGCAAGCGATTACCATAGAACCAAAACACCCTCGGAAATTCCAAAATGCTTGGCTCATTGCTCGTAAGAATGACAGTTAACTTATTTTCTCAAAAACAAAAACAAACACAAAAACAAAACAAACAAACAAACAACAACAAAAAAAACGGAAAAAAGTGGGGGAAAAAAAGATATAAAAAAACAAAAAAAATAAACAAACAAAATCGTGAAATTTAGATAAAGAAAAACACATTGGCTTTATCTTAATCCGACTTCCATGGAATATAGAAAGGAATCCAGGTAACAAAGCTGGTATTTATATCTGTAAACAAGTGCAAGCGGTTTAACATTTGCGAGATCATCATGTTTGAAACGCTGATCTCAATGGGCAGGTGTGGGACGCCTCATGTGAAAACGATGTTTTAGATATAAGCCTACTGGACAAAGCGCTTATATCCAATATTCAGTCATCAGATAAGGATAATCCTCGGAAGAATGTCATATTTTATGTGCACAAATGAAAAGTCAGTATTGCTTGGGGAAAGCTTCTAGTGGAAATTAAACCTATTCCTAAGCCCAGTATGTGGACTGACCTTGACAAAATAAGTCAACGTGCACCATGCAAATACAGTTACTCTCAAAATGACCAATAGGAAAAAAAGAACTGGGGAACCCATGCAAATGTGATACAACTAGAGCTACTGTACATCAATTCAAAGCTTATATCCTTTATTGTCTCAATATAAATAATGGGCCAAAGTAAGTTAGTGGATGAATATGCATTATTAATTAGCCCTTTTGGAAAATGAATCCGAAAACTATCCCTCATTATAATTTAAAATGAAAGTTAACTGGCCATGATAGCAATGTGCCAAATGTAAGAAAAAAAATCATGCCTAACAGAAGCAAACTGGTGGTACTGAGGTTTTTGCATTCTAGTGTAATGGGACAGGGCGCAATGATGGCTACTGTTGTTGTAATCGAGTTTGTTGTGATCAGTTTTTTTTTCGTGCCTTTTACGTTCTGTTTTGTGTTTTTGGTACAAATGCAATAAGAATCAGATCCGGTGAAACATCCCAATCCATTGATGGATGATAACAGCGTTCATTGCATTCCCTATACAGTTTTTGACATGACAAAACCAATAAATGTGAAGTGCTTTTGTTACAGTATATAGAGCCAGTCAGTGCTGCGAGATGTCGACTCACTACGTGTTGCATATGATGTATGTTACGTACAGAAGGTATATGTTGTAAAAATAGACCTACAAATGTATTGTATTGTATATGACCTCATTGGGACAACCAATTGAGAGGAACACGCTTTCTCTTGCAACAGAATATACTAAAATAATAAAGTTCATCACAAAACATAATAAATATACTGCAATGAATGACAATATTCAAAGCAGATAATACAATATAAAGAGATTAAAAACCCATATATCATATGCTTGATGAATCAGAGGACTTGACACAGTCACACTATGAAAACTATTATGGCATAAAGATTTTAATATTGACTGTTCAGTATTGTACTTCCCCTGCAAGAAAGCGAGTTCGGATGAGCGCGGTAGATCACTTACTAGTTGCTGTTTGCTGATCTGGTGCTGTAATGATGTGCAATTATAGGGATATTATATATACAAAGGCGTTAGTCCATGTAATCTTTTCCATATCAAGACAGACATGCATACAAAAATTAAAACGCTGCAGAACACACATTCAATAATAATTCTTCAATGTGTAAAATATTGCAATTCTAGATCGACTTTATGTTAGAAAGGAAATGTTTCTTAAGACACTGAACCGACCCTTTTAGATTCCAAGCACAGCCATGGATTTTAATTAAAGAGTGTTTAGTTGACCTTTACAACTTACAACTTTTTGGCAACTTAAGGAGATTCCCTGATATTGATTGTTTTCAGCGTAATCAAATATACTTTTAGAGGATAAGGAAGACTACCAACTCTGAGGTCATAATCAACAATTATCTTTGGATTCATCTCAATGTACAAAGGAATATATAAAATTTTTGAAGGTCTCAAAAGCGTTGTTAACCTTTCAAGATGAAGAAACACAATTAATATGACATTGTTGGTCATACACGTAGATTTAAGACATTCCATATTCCTTTATAATAATCCAAACGAAACATGAAATTTCAAGAACTTACTTGTAAATTGAAAGCGGAGATGTCTACATTTTTTTAGTCAGCGTGTCTTCATGCAAAGATTTGATACCTTGTTCCACATTTGTTAGCCTGTAGCCAATGTGACATTTTAATTTTAAACTTCAAAAAAAAATTGAGCGCGCAATCAACATTTTTCTAAGTGCAATAAGGTAAATCAATCGCACAGTAACACTGCTCATTGCAAAAGTATCATGTACCTTGTAGCTCAATTTAAAATTATTTAATGAATTGTTTGCATTAGAGAAAACAACCAACTTCAGAAAATATCTTGGTTGTCCATGTGCAAGGTGCACAGTACTCTTCCATGATTTCAGTAAAGCTCCTCTTTTGCGTACCTTCTTCCATGATTTCAGTAAAGCTCCTCTTTTGCGTACCTTCTCCCATGATTTCAGTAAAGCTCCTCTTTTGCGTACCTTCGATGTTGCGGAAGCTATATGTTTGATTTGATTTGATTTATTTATTATTTTACCAGGGGGACTGGTTCAGTGTACCAGACACTGATCTCCCACCAGGCCCTGGATGGTACAATGAAGATACATAAAATGACAATATGAGATGATGACTAAAATAAACACAACTCAGTTAAATACAATGTGATAAAAGCTTTGAAAGACAATTAAAAGTATAGAAGTAAACATAAAATAGCAGGAGTACATAACCACAAATAATGTAGATCAATATGACAATATGAACTGTATCTGGGTAAATAAAATTTGATAAAAAGGTATACAGCTATCACAAGATAGTCAAGATCTACTTGGCAGCTGTTTTGAATTGGGGAAGGGAGGGTAGTTTTCTATTTTCAGGGGAAATAGAGTTCCAGCAAATAGCTCCTCTGTACGATAAGCTATTTTTGCCATAATCTTTATCTATGGAAGGAATACAGAAGGAGTTTGAGGTGGCTGCTCGGGTAGAGTGAGAGTAGGCATCGTTAGTTCGTTTAAATTTTGAGGTGATAGTATTTGGGGCCAAATTGTGAAAAACTTTGTACATGAAAATTTGGAGATGGATTTTGCGTCTTTCTTTAAGGGTGGGAATATGACTCATATTGTGTAGGTCATCTATTGAAGTATATCGGTCCATTTTGTTTATGATTCTGAGTGCTCTGTTCTGTAGAATTTGGAGTCTGTCTTGCAGGTACTTGGGGCAACACCCCCAAACGATATCACAGTAGTCAAAATGTGGACGAATGAGGGATTTGTATAATGTAAGCATCAGAACATTAGGAAGGTAGTTTCTCACTCGACCCAGAGCAGCTATTTTAGCATTTACTTTGCGAGTGATGTAGTCAGTATGTTTAGCAAATTTGAGTGAGCTGTCAAGTATAACACCAAGATATTTGAATTCATGAACTTGTTCAATGGTTTCATTATTAACCTTAATTTCAACAGGGTTTGCATGTTTAACTTTGTATGGAGTCCCAAAGAGCATGACTTTTGTCTTTTTGGTGTTCAGGGTCAATTTGTTCCTTCCAAACCATTCAGAAACCAGGGAAATTTCACTGTTCAGAACGTTTTCAATTTGGACGGTGTTTTTTGCTGAAAAATAAAGAGCAGTGTCATCCGCATATAATGAAATGCTACAATTGGTCATAGTAGTGGGAAGGTCATTTATGTAGAGTACAAAGAGGAGCGGGCCCAGAATTGAACCTTGGGGAACTCCGCAGGTGACCTTCTGTGGTTTGGAGATTTTACCATCTATGACCGTATGTTGGTTTCGGTTGGACAAATATGATTTAAACCACTCGTGCTCGACATTAGAGATACCATAGCTCTTGAGCTTATGAAGTAGAATAGGATGGTTAACAGTGTCGAACGCCTTTTTCAGATCCAGAAAGAGAACTCCACAACAACGGTCCCGATCAATGTCATTCTGTAGAACATCTACAAAGTGGGCAAGGGCCGTTGCCGTGGAGTGTCCCTTTCTGAAACCTGACTGGGACTCATGAATAAGATTATGACTAGTTAGGAAAGAGTAAAACTGATCATGCACAGCACGTTCAAGAATTTTCATTGATACTGGTAAAACTGAAATCGGACGGTAGTTGTTCACATCACTATGTTGACCATCCTTAAAAATGGGGGTGATTTTGGCCACCTTCCACTTATCGGGGACTATGCCAGTAACAAGTGATTTGTTGAAAATATGAGTAAGGGGCAGAGATAGACTATTGGCGCCTGCTTTTAGCAAACGTGAACTTAAGTTATCAAGGCCCGTTGCTTGTCCAATTGTTAGGTGTCTTAACTGTTGTGACACAAAATCTGTGGATATGGGGGAAAAGTGGAATGTGGCTTCAGTTTTGTTACCAATATTAGGGGGAGTATTGTTTGGGTATTTAGAAGCTAGTTGATCACCAATACTGGCGAAAAAGCTGTTGAAAGTCTCAGCCATTTCCTCAGCATCAGTGACTTCTGTGTCGTTATTCACCAGTTTTGAAGGAAAGTTGGAAGACTTTGAAGCATTTGATGGGATAATTTTCTTAATAACTTTCCACAGATCTTTATGATTTTTGCCACTGTTGTTTATAGCATCTTTCACATATTCTTTTTTCAAATGACATACCATGTTGTTTACCTTATTTCTCAGGTTTCTAAACTTAGCCCAGTCTTCTGCTGCTCCAGAGTCTTCCGCTTTCATTCTGAAATGGTCTCTATCACAACATAGGGACCTTAATTCAGTAGTAACCCACGGTGGTTCACCGTCTCTCACTTTGATGTTAACAATAGGAGCATGTTTGTCACAAATTGGTAAAAAGATATTCATAAAATTATCCCAAGCTTTTGTTGGGTTTAGTTCATTTAAAACTGGTGTCCAATTTGAGTTTATTATGTCATTTTCAAAAGCAGTGTCACTGAAATGACGGTATGTTCTAGCTTGAATTATTTTTACTTTGCCTTTTGGTCTTGCACCTTTTCTAGAGAGATAGGTGAGTGAGTGGTCACTTAGCCCACATCTTATTACACCAGAGTGATTTATCATGTTGGTAGAATTTGTAAATATAAGGTCAATTATTGTCTTAGAGTGTTCAGTGACTCTGGTTGGTTCATTTATGAGTTGAGAAAATTGTCTATTTTTCACAAGTCTAGAATTTAACGTGCGTGCAGTGTCTTTATTAGGACTATAATCCATGTTAAAATCTCCCAGGATTATTGTCTCACCACACGGACTGAAATGATCAATGGCAGTCTCAAGATCATTTACACTGTCTGGAATAGAGGACTGGGGGGGGGGGGGGGGGGTCTGTATATGCCATATAGTGATACAGGTTTGGATTTTGGTATTTTCAGCGACACCGCCAGGAACTCTAAAGCAGATTCAGGAGTAAAATCCTGGTCAGGTTCAATTCTCTCATATGAGAATTTTTCAGAAATGTAAAAGCATAAACCTCCTCCTTTTTTGTGTAATCGGTCCTGTCTCACAAGGTTGTACCCAGGGATGGCAACTTCAGCGTCAAGGTAGGTATCATTTAGCCAGGTTTCGGATATGAATAAAATATCTAGTGCTTTGTTGAATAACATAATCCTGAGCTGGTCAATTTTTGGATATAAACTGCAAATATTTAAATGGCCGATTTTTATTCCCTTTATATTTGCTAGCTCTTCAAGTAGGTTGCCATTGTTAGGCTCAGTTTGCTGTGGCTCATATATAATCTCGTTTACCAGTTCCTCAAAGAAGGAGTCGGAAAAGTTTGGCAGTGAACATTTAGGAGAAGAGCTACTAAGATCATTTTGCTGTGAGCCACCTGTAGTGTCAAAAAAGCTATCTGTAAAACAATGAGCTGGCAGATCACAGTGTAAGCAGATCCATGGAGTGTTTGTCTCCATAAGGTAATTGTAATATTGTGGTTTTACTTCACCACAACGGATGTGGAATTCCTGGAAGCAGCCAATGCATCTTACTGCCCTATGTGTTCTGGCTATGGCTCTGTAGCACTTTGCACAGGGTCGCCTCACAGGTCCTGGATTTTTCTGTATGTCTCCAGAAAGCAGAATCATAGTATTATGTTGTACATGGTAATATTCTGAAAGCCGTACAGTTAAATGTATAAAGCCCAAGTCTTGTGTATGGGAGAAAACATGTCCAGCTGTAATGTTTGTAAACATGTCTGTGACCCTAGTGTTTAACAAGAGAATGGCATGGGTCAACTGGGTGTGTGACCCAGACAGAAAAGTACAATTTAGTGGTAGATCCATGGTGTATTGATTCCAGTGTGGATCATGATCACTAACTAAGTGACCTGAGAGTAACAGAGTCCACAAACACACATAGTATAAGGACACATCGGCACAGCCAAGCTTGAAATTGTCTCTCATGATCCTTTTTCTTCTGATCCATGACCAGGTATTGAAGGACCCTATTGTTTGTCGGAACTGCATTGGGTCCATGGTTGACCGACCACCAAAAAATGTTAAGAGTCCTGATTAGTGCTGGCACCTGATGAATAGGCTTAATTAAGCCAACTGCTGGTAAACCAGATAATATTGGATCTAAAATATCTGATTTATGGTAAAATATCCATCTGCAGCAGCATAAAAAGTAGACATGCAGGATCAGTGGTTATTTAAAAAATATATAATCCAAGTTTTAAAATCCACATTGGCCAGAAATCAGGTAAAAGCTGTGAAGGTATCGGATCACTTCCAGAGGCTGTGATAGGCTGTCTTGACCTCAGCAATCTATTCCAATCTTAGGTAAGACAATGTGACACTTAAACACTTTCATATTTAATATTTTGTTGTTGTTTTTTCGTTGGTTTTTATGAGTGATATTAAGATTAAGGAAAACTTAAAGTCCTATGTTTTTGATGAGATGCATGGCTTCGCTTTATGACCTTTTAAAATACAAAAATGTCTAAGCTATGAGTTTGACTGACAAAATATATCACTTCTTTTGCAGCCTTTTCTGACAAGGAAACAGCAATGGACATGTGGTTTCAGTGGTTAATAAAGAATGACATATAAATGTTAATGATATCAGACCTGAAAATCCATGAATATGTTTGTTAGCTCTTCATTGTATAACAATCGTAAAATACACTTAGTTGCCACAGATGCACAGAAAATTGACACTAGGGAGGCTGATTGATTGAATTGATGGATTGAAACGTTTTATTTTAAAGCCAGGGTTACATCTCAAACATAATGTACATGAGCACATAGACAAATAAACATACAGATACCCCCGTAAGTCTAAAATGAACATACCAGGCCACAAAAAAGAATTGTGCTAAAATGTCAGCATATGCTGACTTATTTCCATAGCGGTCCCATTATACAGCATTTGGCACGCCATATAAATATATACAAATTTGCAATACAATGCCAGTGTTTCTAACTTTATTCCAATTACTAAAAGAAACAGAATGCTTCAGCTCCAGTGAATGTGAACAGGCAACTGATAACGATTTCCTAGATAATATCTCCATATTTCTCAATTGGAAGCAAAGACATATATATTTCGTTCTCCCATCCTATCAGTAAAGAATTGGTTACACTTGGTTTAAACATATTAATTATATATATTATATAATTTATATTGGGAATTGATTACGCTTGTGAGCTGTATATAGATACTGGAATTTTGTTTTCATATGGAAACCGGTGCCAATGTTAAAATTCAATAAAATAAAACGTTTGTCTACCTTGACTTCCTACTTGAGTAAGAGCATATAACAATTTATTCTGCCTTGTAGTATATGTATACAAGCTTCTGGCCAGTTGTAAATCATGGAAATAGTCAGGAGCTAGGCCAGTTGTAAATCACGGCAATAGTCTAGCCAGCTATCCGATATTGCAAGTATTGCGGGGTTCCAGGACTTAGCTAGGTGACTTGTTTTCGTCCATTTTGGGTGGGAGGCTTCTGACATTCGCATGTACGAAGCGCAATCCCCTCAATTTGTAGCCATCACATTGATCATGGTGGTCTTGATTAGGATCAGGTTGTTCCATGTAAGTACTTTCACCATGAAAATGCATACTTTCAATTAAGTTTCATAATTCACTTTCACCTGATGCAGCATTCCATCTTGCTGGAATCTCATTGAAAACGCTATCTCTTTAAGAATTAGCTTGTTTAACACATGAAAGGCAAGTCCGTCCATGGCAAGCCATATGTTGTAATTTGTTTGAAATCACCAGGGCTCACCTGACCACATGTCTTGTTTACAAGGTTATGACCCTATATCTAATATTCATACCAAGTTTTTACCCTTATCATATCTTTCCTTTATGTGTAATTAACATTTGGAGCTGTTGCCAATTGCACTCTGTCAATGTACCATACGCTGATCATTGTCGCCTGTTTATTTAGCTTTAGGAGCTAGTAGATCAGGCCCAGGTGACTTCCTGTCACTTACACCACTGTGTCCCATGTTTGAAAATTATTCCGAATCTCCTTTTCGACAACTACTGTATCTGTCCTAATTTCCATCCCTGTATGTTGGGATTTAGTATAGTGGGTTTGGCTAACCTAATGCACCTTTAAGAACTGATAATTCAAATTTAGGCATGATAACAGTAACATGGTTTGGTATGGGTATCATCTTGATCAAATGATTCTACTGAAAATTGCAGAGTGCAGAAAACCACGTTCATGCAGTTGCTTTTTCCTGTGGAAGCATATGTATGGAGAAAAAAGGGGATAAGTTTGTGCACATCCTCATTCAGCATAATGGAATGTGCACGTGTGACATTTGTGACACAGCTGACTTGGATGGTACTATAGCTGATCCCATCGTTCATTTTAAAGCATGCATAAACTAAATGAAGAGACAAAAGTAACAGATTAACTTCCACCTAAATAATTTAGAGGTCTCCTTTGTATTTTGGAGAAGTCCTTGTGGTGAAAATAATGAAGTTTCTTCTTTGGATACACCTGTGATCACTTTGTGACGTTTTTGTATAGTTTGATACTTTAGCTTCAACATCGTAAAAACTCTTTATGTAAATCAAACATTTAAAGAAGATTAAGCTGCAACATTATTTTTGCATCAAGGAGTTGTTTGTGTGGCTATGATAATGACCTATGCTAGTGTGCCATGGTGCCAGGCAAACTGGGGAACCACCGACCAGACTCACTTGCGAGGAACTGCAAAGCATTAGCCACAAAGAGAAAATGGGTCAATTCAGTCTGATCACTATTGCTTATTGTTCTCACAACTGGTTCTAAACAGGTGGGTCTGTAATGTTAGCCATTTTTTTCAAATAAATCTCATGCTTCATTAGAAGCAACATGGGAACACGCAAAGTATGGCTACGGTTAACGTTCCAACGTTAAAACGAGATTCGTTATAGAAGGAATTCGGCGTGACAGGCATAACAAGAGTGGTGGAGGTTTCGTCGTAGAAGGTTCAGGGAAATCGGAAATCAGTGCATCATGATCTCAGGTGTTATTGAGAAATGAGTTAAGGCATTGCATCTGATGCCCTTCAGTTTGACTAAATGCTGCTGGTTTGTGTTTTTGTTTATTTTGCTTGTTTTTCTCTCTTCTTTCTTGACATATGAGGTGATTACCCAGACCTAAACATATTTTAAGAGACAGATTGCATACACAATACTAGAACGTTTTGTCATACAAAACTCAAAAGTGTGCTGAGTAAATCAGTGTATTCATTGTTGGGGAGATTGGTGTAATGAAGCTGCATTTATGCTCAGATTAGGCTCTATGTTGGATTTGTTATATACAGACAAAATATAGTAAGGGCAGGTTTTTGGACCCACAGAACAGACAATGGAGACATTTAGAGCACGGTATATCGCAATCTGAACACTGAATGATGTTTCTATCATGTAGATGAAGGGATTAATCTGCTGAATAACTTAAGGAGTAGTGCGCATGGTTAACACAGATACAGCAGTCGGTATTGTGATTGACAGAAATAATAACCACATGGGTGTGCGTGTAGTAGCTATGGTATGAAAAATATTAATAACATACAACACAGTAAAGCAAATATTTGTAAGCATTTAAAGTGCAGCAGTCAGCTTGTCTTGTCCATGCAGATGTCAACAGGCAAAAGCACGAAATAGTTTTTTCAAGTGCACCGAGTATGTGAACATTACTACCATGCCAGCCAAGATCTGATTGTAAAAATATGAACCAAGTGTCTTGCCTCATAAAAACTCTAGTTTTAAGCCACATAATACACGTTTTCATTGACATCTTTCACGTCAAGGTGCATGCTTATTTCCAACATTGTAAACACATGGGACACGGGTATTAAGTATTTAGCATTGTATAGTCACGCATGGATCATAACTCAGCAAAACATTCTTTTGACAAAATTTTGCTTTTAAAGGTGTTTGGTCAGAGAGAGAGAGAGAGAGAGAGAGAGAGAGAGAGAGAGAGAGAGAGAGAGAGAGAGAGAGAGAGAGAGAGAGAGAGTGAGAGAGAGAGAGAGAGAGAGAGAGAGAGAGAGAGAGAGAGAGAGAGAGAGAGAGAGAGAGAGAGAGAGAGAGAGAGAGAGAGAGAGAGAGAGAGAGAGAGAGTTCTCTGACTACCGCTGTGGTGACATCGCATCATTTGGGACATTTGGCGCAATATCAATTTAATTCACGCTAGTTTTACAATCGACTCGATCCTGAGTATAAACACTAGCAATTTCTGCAAGTGTGAATTTCAAAAGTGCATCATTTATCTGAGATTGATGTCAAAGTTGCACGAGATCAGAACAATGCAACCAAATATCTGAATGACGTCCAATCCCTTTTACAAGTTGCAGTTACAAATCTATAGATCTGTAGTGAGCAGAGGGTTAGGCTCTTTTATTGTTACTTTGAAAAATTATGTGAGTGACATTTATCAAAAGTTGTGAGTCACAGTGCGCTCTTGCTACACAGCTGCCAACTTAGTACAGTGAATGGTTCAATATGATACAAATATATCTCACCTATCTTTAACATTCTGAACAGCCGATCGTAACATAAGTGTAGTTTCTTTAAAATTTAACTGTTGGCAAACAATATCTCTCCGTATCTAAGTATTGGCAATACTTGAAAAAGAGCTATAACATCTGACTACGGATGTGTCTGAAATTGACATACAGTCGAAAGACTGGTTTGTATTCTTTTGCACACAGAAATAATGCCATCTAGTAAGACAGAAAAGATATCCAGCGTCCCGTTACCCCACTCATCGTCCAGGATATCAACTTCCTCATGTTCCCAGCATCAGAATTTGGAGAATACATGCTCTTTATACATTTTTGTTAATAATTTGCTTCTGATTCAATGCTATTTTTTGGTGCTCGTAAAGATTCTATCACAAACCAATTAAGCATAAAACTGCCACAAATTTTTGAATAGCTAACGAACTACCCACTCCCCCCTTTCCTGTTTGTTTGTTATCGTATGTATATACAGCAATCATATCAGGTGACGTTCTCTTTTCAAGAACCGTCAAGACACTGGGATTCAACTTTTTTGTTTTTTGATGCAAAGACATTGAATTTTGGGTAAACTGTTCGTCATAATGTAAACTGAAAAAGCGTCTGGTGATTTTCAATTACAAGTGTAGTTTTGTCAGAGGAATGAGTCAAAGTCTGGTCCCTGTGATGTATTGAGCGATTGTTATCAATGCAACTCCATATGTGAATAGCACTGCAACCAAACATAAATTACACAAAATGAGACCCGCATTTTCAATCCGATTCGTATACAGTCGTTACATTTTAGTTTAAAAGGCTTTATAGTGACAGGAAAGCAACCGAGTTACTTCAGAACCGTCTATACATTTTCACAAATTTATCGCAATTCGACGATTAGTCTTGCAAAAATCATGCATTACAAATAACATATAAAGGCTTTGAAGACCATCACGACTCAATTGACCAGGGCAGATGAATATAAATCTCTGTTAGCATAACACTAGAGGTAACTATATATTTCCCACTTAATCGAATTCTCAACACTATAGGGTTAAATTGATCAGTGGTACTGTGAATGAACTTATATTTCAGTTTGTACAACACTAGAAGGGCCATAGTGTTTATTTTTCATACCATATCGATATTCTGTGTCAATGGTTTTCAGTGGTACACATTATTGCAGTATACATATATTCAAAAAGGAAGGATAATAATCCCATTTATAAACACTTCACACTATGTGGTATATTGTCAGGACAGTTGAACTAATATTAATTATAAAAACTTTTAGATTATCTTAACATCTAAAATGTTTTTCCTAAATAGTCGTTTAAAGCGATATGGTCAAAAGGAGATGTGATTTACCGTAAAGGAAATGCCTTGTCGTCATGTCATGAGAGCCAGTTAAAGTATTTATGTTGAGCTTTTTAATCATATTACACATCACAACAGACGTGGTTGTAGTGCCATATGAAGAACGGTCATACCATGTCCCCATATGTTTTTGTTATTCATTGCTATTCACAGGTCCATGATGTTTTTACTGCGCCTGGTTCTGTTCCTACTGCTAAACAATTGCGCATTGATCACATTATGACTGTCCCTCTTCCAAAGATCGCATTAATTATTTCTTATTCCTTTCAAGAATGCAAAAATAGTTCATATCTACAGTCGCTTTTATATATATATATATATATATATATATATATATATATATATATATATATATATATATATATATATATATATATGTAATACAATATGAGACCTATCGGATTCTGCAAGTACTTCAAGACAGTCAATCACATCAGCTACAATCAGTCTGGCCCGGCTTGCTTCTGTTTAACAACATATTCATCACAACATTATCAATCAATTTCACTTTGGCGTCATCGGCAATATATCATATGTTTTGTTTGTTTATTTGGATTGCCTGGCTCTCATAAATATTGACGGATTCGCCAGATGGTTGTTCTTGTTGCCTGTCGCCTGTAACGACCAACAATTTCGACTGTCTCCAGAGAATACAAGACCAGCATACAGCCTTTTTCATAATACTGTGTTCAATTAAGCAGATCTTATTCAGGTACATGTATATCGCAACGTATTCGGAATAAAGCATGACACACTTAAGGTGTTTTGAGATTTCCAGATGGAAACAACAGCACTGGTGAATGTAGTATTTATCCTTTAGTGAACCTCATAGCATCCAGGCATAGGTCTTTGTCCTGATCTCCAGTAATCATGATTGCGTCATTGCCTGTTGCACAACGGCATGGAGCACGCCAAGGGGTGTTTATTCTACCATTATTGTTTATATACTTCCTGTCTTGCATCCCATAGATTTTTAGTTTATTTTGATGTTTTGCTGGAATTAAATATACCGAGATTGCAATTTTTGCTATATTTTCTTGCGGTCGGTTTTGAATTATTAATACATTTAGCATCTTTTTATTCCTGGTGCTTAAATCTCTGCTTCATTTGGCACTGTAGCAGAGAAGATGGTAATCTTATACTTTGACTATCAAACTGGCCTGTAGCAACCAACAATTTCGAATCTGTACTTGTACAATTCATCAGTTATGTCCTTCCTTAAATGGTTCAAACCAAACATGAGGGAAGATGGATGGTGCTTATAGTCAACAGCTTACCACAGCCCAAGCTGTTGTCTAAGGCCATAACGATAACCCTCTATGGGTAAAGCATTCTGGCTCGATACATCCTTCATGGCAAACAATGGTTGTGAAACTCGTTTTTGGTATTTCACTTCTCACCAGTCGTTTTTGAAAGCATGCCTAAAATGTACATGTATAATGTATGTATATGTGCATGTGTATATAGCTCTATGTATTTATGTGTGTAGATGGTTACAAATTATTCAAGAGACCAAAAAGTTGTAAAATGAAAACAAAACAAAAATAAATGAGACCTGTATTGATTATGAACCAAAAAAACCTGCACGCCTAAATTTGCCATATATTAGTAACAATGGCATATTACTTATTCCCATATTCACTTTGCTAACATATTGCTATAGAACAGCCTTATAGCCAACTAGTGGAACGCCATTTATGGCTTACTGTTCTCAGAGGCACACAAAGAAGCTTTTTCTGTGTGTCCTTTTTTTTCTTTTTGCTTGATTGGTTTCCTTTTGGTTGCATGTATACATTTTTAAGTAAGTCTATGATGTACAAAATTGCACGGTTGCATTACTTCTGCAAATACAATCATTCACTAATTACAAGTATAATATGATAGAAAATATTTTAAAAAGTACATAAACGATATTGAGCCCATTAATCTTTAAGATCCTGTCGTTTTACTTGACGTTATTGTTCTGTAAGGCAATGCTGGTCGGTGTTTTATTTATTTTGATATTGTGTACTGGTCATGTACGGCAAACATGGATTTTTCAAGCACAAGGCCATAAATATTTTGCATATTTTTTAACATAATTATCTGAAATACCAACGGAAATTTGACCTTAACGTGTCCTTGAAGAATAAATATTTCTCATCCTTTACTAAGTTTGCAAACATGTTTACAAGTACATTAAAACGACCGAAAGAATATATGTAACTAATTTAATTTTCCTAAAAAGTCCAGATATTTTTTGTAAGTTTGTTAAATATTATATGTATTGGGTTGTCAGTTGATGTAGATACCAGAGCTCCCAAGGCCCTTTGTCTGTAGCCGATAAAGAGTTTCACTTGCCCAAAAAGTAGACATATGGTGTAAGAATAATTTTATTTGATTAAAAAGCGCATATTTGTTGCCAGTTTACTTGTAAGATACATCGAGTCAGTGGCTGTCATGCTACACTGTTTTCTTGATTCCTCTTTTGATCCTCTTTTCGATGCAAATATGACCACAGGGTCATTTCCCATTTCCCCAAAATTATTATGGCAACTTGAATCTACGCCCAATAAACTGTGGTTTTTTTTTTTTTTTTTATTTTTGAAAGTCAAGGACTGTGTCAACTTTACATTGCTCCATCGGGTAGCAATACTTCTCTGCACTCTGGACGTCCGTTCCCAAGACGAATGGAAATGTCCAAATTTCAAGTTCATTTCTAGCCACATTGACATTGACATATCTTTCATTCAGTGGCTGTGTTGACAACCTGTTTGGAGTTGATGGCAAATGCATAGCTTGATGGGTGTTCAGAACATGTATATAATTCGTAATATTCATGTTTAGTTGTCATATTTGGAGAGAGATGAAATTGGAATGAATTTGGATATTAATTTTCATAAGTAATGGTCACTGATTATCTGCTGTCCTCTTTATTGCTCTCTAATTGCCTTGCAATCACATAAGCCTATTAATTCGCTGCCCGGTACCGGGAAATCACGACCGTTGACAGAACGGCTGCACATTGCTTCACTAATTGTATCCAAGTATAAGGATTAAAACTAACCAAATCTTATTACGTACTCTCACCAATGATTGAAGGTGATAAGCCTATTATAAGCCTACCCTGATGACACAAGAAATAAAGTGTCTAAGTCTTACAACAACTTTTACCCACAATATTCTCCAATCGTAAAGATGCACCTGCCAGAGTTCATAACTAAAAAGCTTAAAAATATTTTTTACGAAACTAGGTGAATTAAGAACAGAGTTTTTCTTAGAATTTTCTAAATCCAACATGCCATTCACCACGAGTACACCAGAAAGTAATCTAAATATGTCCGGATAACTCCTCGTAAACTTATGGTTTCAGGCTGATTTTGTGAAGACATCTATTAAATTAGCCCCAACTTGTGGATTTATACTTTTTTTTTCTATGACGTTTGCTGGTTGTAAGCACGGAAATATAAGCTCGTTATATTTAAGAACCTTTTGAGGATGATGAATTCCATGCAATACTACAGCCCCAAGAGCTACATACTTCTTGCTGATATCGGTGATAGGATATCGGCGAAGCTCGATTGTAAGCTTCTTCTATGCATTTGCAAACCCATATGCACTCTAGTTTTCATTGAATTGTTTATTCCACGCTGCCAACACACTCAAAACTCCTATAAATATGAACAGTAGTTCCTATTTGGCACGTTGTTACAAATAATTTGAGGGAAGGTTTTAAGTCACTTAGATAAGAGGTGTTCAAACTGCTGGTATAGCGAGAAGTTGCAAAAAAAATGTTGTAGATGAGAAGAAATTTCACGGGTTTTGGCCGTTAAAGATATCGGTCATAGAAGTGCAAGGAATTACCATAGAACCAAAACGCCTTCCGAAATTTCAAAATGCTTTGCTTATTGCTCGCAAGAATGAGAGTTAACTTATTTTCTCGAAAAAACAAAAAACAAACAAACAAACAAAAACAGAAAAACAAAATATAAAAATAAAAACAAAACAAAACAAAACAAAACAAACAAAAACAAAAACTAAAAAAAAAAAACAAAAAAACGAACAAACAAACACACAAGCATGAAATGTAGATAAAGAAAAACAGATTGGCTCTATCTTAATCTGACTTCCATGGAATATAGAAAGGAATCCAAGTCACAAAGCTGGTATCCAATTTTTCATATCCGTAAACAAGTGCAAACGGTATTACCATTTACCAGATCACCATGTTTGAAGCGCTGACCTCAATTGGCAGGTGTGGGACTCCTCTCATGTGAAAAACGATGTTTTAGATATAAGCCTACAGGACAGAGCGCCTTTAACAAATGTTCAGTCATCAGATAGGGATTATCCTCGGAAGAATGCCATATTTTATGCACACAAATAAAAAGTCATCATTGCTTGGGCGAAAGCTTCTGGTGTTAATAAGTACTATTTCTAGGCCCAGTATGTGGACTGACCTTGACGAAATAAGTCAAGGTGCACCACGCAAACACATTTATCCTGAAAATGACCAATGGGAAAGACAGAATGCAAATGTCATACAACTAGAGCTACTGTACATCATTCCGAAGCTTAGATCCTACACTTTTTTGCCTCAATCTAAATAATGGGCCAAAGTAAGATAGCGGATGAATAAGCATTATTAACTAGCCCTTTTGGAAACTGAATCCTAAAACTATCCCATTTTATAATTTAAAATGAACGGCAATTGGCCATGATGGCATTGTGCCAAATGTAAGAAAAAAATTCATGCCTAACTGAAGCAAACTGGCGGTACTGAGGTTTTGGCATTATAGTATGATGGGATAGGGCGCAATGATGGCTACTGTTGTTGTAATCGCGTTTGTTATCAATTTTTCATTCTTGCCTTTTACGTTCTTTTTTGTGTTTTTGGTACAAATACAATAAGAATCAGATCCCGTGAAACATCCCAATCCATTGGTGGATGATAACAGCGCTAATTGCATTCCCTACACACTTTTTGACATGACAAAAACAATAAACGGGAAATGCTATTCGTTACAGTATATAGAGCCAGTTAGTGCTGCAAGATGTTGAGTTACTACGTGTTGCGTATGATGTTGTACATTACGTACAGAAGATATATGTTGTAAAAGTAGACCTACAAATGTATTGTATTGTATATGACCTCTTTGGGACAACCAATTGGGAGAACGCACTTTCTCTTGTGCCCATGCAACAGAATATACTAAAATGATAAATTTCGTCACAAAACATAATAAATATACTGCAATGAATGACAATATTCAAAGCAGATAATACAATATAAAGAGATTAAAAACCCAAATATCATATGCTCAGAGGACTTGACACAGACACAACATTAAAAACTATTATGGCATAAAGATTTTATTATTGACTGTTCAGTATTGTACTTCCCCTGCAAGAAAACGAGTTTGGATGAGCGCGGGACATCACTTAATAGTTGCTGTGTGCTGATATGGTGCTGTAATGATGTGCAATCATATTGATATCATATATACAAAGGCGTTAGTCCATGCAATGTTTTCCATATCAAGAAATACATGCATGCAAAAATTAAATCGCTGCTGAACACACATTCAATAATAATTCTTTTATGTGTAAAATATTGCAATTCTAGATTGACTTTATGTTAGAAAGGAACTGTTTCTAATCACACTGAACCAACCCTTTTATTTTCCAAGCACAGCCATGGATCGAAATTACACAGTGTCTAGTTGCCCCTTACATCTTGCAACACTTTGGGCAACTTAAGGTGATTCTCAGGTATCCTTTGTTTTCAGCTTAATCAAATATATTGTCGAATAAAAAGAAATAAACCAGAACGGTAGTCACAAATGATCTGGAGGCATTTCTGTTCCATTCATATTTGAGGTACTTAAGTACATGTATATTTTAATAGATTAAAAGACTACCAGCTCTGAGGTCATAATCAACAATTATCTTTGGATTCATCTCAATGTACAAAGGAATACACACAATTCTTGAAGGTCTTAAAAGCGCTGTTAACTTTCAAGATGAAGAAACACAATTAAGATGACATTGTTTGTTATACACGTAGATTTAAGACAGCACGGAAGCACTTTATGTCTTTCTAAAATACAAATATGTTGACGTTATGAGTTGGACTGACAAAATACATCACTTCTTTTGCACCCTTTTCTGACCAGGAAACAGCAATGGATATGTGGTTCCCGTGGTTTAAAAAGAATGACTTTTAAATGTTAATCATATCAGGGCTGAAAATCCATGAATATATTAATCAGTTCTTTATTGTATGACAATCCTAAAATACACATATTTGCCACGGATGCACACAAAGTTGTCACTAGGGTGGTTGATTGATTGAATTAATTGATTGAAATGTTTTATTATAAAGCCAGGGTTCATCCTAAACATAATGTACATGAGCACATAGACAAATAAATGTACAGATACCCCTGTAAGTCTAAAATTGACACACCAAGCAATAAAAAAGAATTGCGCTAAAAGTCAGCATACACTGACTTATTTCCATAGCGGTCCCATTATCAAACATTTGGCAGTAAAGTAAATATTACGATATGTCCTAAGACACGCCATATAAATATATACAATTTTTTAATACAATGCCAGTGTATTTAACTTGATTCCAATGATTAAAAGAAACAGAATGTTTTGGCCAAAGTGAATGTGAACAGGCAACTGATAACGATTTCGTAAATAGTATTTCCATATTTCTCGATTGGAAGCAAAGACAGACATATTTCGTTCTCCCATCCTATCAGTATAGAATTGGTTACACTTGGTTTAGACATATTATATATATTAGGAATTGATTACACTTGCAAGGTGTATTTAAATACTGGAATTTTTCTTCCATATGGAAATCGGTGCCAATGTTTATTTTCAATAAAATAAAACGATTGTCTACCTTGACTTCCTACTTGAGAAAGAGCATATAACAATTTGTTCTGCCTTGTAGTATATGTATGCAAGCGTCTGGCCAGTTGTAAATCGTGGAAATAGTCAGGGGCTAGGCACGTTGTAAATCATGGAAATAGTCTAGCCAGGTATCCAATATTGCAAGTATGGCGGGGTTCCAGGACTTGACTAGGTGACTAATTTTGTCCATTTTGGGTGGGAGGTTTCTTACATTCGCATATACAAAGTGCAGTCCCCTCCATTTGTAGCAATCATATTGATCATGATGGTCTTGATCATGATCAGGTTCTTCCATGTAAGTACTTTCACCATGAAAATGCATACCTTTAATTTAGTTAAAAGATAATTCACTTTCACGTGGTGCAGCATCGCGTCTTACTGGAGTCTCATTGAAAAAGCTATCACTTTAAGAGTAAGCTGGTTTAAGACATAAAGGGCAAGTCCGTCAATGGCAAGCCACATGTTGTAATTTGTTTGAAATCACCAGGACTCACCTGACCACACGTCTTGTTTACAAGGGTATGACCCTATATCTAATATTCATACCAAGTTTTTACCCTTACCGTATCTCTCATTTATATGTAATAAACACTTGGAGCTGTTGCCAATTCCACTCTGTCCATTTACCATACGCTGATCATTGTTGCCTGTTTATTTAGCTTTAGGAGCTAGTAGATTAGGCCCCTGTGACTTCCTGTCACTTACACCACTGTGTCCCATGTTTGAAAATTATTCTGAATCTCCCTTTCGACAACTACCGTATCTGTCCTTATTTCCATCCCTGTATGTTGGGATTTGATAATGTGGGTTTGGCCAACCTTATTCACCTTTAAGACCTAATAATTCAAATTTAGGCATGATAACAGTAACATGGTATGGTACGGGTATCATTTTGATCAAATGATTTTACTAAAAAATTGCAGAGTGCAGAAAACCACGTTCATGCTGTTGCTTTTTCCTGTGAATGCAAGTGTAAGGAGAAAGCAAGTGGATTTGTTTGAGCACATCCTCATTCAGCATAATAGAATGTACGATTAACGTTCCAACGTTATAACAAGTATCGTTTAAGAAGGAATTCGGCGTGACTGGCAAAACAAAAATGTGGAGGTTTTGTCGTAGAAAGTTCAGGGGTATCGGAAATCAGTGCAGTTTGATTGAATGCTGCTGTTTTTTGTTTTTGTTTCTTTTGTTTGTTTTTCTCTCTTCTTTCTTGAAATATGAGGTGATTACCCAGACCTAAATATATTTTAAGACATAGATTGCATATACCATACTGGGACATCAAGTCATTCAAAAATCAAAAGTTCTAAGTAAATCAGTGTATTCAGATTTTGGGAGATAGATAGAATGTAGCAGCATTTACCCTCAGATTAGGCTCTATGTTGGATTGATGTATATAGATAAACTATAGTAAGTGCAGGTTTTTGGACCCACAGAACAGACAAAGGAGTTCTTTAGAGCACAGTAAATTGCAATGTGAACGCTGAACAATGTTTCTATGATGTAGACGATGGAATTAAGCTGTTGCATAAATAAGGGGGTAGTGCTCATGGTTAACACGTATACAGTGGTCGGTATTGTGATTAACAGAAATAATAATCACATGGGTGTGCGTGTAGTAGTTATGGTATGAAAAATATTGATAACATACAACACAGTGTAGCAAATATTTTTAAGCATTTAAAGTGCAGCAATCAGCTTGTCTTGTCCATGCAGATGTCAATAGGTAAAAGTGACCAATAGTTTTTTCAAGTGGGCAGTGTACTTGAACATTACCACCATGGCAGCCAAGATCTGATCGTGAAAATATGAACCGAGTTCATTGTCTCAGAAACAAAATCTAATTTTAAACCACATATTACACGTTTTCATTGAAACCTTTCACGTCAAGGTGCATGCTTATTTGCAACATTGTAAATACATGGCAGACAGGCATTATGTATGTATCATAGCACTGTCACGCATGCATCATAACTCAAAAAAAGTTTATTTCGGAAAGAAAATTCTTCAAAATGTGTTTGATCAGAGAGAGAGACAGAGAGAGAGAGGGAGAGTCTTCTGACTACCGCTGTGGTCACGTGGTGTCATTTGGAGCAATTTCCTGAAATGTTAAGAATTAATTGGGTCAAAGTCACACATTTTATTATTGTAATTCACACAGTTTTGTAATTCGCAAACCGACCCGATCCTTAGTATGAATACTAACAATTTCTACAAGTGTGAATTTCAAAAGTGCGTGATTTATCTGAGATTGATGTCAAAGTGGCATGAGATCAGAACAATGCAACCAAATCTCTAAATGACGTTCAATCCCTTTTAAAACTTGTGGTTACAAATATGTGGATCTGCATTGAGCAGAGATTAGATTGTTTTATTTTCACTTTTGAAAATTATGTGAATGACATTAATCAAACGTCGTGAGTCAGAGTGCGGTCTCGCTACACAACTGCCATCTTAGTACAGTGAATGGTTCAATATGATAGGAAACAATCTCACCATTCTTTAACATGCTGAACAGCCGGTCGTAACATAGGTGTAGTTTCTTAAAAATATAACTGTTTGCAAACGATATCTCTCGGTATCTAATTTATGGCAATACTTTCAAAACAGCTATAACATCTGAATACGAATGTATCTGAAATTGACATATGGTCGAAAGTCTGGTTTGTATTCTCTTGCACACAGAAATAATGCCATCTAGTAAGACAGAAAAGATATCCAGCGTCCCGTTACCCACTCATCGTCCAGGATATCAACTTCGTCATGTTCCCAGCATTAGATTGTGAATAATATGTGCTCTTTATACATCTTTTTTTTTTTTAAATCAGTTCAGTCCAAAGTTCAAGCTTGAGCCTGCTTGTTTCTATCTAGCTACAAAAGTGAAGCATACATTCATCTTAATGATGAACTACTGATTCAGTGCTATTTTTTGGTGCTCGTAAAGATTCTATCACAAACCATTTAAGCATAAAAATTGCCAAATTTTGGGAAAGCTAACGAACTACCCCCCCCCCACACACACACACACACACTTTCCTGTCTGTTTGTTATCGTATGTTTATACAGCAATCATATCAGGTGCCGTCCTCTTTTCAAGAACCTTCAAGACGCTTGTCTTACTATTTCGTAAATGATCCTGAATCTGACAAGGTTAAACTGGTATTTGGTTTGGTCTCATCACTATCATTGAAAACTGTTATCCACTTCTCTTTTCATGGAACCCTTATATATTTGGTAACAATTTGAACATTCAGGCATTTTCTGCACATATTGCAGTGCAGTAAGTGTTCCAAGTGTAGTGAAACTGATGTTGTTTTTTATAATTGTCTGATGAATATAGTTTGTTATTATGAAGGTCATGTCAGGTTGGCTCAAAGTGTTTAATGTACTCTTTCTCTGTCTCTCTTTTGTATAAATAATTAACATCTAAATCAACTGACTGACAAGTTGAACTACGTCTTATTATAAATGAAAAAATTTAAAACTGTTACAGGAAAACAGTTATACTTACAGTTACCTTTAGGAACATTTCAATCTTGAACATTTAAATGTCCTTTCAAAAATACTTTTGGAAACCAACTTGAAATGTGACTGCTATCCTTACAAATTTTGACTATTGTAATGCATTTTTGACTACGTTTTAATGATTTGAAGCCTAATGTCACTTGCTTCTGGCTGATGTTTAACATTTGAACCAATGTACTTACTATATTTGGAAATTCAAACACTTTCCTTTTTGAAATACTCTTAGTTTATCTCCTTTAAAACAACATCATATCTTTAACTACATGCCTAAAACACATCGAATTATATAATCATGTTGTTTAGATTCTTATTGATGGTCATTTTAGGCCTAGAGGGCTTTTCTGATGGATTGATGTTGGTGTTGGTGTCAGTGTGTGGACTTATATAGATGATGATCATTGTTGAGATGGTGGTTGCAAGTAGTACCTTTTTAAATACTGAATTTTATAGACATTTTCAACAAGTTAAGAACCTCCGCTTACAAATTCTTTGATGTGATGCAAATTTTGGTCCCTTTTCATAAATTGTATGGTCCTGTATGTGCATGAATGATACAACTGTTCAAGCCAATTTACTGAAATAGGCCTATAATTTCAAACAAAACTTTTTGCATTCTGTCATGTGAAAACTAGATAAGGTTTTTTTCCCCCCTATGGACCTTTGCACTTACGTTTTGGTCTCTTTTGGGTAAATACGAACTATATATGTTTCAGCTATACATACCAAGGAACATTGCCTTTGGTCGGAATTGACTTGGATTTGTTTCATTAGGACTACGGTTTGGATATGGTAATCACACTGTCTAATTTGGATTCACCATTTCTGATTTTTGATGTGAAGACATTGAATTTTGGGTAAATGCGTGTCGTGATTTTCAATAACAAATGTAGTTTTGTCAAAGGAATGAGTCAAGGTCTGACCCCTTTGATGTATTGAGTGACGGACATCAATGCAACTCCATACGTGGATAGCACCATAACAAAACAAAAATCACACAAAATGAGACACACTTTTTCAGTCCGATTTATATACAGTCGTTACTTTTTAGTTTAAAAAGGTTTCATAGTGACAGAAAAGCAGCCGAGCTGCTTCAGAACATTCTATACATATCATAAACTTATCGCATGTCGACGATTAGTCTTGCAGAAACCATGGGATACAAATAACATAAAAAGGCTTTGAAGACCCCTACGACTCACCAGGGCAGATGAATATCAATCTCTGTTAGCATAACCCTAGAGTTAACTGTGTTTTTCCCACTTAATCGAATTCTTTACACTATAGGATTTAATTGATCAGCCGTACTGTGAATTAATTTAAATCTCTGTTTGTTCGACACCAGAAGGGCCATGTTGTTTACTTTTCTTACCATATCAATTTTCTCTTTCACAGGATTTCAGTGGTGCACATTATTGCAGTATATATATTCAAAAAGAGGGATGATAATCCCTTGATAAATACTTCACTTAATGTGATATTTTGTCAGGACAGTTGAAATTATATTAATTATTGAAAGTATAAGGTTATCTTAACCTTTGAAATGTTTTCTCAAATAGTCGTTTTAAAGCGATATGGTACAAATGATATTTGATTTACCTTAAAGGAAATGCCTAGTCGTCATGTCGTGAGAGCCATATAAAGTATTTATGTTGAGCTTTGTAATCATATTACACACCACAACAGACGTGGTTGTAGTGCCATATGAAGAACGGTCATACCATGTCCCCATATGATTTTGTTGTTCCTTGTTATTCACAGGTCCATGATGTTTTTACTGCGACTGGTTCTGTTCCTACTGCTAAACAGTTGCGCATTGATCACATTATGACTGTCCTTCTTCAGAAGATCGCATTAACTATTTCTTATTTCTTTCAACAATGCAAAAATAGTTCATATTTACGGTCATTTTTATATATATATATATATATATATATATATATATATATATATATATATATATATATATATATATATATATATATATATATATATATATATAATTCAATATGAGGCCTATCAGATTCCGCAAGTACTTCAAGACAGTCAATTACATCTACAACAATCAGTTTGGCCCGGCTTGTTTCTGTTAAACAGCATATTCATCACAAAATCATCAATCAATTTCACTTTGGCGTCATCGGTATTATATCCTATGTGTTGTGTGTTGATTTGGTTTGGCCTGGCAGTCATGAATATTAACGGAGTTGCCAGATGGTTGTTCTTGTTGCCTGTGGCCTGTAACGACCAACAATTACGACTGTCTCCAGAGTGTCAAAGACTGGCATACAGCCATTTTCATTATACTGTGTTCAATTAAGCATATCTTATTCAGGTACATGTATATCGCAACATATTCGGAATAAAGCATGACACACACTAAATGTGTTCTGAGTTACAACCATTGACTGCACTAAAGATTTCCAGGTAAGAGTGGAGACAACAGTACTGGTGAATGTAGTACTTATCCTTTAGTGAACCTTGTGGCATCCAGGTATAGGTCTTTGTCCGGATCTCGAGTGATCATGATTGCGTCATTGTCTGTTGCACAACGGTATGGAGCACGCCAAGGGGCGTTTATTCTACCATTATTGTTCATATACTTCCTGCCTTGCATCCCACAGATTTTCAGTTCATTTCGAACTTTTGCTGGAATTAAATATACAGAGATTGCTATTTTTGTCTTACGGTCGATTTAGCATTATTAATACGTTTAGTGAGTTTTTATTGCTGGTGCTTAAATCTCTGCTTCATTTGGCACTATAGCAGAGAAGCTGGTACTTTAATACTTTGAAGATCAAACTGGCTTGGAGCGACCAACAATTTAGAATCTGTACTTCTAGAATTCATTAGTTATGTCCTTTCTTAAGTGATTCAAACCAAATGTGAGGGAAAATTTATAAGGATGATGCTAACAGTCAACAGCTTTCCACAGTCCAAGCTGTTGACTAAGGGCAATACGATAACCTTCTGTGGTGAAAGCATTCTGGCTGGATACATCCTTCACAGCACACAATGGTCGCGAGACTCATTTTTTGGTGTTTCACTTCTCAACAGCGGTTTTTGAAAGCATGCCAAAAATGTATATGTGCATGTATATATATCTCAATGTATGTATGTGTGCACATGGTTTAAAATTATTTAGGAGACAAACAGTTGTAAAATGAAAAATAAATAAATCACAATAATAAATGAGACCTGTATTGATTGTTAACCAAAAAACTTCACCCCTAAATTCGCCATATATTAGTAACAATGGCATATGACTTTTCCCCATATTCACTTTACTAACATATTTCTAAAAACAGCCTTATAGCCAACCAGTGGAATGCCATTTATGGCCCACTCTTCTCGGAGGCACACAAAGAAGCATTTTCTGTGTGTCCTTTTTTTTTCTTTTTGTTTGTTTGGTTTTTTTTGTTGCATGTTTGCATTTTTAGTAAGTCTTTGATGTTCAAAATTGCACGGTTGCATTACTTCTGCAAATAGAATCATTCAATAATTACAAGTATAACATTATGATTGAAAATGTTTAAAAAAGTACATAAAAACTATCGAGTCCATTAATCTTTAAGATCCTGTCGTTTTACATGACGTTATTTTTCCGTGAGGCAGTGCTGGTTTCTGTTTTATTTATATTTATCTTGTCTGGTGTACTGGTCATGTGCGGCAAGACATGAATTTTTTTAAGCACAGGACCATAAACATTTTGCGTGCACACAACAGTTTGAGCTTCAGCATGCTGCTGGTGTATATATTCTAGCAGACAATAAGTTTTCGGCTTTGGGCAAAGGTCCCTAACTTTTGCGACCATGGAACGGCAGGGTCTCGAACCAGCGACCTTCAGTATCATTCACGTAACTATGTAATTTTATAAGCAATACCAAAACCGTTTGTACTTCAGCACCTGACTAGGCCTAGACAAACTTTCCTTATGTTCAGTATTTGAACACATCAGTAAATGTTTGATGAAAACATTAAATCGAATTCATATTCTCATTAAATGCATTTATTGATATGTTGAATATTCTTCTTTTATTTACATCACTGAATGCATTTAGTGTTATCATCAATTGCATTTAATGCTATCATCAAAACGATGTCATGATAAGACTAAATGCAAAATCATTTAAACATAACATGAATCGATTTATTGTTATGATTAAATAGACGTTATTTGGTTTTATGTTGAAATCCATTTGATGTTAATGATTATTGCGAATTCAACATATCATTAATTACTTCTGGAACAAGAAAAAAACGGTCCCTTTTTGGTCTGTATTAATTAGAAGACTAAATATTCAGTGATAACACTAACAACTTATGATCAGATAAACCGGAAGTGACCTTGGTAAATTCATAATAAGACTAATTCTGTTGAATCATTTCCGTGCGACCTTTCACACGTTACTTCCAACTTTTGGCACGTGCGTATCTAAATCCAACTGGCAGCGTATTCTATGCAAGTTAACCAATGAATGATTATCTTCTCCTGTACAGTTAATTGTAATGTTACCCTTTTGTACGTTGACAGAAATCGAATGTATTGTTTGTCGTATGGCCTCTTAAACACCGAAAGAAGCGCTGGTCGCAGTTGCTTCCGCCATTTTATAATGATGGTGATGCATTAGTCTGTTACAATGATGGTGATGAATTAGTCTGTTACAATGATGGCGATGCATAAGTCTGTTACAACGATGGTGATGCATTAGTCTCCTGCAGCGCAAGGAAAAGACAGAATGGGTAATGGAAATGCAGCATCGTCTGCACGCCTGGTCCACTTTAAGAAACCTACATTCCATGCACCCAATGTGACAATTATGATTTACCTGTTTGTCCTGAGTCAGTAAATATAAAGGTGACGTTAACCAGCAACTTGCAGGTCTTTATGATTTAAGCTCCGTTCATTGGGGGGGGGGGCGCATTTATTGTGGCCCGGGTTTCATTTAAACATTACATGATATGGAATTGAACACTTCATTAATTCTATTTAGTGCTAAGATTATATATCTGGGTACTTCAGCATATGATCAAATCGATTTGATGATATGATTAAATGCATTAAGATGTATGTGTGAATATACCACAGTAATTCAAAACAATATCTCGATTTAGTGACATCATTAAATGCAAATAATATTATAAGCTCGATTTTGTCTTATAAGTACATGAAAGAAAACGTTAGCAGAATTAGACATATATCTTCTATACATTTCATGATAAAATCAAATTGAATTACTGTTATCTTTAAATATTTGATGTCTCTAAATACTTAATGTTATGATCAAATATTTAATGAAAACATTAAATAGAATTGGTCATATCACCAAATATTCGATATGTTCAAATAAGGAATAAAGGGAGTAATGGCGTTCCATAATATATATATTCTATTTGTGTCTTTTTGTCCAAACCATTTCCTAGTAGTCATTACCCTATTTAGCAGTCCGAACTTTAAATATATGTATATATATATATATATATATATATATATATATATATATATATATATATATATATATATATACATATATATATATATTAGACAGAGTCATTACCATATCCAAACCGTAGTCCTAACAAAACAAATCCAAGTCAATTCCGACCAATATATATATCACATCAATTGTACACATCTCAAAAATGGCATTCATTACATATGTTACGAAATACCGTCTAAAATTTGATTTTTCAGTTAGATCTGAGAAAACTCTGCACCTAAATGCCTACTTACAGTGTTCACAATGCCCTGTATCTATCTTCAGGGATCAATTTATGTATTTGAAAAAAAAATAGTTGATGTGTTTTCTTCGAATATTAGATATGACAAACTGGATTTTACACCAGACACCTATCTCTCTCTCTCTCTCACACACACACAAAAAAGGTCGATATACCTTTCATGCTGTAAACCGCCACCTTGAAGTCTGTTAGTCAAGTGAAACATGCTTTTGTGAACCTGTTATCTCGTATTAATGGTAAATGTGAACGTTGATTGATTATAAAGAGTCTCTCCCATGCTGACAACAAACGATTGTATTTGTGTCGTTTTGGCCAGGACCACTTCCTAGTAGTCATTACCCTATTCCCCAGCCCAAACTCTTTACTCTCCATAAGCTACCCTGTCCCTGTCTGACTTATATACATATGGAAGTACTTTTGTCTATATTGCACACGTCCCTCTGTAGAATTTTGACATAGGCTCTATAAGCCCAAATGAATTAAAGGGTCTTCAGTAGGTAACTACTGAGAACATGTTTCGCACCCTATTACCCGTACATGTCTTTCTGAGTAGTGGCTCCTTGTCTGAGCTAAATATTCAGCAAAGACAGCCCACATAATAATTAATAAATATGAACGTGGTGAATAATGAATTAGCTAAATACGTGAAGTTTTGCTTATAAACACAGAGCTTCATTATGACAGAAGAATACCTGTCAAACAAACCATAATTACTAAACTTTCTCTTCAAGATAAGCTCAAACCCAGCAAGCACACGCGGGGCTAATTACCTGCTTTATCAGATTAATTAGCATAAACAAACACTTGGGGACATGTCTAAGATAATATGCAACCCCCAATTATCCCTCGTATCCCGAGTTGGAGCCCAGTCAATGTATTAAGCATGTAAAATTCGTCATGTGAAGACATTCATAACTTGACTTGCCCCAGGTTTTGCTGTGACTGAAGTCATATGTTTTACACGGTGGTCGAAAATGAGTATTTCATGCTGGGATCTCTTCAAAGCAGTCCACAAGTTTTTTATATTGAAATATACATGGAACTCAAGTTGGACCGAAAAGAAACATGCCCATATTGTGATATATTCAATTGAACATATTAGGTGTCCTAACTAACACATAGGGGAACCTTTTGCATGATATGCATCAACACAAAATTGTTACCTTGAGACTGAGTGAAGAGATTTCCTCCTGCTGCACATTTACGCATCCCCAAGATATGCAGAGAATAGCTGTTGACCTGGGCCTTTCTCAATTTCTGTGGGACCGGAGGCATGATTCTACTTGTATGAAAAGTCTTTTATATTTTTTAAGATAAAATATTTTTAATCGATGAAAAGTCTTTTTGTGAAAAATCTGAATCATTATGATACAGATGAGCGCGTCTTTTGAAGTGATTATCTCTGAAGTAATTAAATGATTTGCAACCGTTACGTATTGCCAATGTTGATATTCTCATTTGCAAATTGATCCTATGAATAGCTCTGAATCGCAAATGAGACTTGGACTCCCATTGTTGTGTATAACATTGTTTGTATCCAATGCAGGTTGACATGAGGAATGGGCAAGCAGTTCCCAGCAGACCACCTTCCAGACCGGAGAGTGCTTCTAAGCCTAATGTTCCTTTATCTCGAATGATGGAAGAGACATCGTTTAATGAGCGACAGTGTCAGAAAAGACGCAGTATGATTGAGAACATGAGACCATGGTTCAGAGCTTCTCCTCAGAGACCAATCCTCGCACAAGAGAAAGTGAAACATCCATGGTTAAAACAATTATCAAAACAAAAAACACTGCACCAGAGGTTCCAAATGGCAAGAGAAAGCATTAAGAGTGCGCACATGCGGGTACTAATGGAAATGTACTATTATATAGACTACGATGAAGAAGATATTTGTAAATGTATAGAATTTAAGAGACTGGTGGAACTTTTAAAAAAGGACCGCTCAGCCCAAACAATAGCTTTAGAGCAGGATAAGGGGCTAGACCGACAGATAGTCGAAATGATACAAAGAAGAAGACAAAAAGAGAATTATGTTTCTCGGCCAAAACAAGGGAGTGATGATATTACAGGAAAAAAGGAACGTGGAATATACAGTATCGAGAGCAAAATGAAAAATCTTTCCGTTAAATTTAGCAGTCCAACAATTGAAAATGTACAACCACCACAAAGTCCCTTACTAATGAGATCACACGATGAGAAGTGATGTTTCATTTTTAATGAAATCTGTGTCAAATGTGCGAGACATTTGAAAGGGTTCCATAACTGGAAGGGACAAATCGGACCAGAATGTACCAGAGAATGACCACAATGATGTCTTGTATTTCTGAGAAGATGTACTTTGTGATGATAGGGTAAACGGTTCTGGGCGATATATCCTTGTACATCAGGCACATGTATCATGCGATCTTTATTTCAAAGTGTCCCTTCATAGAACAATGGATGTTATTACAGGTGACACCACTTCCGGTAGACATCCAAAAGCCATGGAATAATGTCATTGAATGATGTCATTGAATGAGGCCATTGAATGATACCACTCAATGAGGTCATTAAATGATGCCATTGAATGATGTCATGTAATGATGCCACTGAATGAGGCCATTAAATGATACAGTTGCATGATGCCATTCAATGATGCCATTGAATGATGCCATTAAATGAGGCCATTAAAGTATGGCATTGAATGATGCCGGATTTGTTTATCCTCCAGCTGGCTTTACTTTTGAAGGGCAAGATATCAAACCTAAGTTACCCTTGGTGCCATGTATGACGCACACCATCCCAACAGCATTGTTTGGCACACCGGCAAGCAGAGGACCTAACATAACACTTGAAGCTACATATGGAAAAGCACGGTGGTGTGTATCCCTACAAGTAGCTCTATTGCTACTGTATGTTATTACCACGGTCACTGCATTCTCATTACCATATAAAGGGTTGTCTTATGTCGCTTAACCCATTGTTGTGAACTTCGTGCGTTTAGACAACACACGCAATGGCTGAAAATAGAATTGCCGTACATTCCAGATATCTTGGTAAATTGGTGTCCAGTCCAAGCGTCAACATTTAGGTAATATAATGTGGGGATATTGTGGTGTCAATGTTGTATTTTTATGGTTTGATATAATCTTGCGTCTTTTAATGGATACGTTTTGGTCCCAGAGAAGCATCAATAACATCTGCAGAATGTCTACCAAGAGGCCTTTAGATATCCTGATTGTGACAACAAGGTTGCCGGTGGCTCTTTATATGTATACTCCATAACATATATGTCACCAAGTTTCAGTTGTGGAATTACTTCCCATAATTATACAACAAATATCACACAGATTTTCCCTCTTACGTGGAATATTTTGACAGTTTTATCACCGGCTAGTTACGTATGACATTGTTACATGCAAACCATTCAAGTATTTAATTTAAATTTCAAGTGACAATTGGCTGGGACGTCATTTCCAAGGTCAAAAGAGGTTCTCATTTGTCTCATGTTAAAAAAATCTTCTAAGCAAACATAAAACCCAAGTAAATTGGCACCAAATTGGCACCCAAGTACTAGTATGTGATTATTCGTACGAACAAGGCTTTGAATTTGTAGCAGCTGTCGAATCATACACCTGGGTCAACAAACACGTGATGTAACACTGATAAGGTACATGTAGTTGCTTTCAGGCCCTTTGATTAACAAGATCTCAGTTGTGACATTACCACTTTGCTTCTAAAATGATTGGCCAGATTCTGTTCAAATGTAGTGCAGACGTCCTTTGGCGGTCTCATACATATATATATATATATATATATAGAGGTCAAGAGTGTCGCAGAGCAAGCAAAGCTGTTCACCTGGACCTTTCCTGTGGTCTCTTCAAGGTCTATTTACCAAAAAAATATACATTTGGATTCTATATTATTGCAGTGGGCATCGAATTTCGTCTACATTGCCACTGAAAAAGTTAACTCTTTGGGGCTAGTGTCGGCATTTTTCACACCAAAATGTGCATAGTTTCTGACAAGGAGGCATAAAAATGTCGTTGTCAAAACATGTTTGTATACCTTGGGCGCCTTTACCAGATAAACAATGCGTAGTTTATGACGACAAGCATAAAATGTCGTCTGTCTTAACATATTTACATAAAGTGGGTGCTTTTACCAGATAAACTATATGCAGTTGATGACGAGGCGGCATAACATGTCGTTTATCTTAACAAATTTGTATGCAGTGCGTGCCTTTACTAGATAAGCCATGCAAACTTTAAGAGGAAGTGACATGAAATGCTCTCCCTGATAAAAGACGGGTATACCCCGAGTGCCTTCAACAGTTGAATATAAAATAGACATATGGTTTTTCATAAGACTGTGCACAGCAGATGTAGAGTTGTGGACACTTGGCTATTCAAAGTCATATTTATTGGGTATACGTATTTGCTCATGTCGCTGTTACGCATGTGCTATCTGTTCCAAGCAATTAAAGTAATCAATATTCGACTGATATATGTTATATGACAAAGACACCTGACAAAATCATACCTTCCGTCACGCAGGATCATTCGCATAAATTCTGTACGCATTCTGTATCAAGTATTCGGAGAAGATTACATAAAGCAGTGGTCGGTACAGATCAAGTTAAAATCATCACATTGTGCAAAACTGAAAATAAGAGACGTTCAAAAATAAATGGATAAGCTCAGTCATCAATTCGACTTTTCATTGAAGCAATATCGAAAAAGTTCATTATCCTGGTGATCATTACATGTATGAGTGTTTATTTGATAACGACATGAACATAATATTATAATGTATGTGCTTAACCAAAATACGGTTACAATGTAAAAATACACTTTTCTGTAACATAAACAAAGGTGTCATTGATGTGTCCTTATCTGTATATATGGTGAATACACGAATAACACATTTAAGTTCCTACCAACAAAGTGGAAATCTGCCTAATATATATGGCTTGGGATTTACTGATTTGTCAAGTTAACTGTACCCTTTGATTGTCAACTCTCTTAGATTCATTTGCGCATTACCTATCCATAATTCGCATTTGCAACTGTTAAAATTCCGTTGCTTGGATAGCCTTGAAAAGTGGTGCAGATGTATATTGGTTTGATATAAAAATCTACAAAAAGACTTTTACTGTAGAATAACTCGAATTTTTGTCAAATTACAGAAGCAATGTGGTCATAGTGCTCTGTAAGGAATAGCTTAGACACCAGAGTTGAGATGGAGAATCAACCTGCAGATAGAGAAAATCTACTAGATTTCACACCGGACAAATAGTAAAAGCACAAACACCTTTATACAGGTTTCATGTAAGGTTTTCTTTTGATGGCAAACCTTGTGAAGAACAGTTTACGAAAGCTTCCACCTGCACGTTGTGCAATGGAAATCAAATGTTAAAAAAATACAGTCAACAAAAGAAAACTTGCCATGGGTAACTGTTTCTAAAATAAATGAGCATTTTAAATTTATCAAGGCGTATACACTTGTTGATATTTTCAGACAACTCAAGTGATAAACTTTCCTCCAACAGTTGTAAAGACTTATTCTAGATTTTTTATTTGTTTTGCGTTAGGCTTAAAAACGGTATATCACATATATACACTCTGGCACGAGAACGCGTGCAGGCGTACAAGCCGTGGTGTTACCAATGAAATGATTACAATAAAATCAGACAGGGTCGTTCAAAACTATAATTTGTACATTGTTTTGCTCCTAGAAGTCCAAAGAAAAATGCATGAAGATACCGGCACATACAGATGTCTTCAAGCAGCCAAAGAATGAATTTTCTGTTCATGCATCAAGTGCACCGATTCTGAAGACAGTTGTCGAAGAAGGAAGCTCAGTGACTCCGGATATACTGGTGGAGTATATTTGTTTAGCTGGCTTTATTTCCAAGATAAACATGGAGTGAACTCTTAATGTTTGCAGAACTTACCTGTAGCTGCCGTCTGCCTGAATGGAAGTTGATTATCCGTAGCACCAGGTGGACTTGCCGTATCGATTCGGATGGCTTAGCAATTCCTCACAGATCAGTGTGGACACCGTGAGAGGAAAGCTTCAGGGTACCACTCCCCCTATCACCATTAGCACCGTGAGAGGAAAGCTTCAGGGAACCACAACTTGCAATCACTGTGGACACCGTCAGAGGAAAGCTTCATGGTACCACTAGCCCCTGTCACTGTGGGCACTAAGAAATGAAAGCTTTAGGGTACCAAACCCCGATCACTGTGGGCACTGTGAGATGAAAGTTTCAGGGCACCACAACCCCCCTGTCACTGTTGGTTTCGTGAGAGGAAAGCCTCTGGGTACCACGACCCCTATCTCTGTGGATACTGGGAGAAGAAAGCTTCAGGGTACCATAACCCCCTATCACTGTGGGCATCATGCAGGAAAGTTTCAGGGTATCACATCCCCCCCATCACTGTGGGCATTGTGAAAAAAAAAGCTTCAGGATACCAATACCCTGTATCCCTGTGGGCACCGTAAGTGGAAATCTTTACGGTACCTATACCCCCTATTACTGTGGACATCGTGAGAGGAAAATTTAAGGGCACCACTCCCCCTGTCACTGTGGGCACTTTGACAGGAAAGCTTCAGGGTACAGCAACCCCTATGACGGTGGGCACTCTGAGACGAAAGTGTCAGGAAACCACAACCACCTGTCACTGTGGGCACTGTAAGAGGAAAGCTTTAGGGTACCACAATCTTTATCATGGGCACCCTGAGAGTAATGCTTCCAGGTATAACTGCCCCCTCATCTGTTAAGCAGATGGTGCTGCCACTTTTTGAACCTATTTTCACTAGAATTCCTGTCTTCTTCCAGTTTTTATTGTTGTCAAAAACTGTAAGTGGAATTCATATCCAACGTCATACCATTGCCACATGAATTTATTTTCACTGAAGCTCATCACTACATGCTGCTATTTTTTGTTTTGTTTTTGTTTGTTGTTTTTGTTTGTTTTTTTTTGTTTTTTTTTGTTTTTGTTTTGTTTTGTTTTTGTTTTGTTTGTTTTTTTGTTTTTTTGTTTATTTTGCTGGGGGTTTTGGGGGGTGTTTTTCGTTTTTTTTTTTATTTTTGTTTTTAGTTTTGTATTTTCTTGTGACCAATTTTGGAAATGGCGTAATGATAAGCAAAAATACATGTTAGCATTGTCGAGTTAAAGGAGCTATAAAACATTCATACATAAATAGTTTTCGCACAGCCGTAGAGCAGATTTACTTCAAAATCAGGATACCTTGGGTGGTTTTTATCAAGTGTGTACCATTAGGCAGGCTGTAGTGGTGCTTTTATTCTTTGATATTTCAAATTTACATGAACGCTATGTTGCGTACAAGTACACGAATTTAAGATTTTTTTTTTTTTTTTAGGGCTATTGTTATCCCCAAATCTCTTAAAATGTTGAGGAGAAATATATCGGATAGATCATTGCTTTCAGATCTGAGTTTGCAAATACAATGGTGATCACTAAGACACATAGGATAGCTACAGTACTAAGGTAGTACCATAAAAAATCTCTGAGACCATAGTTTTATCAACAAACAAAAAACTTGATAGGTTGTATATGGTTGGGTCGGCTGGGCACAGGTTGTTCCACACACATATTTTTGTTTTGTTTTGGTTTTTTTTTTCTTGTTTTATTACTTTTTAGTTAATGCTTTTACGTTGAAGAATATTCTTAACAAATGTTCGTATACAAATCATGAAATTTGTCAACGAAAAATAAGAGGTTAAATAGAAAAATTGCAGTCAAAATGGAAGCACAGTGTATAGACGACTTTGAGGCTCACTTTGACAGCATCATGGTAGGAAGGCTGGACAACACACGATAGTGGTCTCTTTCCTTTGATAATGTATATTTCCCATAAAAGGGGAGATTTCTTCAGGACACTGTTCTTTAAACGTTGGAACACAAAATTACAATAATAACGTGGTATTTATGTTTGTATGGGTACACACATACATGAAAACACATATCTATCGGTCCGTGTATATATGTATATATGTAGTTATCTATCCCCAAAACAACAAAATCTACATTACATTAAATCTAACATATTCGTCATGGGTATGGATTTTTTAACAGTATACGTGGTTTGTTTTTAGTCAGCCTATCGCTACAAGATTTTTTGTGATTGCTATTTTGAGATCTTTGATCTTCACGGTGTAGTTGAACGTCAATTTTCTCCTGCTTGTAGTTCCTTGGAAACAACATGTGAAATGGGTCCGTTTGAAAACTTAATACAGTTGAAGCCGTGTCCATGTAGACAATGTAAAGTGTTTAATGGAAGCCTGAATGCCAGGCAGTCCCTACTAAACATGGGGGTGGACAGAAGATTTGATGCTTTTAATCTGGCATCACTCCCTCGTGTTGTGTTTGCTTTAAATGTAATATTGAATATTATGCAAAACGCTAGAAATTTGTTTCGTGAATGCTCACCTTCAATTATCTGTTCCTTCATTTGACTTGCACCGTTGCCACAAGGTTGACAATATTTGTATTCAAGTCTGTGGAAATTAATTCGGGGAACTGAAGTGGCATTCTGTAACTTTCTTATACAGTTCTGTAGCATACTGAATCGTGTAGATAGATAGATAGATAGATAGATAGATAGATAGATAGATAGATAGATAGATAGATAGATAGATAGATAGATAGATAGTTGGATAGATAGATAGATAGATAGATAGATCTTTTTTTACCCTGCCTTACATGCATTAAGAGTGATCCCTAGTTCTCATCATGGCTCAGCGAGAAAAGAATATTTACAACGGTAGTATAAAAGTGTTTACAATGAATACGTTGAATGAAGACCAAAGAAAGTAGTAAAATCGTAAAAGTAACACCTTTTGCACCTCCTTTCAAAAACATTCAAATATTTGTAGGTCTTTCGACATAGTTTGGCAGTACATTATTTTAAATATGTGCAAAGATTTGGCTGTCCGAATATCAACAAGAAAAGAATTCCATAGGTTCTTCCCCTCAAACCTAAAACACCATGCAACAGTTGCCAATTTGACTCTTGACGTCGACATATTATTGCCGCATTTGGATCTGGTGTTGTGAGGGTGTTGTTGTGTTGGTTTGTAGATCTGGTGTATTAAGACCGTTGCTTTGTTGATATGTGGATTTGGTGTTGTAAGAGCGTTGCTTTGTTGGTTTGTGGATTTGGTGTTGTAAGAGTGTTGCTTTGTTGGTTTCTGGATTTTATGTTTAAAGAGTGTTGCTGTGACATATAAGTAAAAGTATTCAAATACCCAGGTGTCAAAGTAACACACCCTTTAAAACCGATACACTCTTCAAATGACATCAATTTCAAACATAATAACAGCTGTGAACTAGAAAAATTTACCAAGAAATAAGTTTCTGGCTGCACGTTTTAGTAATTTTGTGACTCCTTCTGGAAAAATGAAGGACGGTCCTACAGAGTGCAGGAAAATGCATATTTGGCAAAACCAGTACATTAAAAGGGATGATAGTCGCCTTTGTTGGGACTAAGTCTCGAATGCGGTGAAGTCACCCAAATCTTTATGAGACTTTATTGCATATTGATTCAAATTGAGCAGCCTTATTTGAGTTTGAATCAAATTACACACGCAATAACAGTGCCACTTTAACCGACTCAACCTTCATGTTGGACTTTAAAAGTAGCAGCATTTACCTTCTGCATGGTACTAATCAATTTTGATTTTTTTTACCTACATATCAATTTAGTTTCTTCTTAGCCATCCATACAGCTACTTGTCCAAAGTCTTCAGCTAATTTATCTTCAACCTCTTGACCTATATTGCCAGATACTTCCTAAGTGCTGTCGTCTGCGTGCATATCAATGTTTTAATGTTTTACAAAAGAGGGCAGATCATTAATATATAAAATAAAAAGAAGCGTGCCTGATATAGAGCCCTTGGGCATGCCAATAGGTATGCAACTGAACTCAGAAATGTCACCTTGCCACACCATGGACTGCTGTATTCCAAAAAGATAGTCTTTAAATTAAGACCTCTTTGTACCAAACCAACTTTTGTAAAAGAAAATTGTGGTCCATAGTGTCAAATGCTTTTCTTAGATCTATATGCAGCGATTTTGCCACAGTTTATGTTCTCTACCCAGTTGTCAACTATGCAATTTCATGCAGTCTCACAAGAGTGCCTGGCTCTTAAAAAAATCCAAACAAGAGTCATGAACATGTCGTTCAATAATTTTGCTAATAATTTGAAGTATTGACACGAATTGGTAATTATTATCATCACCTAAAGCACCATATTTGTGAATTGGTATAGCCTTGGCTTTGTTCACTCATTACAATTATGCCCGATGATAAGAAGCGTTCATATACGATGTTAGCGAGACAGGAGCCAGTAACAGAGTTTTTATACACATTCCATAATTCCTTGGCTTCAAAACACAATGCTGCCTTGTGTGCATCATCCCAGGACTGCATCACTATAAGTACCTCTTCTGTAATCCATGGGGCAGCATCTACTTTGATGCGACAGATACGAGTATGTTCGTCTAAGGTGGGTATAAACAAGGATTTCCAAGCATCATTGGGATTGTCCAATGCTTCACATGTAGACCAACGTGCCTGAGTTAGGTCTTTCTAAAACTGTCAGCATCTAAGTTTTTCTTACTTAAATACGTAATTTCACTGTGCTTACTATAGTTTCGACGAATCCTATATTCTCTGACCAAGAAAACCATGTGATGGTCGCTCATACCGAGGGTGACCATCCATCTGTATTTTGCATAGGCAGGTTCTAAAACATATATGTGGTCGATCAAGGTTTCAGAGGTAGATGTCTGGCGTGTCTGTACCTTTATTATTTGTTCAAAAAATTGAACCTCCTCAGACAGTTAAGTGATTTGTCACCCTTTAGCATCCCGTCAACTGGAAGTATGTGTTCAAACTTTTTTGCTGTAACGCGGTCCATTAAACACTCAAATCTATTCAGCCATGTAGATGGAGCTGGGAGGTCAATAAATACTGTAAACGTCTACTGGTTTAGATTCTGGGATGGATATTTCTGAAATTACGCCATCAATATCATCATTTTAAGACTTAAACCTTCCGTTGCTGGCATATTTACTGTTTATACACATGCGAACTCCACCTCTTCTGGCAGGGCGATCACTATGTAGCATGGTGTATTCTGGTAAGATTAACTCATTGTCACTCCATGTGTCATCGAGATGAGACTCTGCTGAAACTACAGTATCATCAGGTCTGTTTTTCAGTCTGATTTTGTTTTTCACCAGCTTAGTATGATTGAGGCCTTGGATGGTCAGGTGACACACGATAAAACCCTTTTTGTATGTCCTCTAGATCCTTGACTAAATTCGATGCTGTGTTTTCCAGGTATGTGTGTGCTGCATGATTCTCAAGTCACATGGAGTCAATTGTAGGTTGCAATGCTGTTGTTGTGACATGGTCCAGTGTCCAGATTATGTATTATAGATGCATTTAAACAATACGCACCTTGCAAAAAGTTTAGTTGTTGTATCGACAGGCCTGGTGCCACGTATCATGGTTGATAGCACAGAGTAAGCTATATATATGTCATTGTACCATTACCAGGCTTCTCTGGAAGTACTGAAAAGTATGAAGGCCTGAACATGCAACAGGGAAATAAATTGATAACAATTGCCACATATATGTTCTCAAAATGTCTGTCCTCAGTGACCAGGGCCTTCTTTGAAGGTTTTGTGAGGCCATTGCTGGAAGTCAGAGGAGAAAAAAGTCCCATTCTCTCTCTGTATATTGCAAGATCAACTCTCCTTTTATGATTCAGCTCTCTGATCCTTGTCCTTTCAAATCACTGAAGAAAATCTTCAAGAAACGTGAAGAATCTAGCAAAAATTGCGACATATTAAAGGAGGTTAATTAGGATGAAAATGCCAATCTCAGGGACCATCTCAGCCTGTAAACTTGGAGCACTTTATGAAAGTGTGTGGAACAGCGCATTAAGAGTTTTATCCTATCATAATATGTTGCATTATATAAAGCCATGGGGCTATGTCGGCTAGTGACCAATGCTATAAAGTGGCTTAAAACAAGTGCAACCCCACACAGAGGTATGCAAAAACACAACCGCGAATAAAATACAAGCATATATCTCTTTTTTTTTTGTATAAACAGGTTGGGTTGTCTAAAAATTATTCTTTGATACCTTTTTCAGCCCGTTTTCTATGACAACCAATATAATTTTAGGTAAAATATTCAATTTTAGTAATTTGCGTTCTGTCTTGACTTTTAAATCTGTACTTTTTAATTTCACCACAAAAACGCATCTTACCTTTCTTAATGGAAATCTGGTTAATGGAAAAAATAGATTTGCCTCTTTATTTATGTAGATTATATGCCAAAGTTTGTTACTAAAAAGCATAATAATACTGATATTTGTTGTTGACTGTTGTCAAACCACAACTTTTACTGACATAATGCATTACGGATGGAAACAACCTGCATTCAAGAATAAAATTTTAAACAAATTTATCCAGGAGGATAAAGAACATTGGTGGATATATGCAAATGTGGCTCCTTTTGTGCAAAGAGTGGGAATAGTTGCATACATGATGATACATATGAGTATGGTTAATGCTTTTTAAAACTATGGTCCTGCATTATGTGTGTCTCTTTTTAATTAATTCATGTTCAGCTTTTTCACTTCTCTTGTGTTCCTGCAAGCGATAACATGTAATTCCTGTCTTGTATCCACTTATCTAGTTGATCCTCATTTTGCTCCTTGCAATTCGACTGGATGAACATAAATAAATAAATAAAGTAGAATCATCAGAATAAATTATAAATTTGAAAACAGTCGAGGCTAATGTTATATCATTTATGTTGATTAGAAAATGAAGGGAAGACCTAAAATTCATCCGTGAGGAACACTCACAGGAATCGCTTAAGAATAATTTTATAATGTCATAGACAATATATTCTCTTCTATTGGTCACATATTTTCTCTATTAATTCCAGGCAGTGACACCCAATAAAAAGCTGTGATCCAAAGTATCAAAAGCCTTCCCTAGATCAATAAATACACTAATTGGGGCTTGCCCTCTTTCTATATATAAAATCAGTCTATCAATCGATTCCATAGCGGTCAGTTCAGCAGTAGTATGTTGTTGTCGGAATCATAACTCACTATGAACTAATAAAAAAATGTTGTTTGATATACTGGCAAGTCTGGTTGTTTATACGATTTTATTTTCAAAATTGGATATTGCAGCTTATACTGAAACGGGTCTGGAATTCTCCAACGAATGGTCACATCTTTTTATAAACAGGTACCACTTTAGCTCCTTTCAAAGTATCAGGAAAACCATATCTGAAAGCGACTGATTTATTACTAATGTAATCGAATCCCAAACTTTAGTTTGATAAGCCTCAATAAATTCATTGAGAGCCTATCATGACCGCACCTATGCTTTCTTTAAAAGGATCAATAGTGTCAATAACTGATTCTCCAGTTACCAGATATACGACAAAATCATGAGGAACGGGGTTAAATAAATATTTATTAATGAAAATTGTGAAGAGAAGAATTTATTTGAGGGGCTAAATTGATTTCAATATTATTAGATTATTCATTAAAATTATCTGCTTTTTCAAGCTTATAAATTACACTCTCATCATTTGTTGTGAAGGACTCAGGAAACTTTCTTTTTTGTAAAGTCTGTTTCGGATATCATTAACAGTAATCCACATGCTCTTAATATGATTTTGTATCTGTCAAAGCAGGCCCTTTAGTAGTCTTTCTTGGCTACACGAATGTTGTTTAAAATATTGTAAGTTTAAATATTTGTAAAGCATAACCTATATTTATGTTTTACCTGATGGATTCCCCTCAGGTACAGATGCAATCGGTCTCGATCTGCAAATGATCGAATAATTCCTTGTGTGATCCAAGGACTCTTCTTGTGTTTTTGTTGTTGTTTGTTATTTGACCGTTTTATAGGGAAACAGATTTTATGAGCGGTGATTAGAGTTTGTTCCTAAAAATACAAAACTTTTGCGTCACTATTCAAAATAATAATTTAACTGATTATTTATCTTTGCATCAGTTGATACTTTTCAAAATTATCTATATAATAAGGTGATGATCACGTAGCTGAAAAATTTTGGCACCATATGTTTTTTGTGTGTGTGTGTCCATCAATTTCATATAAAAGCTATCAATAATAGTGTGCCATTGTTGAGAATGTCTAGTTGGGAGGGTGATTTGGAAAAAATAGCTCAAAGACGTAATTAAAGACGTAATCAAAAAGTGACCAAAAAGAGGGCCTTATAATTTTTGAGAAATCGATACTAAAGGTTGCAGCCATTAATACTCTACCCTTTTTCTCTCAACAATTTTTAGAATACCAGAGAGAATTCACCAATTAAAATATCATAGTTGTCATTAAGATGGAGGCATATACTGGTAGATGTTCATAATTATTAAATTTTTATGAATAGTTTTATCTTGTACTTCCACAAGTTTTCCTCCCTATAATACCGATTGAACATGTGAATCTAATTGTTTATATCTGTAACATTCTTTATGATAGCCGCAGATATATGGCCTTCAAGGGGGCAACAGGATAAGGGCCTGGTAAGTTGGAGAGCGAAGTGACTGGAAGGGGGCGAACAGTCACTTCGCCCTCCAACTCACTGGACCCATACCCTGCTGCCCCCTAGAAGGCCACATTTCAGTGGCTATCTTTCTGATAAACAGCCAAACTGGTGGCTTACAAATATTTCCTTGAAATATTAAGCTAACGAAGGGGATTGAGCCGCGCGCAACGGTCCCGCGACTTTAACGCTGCATAGATGAACAATGTTTGACAAATCACCCACAAAACCATTTGTTTATTGTACTGTAATCTAAATTTTGTCAGAAAAAATGCTGCTTATAATCGATAATTTTCAAGAATTTTTTAAGCCTGTTTACAAGAGGGTATCACATTACACATTTTTCAGCAGTTTGAAAAACAATAATCGATGAAAAAGTGAGTTACATATGTGAAATTAAAGTATATGCCAATATACAGGAACCATATCTTTGTTTACAAATAAAATGCATAATTACGGAAAATCGAATTATTTTTTTATTCGAAATGACAATACTGCCATCCAACCCCGGCCAGTTCTCGTTGTAATACTTCAAAGACCTGTCAATCAACAAATATGATACATAGTTTCCAATATACAATGATGTCTATTAGCACATAAAGCAGTTATCTACCCGAATGAAATCACGCCACACTTGTAAGCTTGGTACTGTGCCTTCATACGCCACAGTGACAGCTTCAAAGGGAACTCAAACCAGATTAGCCACATGGCACGAAGGTGCTATCACATTTACCCTTGCAACATTGCTTGTAGATAGGCTGCCTAAATAAAGTGGGCCTGCAGTTTCACAGTGAAATATGGACAAAAGTACTTCCATATGTATATAAGTTAGGCAGTGATAGGTTAGCTTATGGAGAGTCAAGAGTTTCGACTGCAGAATAGGGTAATGACTACTACGAAGGGGTTCTGGACAAAAAGACACAAATACAATAGCTTGCTTCAGTGAGAAGAGAGCTCGAAGGATAGGAGTTGCTCACTCGTATTATTTCATCTTGGATCAAAGAGCAACAGGTCTACATTCACAGCATGGACGGGGCTTTGACCATTTAGTGTCTATGACTGCTCATGAGCACACCGGTAAAGAGGGAAAAATGACAAACCACAATCAGGGAAGAAATCAGAATCAAATAAGCAAACAGATTGCAAAGTGCAAAAACTGGGCTGACGAACAGGCACACATTACGTGAAGGTGGTGGAGGCAGAGGGCGCTAAGATTTTTTCCTTTATTTTCAATACTAAAACTTTACAAATGCCATGTTAGCCTAGCTAAACCTGGAATTGGATGCCATTCTGTCCACGCCTCTCATATCAAATGACAACTGAAAGAAGAGACATGTTATTGATAATCAAACAACACTCCCAGGATGAAGAAGAATTGTATTTTATGGAGATGGATGCAACTCCTGTTGGTTCATATATGAGGCAGTGATCTGCTGAAGCTCTGCAATAAACTGATTGCAACACAAAATCAAAACTTCGTGACTAGAGTGTGGTTGTTACGAGACAGATTCCTCAAATAGGTACACAATGTACATGATCGATCGACCAATAAAAATTAACGTGTAGAACCATAGTGCAGCCATTTACAAATAACAACAGCACTGTGATGTTAATGTCTTCCTAATGGTTATAGTTTAATAATTCCCCCTTCTTCTTCGAAATCAGGTGTTTTTGACTCGATACACATTGACACACACACACACCGCCCCAAGCATAGGCCTAAATCGCAGACGATGCCAATTGGAGTGGGCTGTATGATTCATACAAATTTACTTCGAGGTTTATATTTTAATGCTGCTGTTAAGCAAATTTCCCATACATGTTCTTAAGATGGTATACACATTTCAGATGACAGACAGAGAAAAGGAAAGACATGCGTCACAACTCCCAGCTAGCAAGCAACTTGCGGGCCACTGGTGGTCCGCTAGCGGCAACGCCAGCGGTCCTCCGGCGGCTGCCACCATAGGACCACCAGAATTTTGTTCATAGGTTTTCTAGCTGTCGGCAAACCGCTGGATAGCCACGAGCGCACCCTCGGTGGTCCCTCAGCCGCAAGCCACCATCAACCATACGGCGCCTTTATGGTTTTTTGCTAAATTTTACAAATAGAAGCTTGCAGTTTAGCTGCCATCGCCGTTGACAAATCGTCATTACCTGTACAGGGGGTTTAAATAACATTTTACTCAAAGGAATTGTGCTATTAATGTAAATATAGTGGATACATATGAAAAAAAAAACATTGCAAAGACATGAACAGATGAACAAATATATTATATTTAACATATGTAGGCCTAGGCCCATTTGTGTATAGACGTGCACCGTGACTAATACATGAATATGTCAAGCAGGCACTCCATGGGTCCAAAGCACTCTGACAGAGATGGGACAGAGTTCCCATCCCCGTCCAAAGCCCAGTCTGGCTACACAGGGTGCCCTGAACCTGACCTCTCACATTCAAAGAAACTAGGACAATTGACCCCAAGCTGGGAGCGTCTAGTCATTATACACTCAGTCTGAGTCTGCAGCAGCACTAACTTCTCCATTTAATAAGGCATTGTTCTTTCTTTTACACCATCTCTTTCGACAACTCCCATCAGCATCTATGGCGCCCTTTAGAAATCTATGGACCTCTGTTTGAATATCAGCGTCCGAAACATTTCTTGTGAAGGCATTTCTTCCAACTGCTTTTGCAATACAATATGGAAATGATTAAGTACAGTTACAGGTATGAGTTTTATTGACACGACACATTGTAATGCTGTTCACACCTCTCTTACCGAAGATGTAAACATTTTACCTGTAGAAGTCACATGTAACTTACAAAAATTTGCAGTTTTTGAATTTCTACAATTTGACCCCAACACGATAAAAATTGACCAAGCTATGGCTGGAGGAAAATTTCAATGTCACATGGAAATTACAAAACTGTGCAGTGTTACAAACATATTAATTAAAGTTGGATTGTTTACCTATACCAATAATAGTTTCGGAGATATTAAAGACTTATGCATTTAATTAATCCTAATTTTCATAATTTTCAAAAGCATTGAACCTCTTTACAAAAAAAAAGACTTCACGTGTGGAAGTATAATCATGCCAAGTTTGAAGTTTCTGCGTATAAAAATTTTCAAATGAGATGTCGGAAAAATTTGCCCGGAGAGAAAGAAAGAAAAACAATATATCTCTGTTAACACACAGACATAACAATACTTACTTTGCAATATGCTTCTGAGTTTAACAAATTTCGAAATCAATGTTGTCAATGCCCTGGCCTGTCCAATCTGTTTGCATCATCAGAGATGTCATCAACTCGGGCAGTAGGCCTATCTATCTGTCGCACACATTCCCGACTACCTCTGGTAGCGAGAGAAGTTATCTGCAACAAAAGTATGCGTCTAAATGTATATTTACTAACATTGGTAATGTATAAAATATACTTTCGTGAAGAATGTACATGTATTTAATATTTCCGTCTTTTGAGTAGATGTATGTTTTATCCCGTCCCTCTCTATATATCAAGACTATTTCAGTAGTTTTCCTGGATAAAGTTTTATTCCGTCCCTCTTTATACATCAACACTATTTCAGTAGTTTTCCTGGGCACATTCTGGCGCTAGCTGTACCTAGAATGCATCAAGGAAAGCTACTTGGCCATATTGCAAAAGATTCTCCACACTCTCATGAATAAACAATTTAGACAAAAAGTAAAGACAGTGCAAAATATTGTAGACGAATCCACTGATGCATGGCTAAACCAGAATTCAGGCAGTTTAAGGAGGAAAGGATTCAGGTTTTGACATTAATATTGTATTTGTAACATTCATATACATGTGCTCCCCAATCCAGTTAGACAGCGAATTGCAGCACATGAAAGTTATATAATCCCTTCTTTTCATATTGTAAGTCTGTTGGTGTTTTTGTGCTCAATTTCAGACAATATAACTTTTTAGCGGGCGGGGGTGGGGGCCAGGGTCTACTTTCATGAATCCCCTCTACAAACTCCAGCATAAATCGTTGTATAGTTTTAAAGCAAACTAAATAAATGTTTGATACATACTTTGTTTGTATGATTTGCACCTTAAAAGGAGGTTAGTTATTGGACTAGTGAAAAAAAAGACAGTTTGACTTTCAACGCTAGAACATTGTCATGTAAATGAACACGTAGGTCGTGTGCAAAAGTGAATACATAATATGTCAGACCCCAAAATAAAAATTTTTGCCACATAAATTATATTGTCTGTCTCATTAGTCCCTGTCACACCTGTATTATACTCTATTTTGCAGAGTTTCCCAGTTGTTAAAATGTTTAGCACATATTCACTCTACACATTTCCATAGATGCCCACAGAATTTCATAGGGATTGGTTAAACAAGACTTAAGTTAGGTCTCAATACCGACATTTAGTTCTGTAAATAAAGGTTCGGCGTGACCTAGGAAATTGGCAGAGCACATGAGACGAATGGCTCGTTTTTGAAGCAAAAAGGTGCGATCAGATGAAAAGCCCCAAGCAAGTAAACAGTAGTTGATGTGAGGTAAGAAGAGGGAATTATAGATTTGCATCAGTTGCTGACGGGGAAGAAAATTGTGAAGTGTACTTAATATGCCAGTGATTTTTGACAGTTTAGTTGAAATTTTAGAGATATGACTGTTCCAATTGAGATTCTCATTAATTGTTCATCCAAAAAATTCAAATACGGTTGTTTTCCCTATAGGAGTGTTTGCCATTGAAGATTTATCTCAAAGTTTAATTTTCGCTGGGGGAAATGAAAAATCATGAATTTTGTCTTAGAAACGTTTAAAGATAATTTGTTTGCAGAGAGCCAGTCATATACTTTTTTCAGTTCATGGTTTATGGTATCAAAAATACTGTTGTGAGTATCTGTATCATCGGTGTTAAAGACACATAGGGAGTTTATTAAAGTGGTGTCGTCCGCATAAAGTATGGATTCGAATTTAGGGGAAACAAACATGTCATTTACGTAGATAATGAATAAAAGTGGTCCAAGAAATGAGCCTTGAGGTACGCCGGTATGAATAGGTAATGTTTCGGAACAGATATCAAACTGAACATATTGCGATCTGTCACTTAAATAACTTCTAAACCATTGTACCATTGACCACATAGTAATTCAATTTGTGGAGAAGAATGTTGTCATCTAGCGTGTCAAACGCTTTTGATAAATCGAGGAAAACGCTCACAGGTATTTCACCAGAGTCAAGTAAATTATAAATTCTGTCTATTAATTCCAGAGCAGCAGTCTCAGTGGAATGTAGTTTTTTAAAACCATGCTGACTTCTGTAAAACAGATCGTGAGAAGTGAAATATGAATAAAGCTGCTGAAAGACAGTCTTTTCTATGATTTTAGAGAACGCGGGAAGGATAGATATTGGTCTATAATTATTAATTAAGCATTTGTCGTCTTTTTTAAAGACAGGCAGGACTTTAGCGATCTTAAGTTTACCTGGGAAAATTCCAGTGTTGAGTGATTGATTCACGATTAAAGCAAAGGAATCGGAAATAATACCATTTATGCTCTTGAGTAATTTCATGGAGAGATTGTCGTGCCCAGCGCTTGACTTGGGTTTGAAGTTATTAATAATCGTTGAGATATCCTCGGCAGATACATTAGAAAAAGAAAAATTTGCAACGAACTGTTGAGCGAGATGGGTAGAGAAATGTGGTAGGCTTACAGAGTTGATTTTGGCAGCTAATGTGGGACCAATATTTGTGAAGAATGTATTGAAACGCTCAGCGATTTCAACTTTACTAGTAATTTTTGTGTTATCAACTTTAAAGAAGAGGGGGAAATCTCTTTCGTTTTTCTTTAAATTAAGAATCGATCGGATTACATCCCATGTTTTCTTTGTGTCGCCTTTAAAGCGGGTAAACTGACTGTGGTAGAAATTTTGCTTCAGTTATCTGATGTTTTTATCAAGAATTTTGTTATATGCTTTGAGGTTCAATTTAAGATTAATATATTCTACGGTATCTTGATTAGTGCATTTTAGTTGTTTATACAGGGTATCTGTATAAACAAGGGTATTTAATTGATCTAAGTACACCGTTAGTCATCCATGGCGAACGTTTGTACTTATGTTTGTTAAATTTGACAGTTTTAGTTGGCAGATGTTTCGTCCTAGCGCTACATATGATATTTTCTAATATATCGTAATTTAAATTTGGGTTTTGATTGAGGTCAAGGTTAAGTTTTCCCATGATATCGGTGTTACTTAGTTCCTGTATGAAATTTTGCACTGCTAGTTCGTCTTTGGTCTGAATACTAATGAATTTTGGCGGACCATGAAGATCCAATTTTGGGTCTAAGCATGTGAAATATGGTAGATGGTCGGATAAATTCGTAAAAACTATGCCAGATATACACGTCTTTTTACAGTGGGAGAGATTACAAAAAATGTTATCTATCAAAGTTGCTCTCCGCTCCGAAAATCTTGTAGGTAAGGTAAATTTTGGCACAAATCCGTTATTTAATATAACATCTAGGAATTCCGAATATTTATCTCTTGTATTTGTGTCTTTTTGCCCAGAACCACTTCCTAGTAGTCAATATCCTATTCCGCAGTTCGAACTCTTTACTCTCCATAAGCTAACCTGTCCCTGTCTAACCTGTATACATATGGAATTACTATTGTCTATTTCTCTTTTGTGAATTTTTAATAAATCTATATTAAAGTCGCCCAGAATCATTTTATTGGAACGCTCATGTGATAGAGCTTCAAGAATCGGAGCCAAGTCGTTAATAAATTGTTGAATATCATCATTTCTATCACGCGGTGGTCTATAAATGTTACACAAAGTAATCTTTTGTTTAAGTTCGTCTCCGAAAATGTCGATAAATTGACCTTCCAAGTGTGTCGTTGAGGAATAAAAGTCTCGCGTATTGTATTGGAAGTTCTTATGTAGGTATATTAATAGACCTCCGTGTGAACTACATGTAGCTTTGAGCGGAATAGATGTGTAATTTTCGAGTTCAAACAGAGATACGTTAGGGTTATGGCCTTCTATCCAGGTTTCCTGAACACAAATTGCACTAAATACAACATTAGTTACAGCTAACTCGTCAATTAGACTTTTTAGTTTGTCAAATTTGGCATTGAACCATTGTATATTAATACCTAGTACAGAGAAATGTTCAGTAAATGATTTAAGATAATCTGCCACATTCGTGGGGTCAACATATGGGGAATCGGATACTATTGAAATTGCATTATCAAGATCTTCAGGGTTTTGTAACAATCCGTTCAGATTTTTCCTATTCACGCCACCAAAGTTTTTTAGAATGTCACTGACTGGTGAACTTACGACCGTAATATAGCAGGTGTGTCAAATATGTCGATTATAGGAAGCAAGGTACTCATATGATGGTATACGAAAGAAATGTAAGGTTTGAGTTCAGAAACATAAAAAAGTAGCTGAAATGAATCGGTGAAGTTGTCACAATGAAACTGTGAGCAATCAGAATAGTGTAAAAGTACAAACAAAAAAGGTGCAGTATATACAAAGGTACACATTTCACACTGGGTGGTTGAAAAGCAAAAAAACCACATCAATAAATATTTATACACATGTAATTATCTAATAGACTTGAGACCAAAAAGACTTCAGCACTAGATATATATATATATATATATATATATATATATATATATATATATATATATATATATATATATATATATATGTATATGTATATGTAAGAATCTCACAGACTTGAGAACTAAGAGGCAGCGGGTAAAGTAGCATTAATGCACGGTCAGTCTGCCTTTGACTGTCGCGGCACGGCCACATAAACAATCTGCATGTCTGGAATGTTTCACATAATTGTATTAAACACGTGTTGACCCCTTAGCAGATATATCAATATATTAAACAAAAAGTGTCTTTGAAGCGATTAGATTTTGTATCAAATGATAGTAAATTGTTTGCGATTCATACATCGGAGTCATATAAAACAAAGGATCATCAATATTTTCAACAATGGTTGAACCCAGGGAGCCGCATGCGCCCGGGGTAAAAGGCTGTAGAATGCAGCCGACTATTATCTTAACTTTGGTGGATTTTTTTTAGCACACTGTTGTCAGCAGGCATGCACAAGGTCTAGATAGCTAAAGGGTGGTTATGTTTTTGTCCCTTTCATTTTTTTTTCATTTTTTGTGGATCCATGTTTCATGACAGGCAAGGCAAATTGCCAAACCTTATAAAAATTGAAAAAGTCACTTTGTGTCGGGCCATGCTTTTGCAATTAAATCTCAATCCCTTCCGCTACCTTAAAGTATATTCTCCCAAATATAAATGCAGACAAATCTGAATCTCTTCTGAGTCAGGTTTCTTAGAACAAACAGCGCTGGGCGAGCAACCATGCTTTTCAGAACTATGTATTAAGGCGGGTATTTCACCAATTTGGCATTTTTTGACTCACAATTTACGTCAAAAATAGTGAAATGATTTGACACTTTTTTAAGTGTGCAATAAGACTTTTAGCTTCACTGTAATGTAATGGCCTTTGCTGACTCATCCCTAGACCTGACCTCAAATTACATGGGTTGCTAGGTGTCACAAATATGCACCATAAGAATGAAAGGCTGTGTTGCAAGATGAAAGCCAACCCAGATTACACCTATTTTTTATTATTTTTTGTGTGTTTTTTTGCTATTTGCAACTTCTCCAGAACCGTCACGCAGATTAAGCTGAAATTATGTGGATATATTCCTTGTGAAAATTGAGAACAAATTTGTTCACCAGGGAGCACTGCTGTTGATTTTTTAATTTTTTATTTTTTTTTTTTTCAAATCAGGTATTAGTGAATACACCTTTCCTTTTGATTACTTTCTCAAACTTGGAAGGGATGTACCTTTGTCAATTGTCACCTGTATTGTCCTATCCCAAGAACCACTAGTGTGATGAATCTTTATGTCCTCTTGTTTCAGTTTGGGTACTTATCATTAAATGCACCTTCACTGTTGTTTATTATGTACGTCAATGGGCATTCTAATGCTAATTCAGGTTTTAGACTTCTCCAAAACCGTCAACCAGATTGATTTCAACCTAGATGTCAATATACCTTGGGTTGGTTTGTACCATGTTTGTTCAAATGGTCGTGCTCCACTGATTTTTTATTTTATTTTATTTTTTTATGTTCTATTTTTGGGCAAATCTTGAAAAATCTCCAAAACCGCTCACCCGATTGGTTTGATGTCACACAGGGACACTTCTAGGGACTCTTTTAGTTTTGAATTTATTCACCAGGTTGTACTACTTTTTATTTCTAGTTTTCCCATGGTTTGTTGTGTGTTTTTGCTATATTTGACTTCTTTTGCAGAACCGCCACTCAAATTAAGCTTAACACTGGTGGATATGTTTCTTGTGGAAAGGTCTAACAAAGTTGTTTATTACTTGACACTGATACAGATTCCTGGTTTTTAGGTGGCGCTGCAGTTTTTTTTTGTTTTTTTTTAATAATTTTTTTTGTTGTGATTTTGATATTTTCGACTTCTTCCCCAGAAACCTCACTCAGATTAAACTGTAAGATGGTGGACATGTCTCTTATGAAAAGGGCAAACAAATACGTTCCCTGGGTGGCACTGCTGTTGATTTCTGATTTTTAACGACTATTGTTTTCAATTTGGTACATATCGGTTGATGCACCTTGTTATGAAAAGGTGTGTGGCTGTTTGTTTTGATTTGGACAGGTCACTGTAATGATTCAGTGTGTGCCGGGTCAGTGAGTTCAATGAATACTTTGCAGGCTCAGTGCAGGGTCAGTGCAGAGTCACAGATTTGGCCTGTTTTGTTGGTGACCCACATGTAATTTGTAAGCAGGCGAAACAAGCTAGAATGCTGACCTATATTCTTGTGATGTGATCAAGGTAAATCTTAAAATGCACTGTGATGTGCGACTAATTGGAAAACACTGGAACACTGGTGATATTTCTCTGTGTCCATATAAACCAGATATTTCGTAACTTAGACAGGAGAACAGGAGAGCGAGAGAGAACAGGAGAGAATTCTGAAAGATCTGACAGAAGCTGTGTGTTGTCATCAAGCCATTGGGACTGTGGGCCATTGTTTACATTGTACCTGAGGAGTGTGGACAGTGTCTTGAGTGGCCTTGTATATTTGGTGCTACCCATTTACAATTTGAATGAACTAGTATATTACACCACATTGGAACCAAACCGTACCTCTGTGGGATTGGATCAGCACCACATCTTTCAGTACCACATTGGACCCAACCGTACCTCTGTGTAATTTATACCACATCATTTGGCACCTTTCATAGGACTTGGAACTGTGGGACAGTACCAGTGGATAACCTCACTGGGGATAAGGATTTATCCAAGCCTGTTTGACTGTTGAAATACCAGTGGATATGAATTCACCAACCTTGTACAGGTTTTGATTGTTAATATATTGTTATTGTTAAAGTTCTATCAGTGTTGTCATTCTTTGTTGAGTTCTGATAATATTCAAAAGGGGGGCATCATAACACACTGTTCCCATTGATTACTATGTAAGTCCATGGGCATCCTAATGATAAGTTCAATGTTGGACTTTTAAAAGTAACTGTTGGCCAGATTGACTTCAAACTTAATGGCAATGTATCTAAGGTGGATCTCTACTAAGTGTGTTCAATTGGTCATACTCCATTGATGTTTGGATTTTCCATGCGTTTTTCTTGGAGGGGGGAGCTGTAAAAAAGTTTGAATACAAAAGTTTAATATCTGAATTGATTGCAATGGTTATAACTTAAATAATTTTGACCAGATATATCTTAAACATTTGGTAAGGATGAACCTTTGATAAGTGTCTACTTATTTTGTGCAAGTGGGCATGCTCAAGTTATGTTCGACCTTGACCTCCTCCCCTGGGTCACAGGACAACTGACATTAAATCCACTGTTCACTTCATAAATTGAGATCTTTTTGAGTCAGGACCTGGATGTTGCACGTTAATGTTTCCCCATGAAAGTCATGCTTAGACCGGGCATGAGGGAACTAGACCTAATTACTGGGGTCACGGTGCAACATACATAAATTTTACTCCTCATTATACATGTAACTTGAGAACTACTTGAACTGGGACTTTGATATTGTACATGTTAGTGTTCTTTCATGAAGGTCTGACTTACTCAGTGCATGGGTGAGTTTGATCCTATCCCAATTTTACAGGGCCACAATTGTGATGAAACTCTGGATCAGCTGAGCATGGGCTGTTCACACAGCCCTCTTGTTTAGGTAGTCGCGCTATGTCCTGCTTAACCCAAGGGCTCGTTTTAATATGTAGTTCTGACTCAAACGGCACAGTCGATTCACTCCAAAGGCTTTTTTTGGACAATCATTTTAAGCCGTGGTCGGCCGAACATGTGCTCACTTCTCTTAACTAAGGCCTTCGAATTCCACTTTCTGCGGCTGGGTCTTGGGATCCAGGGGTACACTGGATCCCAAGTGCTTTCGGCTCGCAGACCCTATACTGGTGGACACAAATTTAATTTCAGTGGCGGTGCTTTCATTCCTAAGCCCCGGGACCAGGGGGTTTCTGGGACAGTACTGATATTTTTTAGGGTGACGGGGTATATACCTTCCAATGTAGTAATGCCATAGGAAAACACAAACTGTAAGAGTGAACCTGGAAAACAGCTTTGCTCAGCGTGCTTTGGACACAGTTGCCTGTTCAGCAAAGCTGTCAACTTTGCCAAAAGTTGGGAGCATTTTTGCATTTTTTCTGATAATAAATAGGTGTTAAGGGAACATATTGGCAATGGAAAGCCACCAATAAAAGCAAATAAATAAAAATACCATCTGGGATACTCTTCACTCTCACTGTGTTTTGTCACTGCATGTCTCACTGTGTTTACCATCATTGAATAACGATAATGTTTTAAAAAAGAGGAATGTGACATGTCTGTGCTCAACTGGCCCTTCATGAACAAACAAGCTGGAGCGATCAATGCCACCAAGTGTACAGTTTTCTTTGACCCTTCGTCAAGGAACATTTCCACCACGTTTCAGCATGATCTGAATGACAATTTGGAGTAGATGTCAAAAATAGTGAAAACACACAGAATCTTATTAAAGGAAAAATGAGAGTGCCATCACCTGAACAAATTTAGGTCTAGTGTAACCCAAAAGTGCCCCTATGCAATTTCGAAGCAATTAGTTAAGTGGTTTCAGAGATGTTTTAAATTCGCAAAACAATAAGGTGGTGCTGAACAAAGTAAGAACTAGGAGTGACCCTCTGTGGTAACAAAGCAATTGAATGAGTGGTTTTTTTTTTCAGAAGAAGAGTTTTTAAGATTTGCATCATAATAGAAGTGTCAGTTCTGGAGAAGTCGAAAATAGCGAGAAGACACAAAAAGTAAATAAAATAGAATAAAATTTCAGCTCCACATGGTGGACAAATTAAGAACTAGGAGTCTCCCTGTATGATATCAAGGCAATTGGGGGTGAGTGGTTCGGGGATAGATATTTCAAGATTTGCCGAAAAATAGACCCCCCCCCCCAAGAAAAAAAATCAAAGCAAAAATCACTGGAACACGACCACTTGAACAAGCCTGGTAGAGACCTCCCCAAGGTACATTATCACCAAATTTGTCAATCTGGCTGACGGTTTCAGAGAAGTAAAAAGTGTGATTTAGCATTAGAATGCCCATTCAGTTACATTGTAACCAATGCGAAAGGTGTGTGTATACCGATAAGTACCCGAATTGCAAAAAAAAAAAATCGTTAAAACTGAAAAATCTACAGTAAAGGCACCTGTTGACCAAATTTGTTTGAGCCTCCCAGAAGAAATATATCGACCAAGTTTAAGCTTAATCTGAGTGACGGTTCTGGAAAAGAGGCCGAAAATGGCAAAAACACATTAAAAAATCATAAAAAAAGGGAAAAATCGCAATCTGGTGAACAAATTTAAAACTATAAGCTCCGAGGAGTGTGCCTCGATCTTTTTTTGGAGAAGGAAATATCTTAAGATTTTACACAATGACAAAAAAAAAAAAAAAACAAACAAACAAACAAACAAACAAAAAACCCATTAAATTCCAAAAACAGGTAACAACATGACCACATGGACAAACTCGGTAGAGTACCACCAAAGGTACATTGCCACCAAGTTTAAGGACAATCTAGCTGACAGCTACAGACAAAAACCGAAAATGTAAATTAACATTATAATGCCCGTTGACTAACATAATAATCAATTGGAAAGGAGCATTTACCAATAAGTACCCGAACTGAAAAAGAGAGAGAGAGAGAGAGAGAGAGAGAGAGAGAGAGAGAGAGAGAGAGAGAGAGAGAGAAAACAGGATTCCGCAGCGGTGCCACTTGGTGAATAATTTTCCTTGCCCCTTCCACAAGGAACATATCCACCAAATTTCAGCTTAGTCTGAATGACGGTCCTGCAGAAGGCTTATCAAGCAAAAAACACACAAAAAGCATAATAACTAGACTAAATTGCAGCGCCAAATGATGTACAAATTAAGAACTAGGAGCCCCTAAGAGTGGTCCTGTGCGATATCAAAGCAATTGCATTAGCCGTTTTGGAGAGGACAATTTTTGAAGATTTGTTCCCCCCTCCCACCCCCCCCCCAAAAAAAACAACAACAAAGAATAAAGCAAAACAAAAACATATAAAAAATAACCCAAAAGCACTGGTAAAGACCCACCCAAAGAACATTGCCACCATGTCTGAAGTCAATTTCACTGATAGTTTTGAAGAAGTCGAAAATATAAATTTGTATTAGAAAGCCCATTGACTCACCTAGCAATCAATTTTTAAGGTGCATTTACCCATAAGTATCAAAATTGCAAAGAAAAGTTAAAAATTAGAAATCGTAAGCAGAAATTTGATGAAAAATAGTGAATTTATAAGTCGATTCCAAATATGTACTGTGTCGAATAGCCATATAATGCAAATACGTATGATAAAAAATCATCAGCTTTAATACAGGATACTGACACAGGGAAATAAAACATGCCATTTAGATACATGTATTTGCAAACAAAATACAAACAAGGATGCTGCTTATCCAGGAAAATGGCCATTATGAACTGTTTTTATGGTTCATAACTTATCATTACGTTATTGCCAATTTATAGCTGACAAAAAGAAGTTTTGTTGTTGTTGTTGCTGTTGTTGTTGTTCTGATTGGGCCTTTCTAATCCACAGTATGACAATCACCAACGCTTATAGATTCCATGTGTCACTAATGTAACACAGGAATCGTTCACATGGAAATCAGGCAATAATTTATGTCTAAAAGCAAGTCATGGAACATACGCGTGTGGGCAAACCTTTACATGTAGAACCAATATCACCAACCACATTTTTTCAGTGGAGACCAATCAACACGACTAGTACACTTAATTCTTGCCCCAACAGAAACAACAAAATAGCTGCAATATTTTGGCCTGAAACTTGGTTCAGTATAATGAAAACCCTAAATTGAAAAGTGCCATTTTCTTTTAGATTTCTTCCAAATTTCGTTTAAAAAGGTACATTGTACATCATATGTCAATATTCATCTGTTCTAATAATGTGAAAGAAATGGTCTAAACTATTTAAACTAAACATCCAGGTCAAAGAACTCTGGTGATCTGGAAATTCTGACATTGTCAATGCAGAGCAGCAACGAATTGCCTCCTTGATATTCTGGGCACTTCAAGTGGCACTTGTCTATGTTTCCTGCAAACATAGTTTGGTCTGAGCTCATGTATAAAGCAAATATCGTTGGGTATATTCTTTACTGACATCACAAATTTTATTTGTATTAAAGCGCCAGCTTTGAAGAATATGAAGCCATTAAACATTGGTTCACCATGAAAAGCATTTACACCGTTTGAAAAATGAATCCGATTAGATGTTGACATCATATTTAGTATATTTTGTGACCAAGGAAAAGCCGGGAGTGGAACTAGCAAACTTCGGCACCAATCACCCAAAATTGTAAACGCACATACTTACTGCAGTAAATCCCCATTCATTTAAAAGGAATAGTTTAATGGAGGCAGGTATGCGTGAAATATATATATATATATATATATATATATATATATATATATATATATATATATATATATATATATATATATATATTTATATATATATATATATATAATTGAAGACAACATTAGTTTTGATTGGTTCAAAGCTTCGATGGAATTAAACCATCGCTTACTTGTCAGACTTATAAGGGTGTGTGTTAGGTATAACCTGAACGGAACAGCATGCTATTTTATATTGCTGTCCTGCCACACCACATGAATAATTTAATACGCACGGGAAAATATTAGATCTCCCGGGAATAAAGCACATTTCTTTGTGCAGCAGTTACTATTGCGGGCTTTCACTGATTGGGGACAATAAATGGTCTCACTTCATGAAAAACATGCAAGTTTATTAAGTGCACATTCTGCCCATCTAGCATGTAAAACGCGACTGACATTATACATTGTCTCCATGTCGGCATAAAACGTTTTTAAAACTGAACAAGGAAAGCAGTTAATCCGACAGATCTTGAGAATATCCCTTGTCGAGGATGACAAGTTTAACAAAATATATGCCGATTGTACGGTAAGGTTACCAACCTTTTGTTTGCAGCAAAGTGTGTTTATATGGCATTACCTTATATGAAATGTGAGGTTGATATCAAATATCAAAAGACCAATACACTTAGACACAAACAGTCTGTCTACCAGGAATACAACAAGTCGGTGTCAGCATGTTCAGTGGGGCTCGTCTTCTACTGTTGTGTTGATGGTATGGTCTGTTATTCAAAATAGAAAAATACGGCTATCAAACGTGAAACCACGGAAAAAAATTGGCTTTGTAGCCAATGTAGGCGTGTTTTTAATGATCAATATACTAGGGGTTTTTTTGGGGGGGGGGGGGTAAAACTGGTTCAGGAAGGTAATTTAAACGTAATTTTGGTTCTTCTTACGTCGGCTTGGTAAAACATTCAAATGTGCTGGTAATTATCAATATACTGCAATTTTTAGGTGGATGGGGTATGAAACTGGTCCAGGAAAGTGATAAAAGAAAACATGTATGCACTTTTTTCATAGGGGAGCCAATGACGTGAAAGAAACCAATGAAAAAAGATAGAAAGCCCATTACGGACTGTCAGTCCATTTTTAACTTAGATGCTGACATAACAGTCCACGGTACTAGGTTTTCTAAGCACTCAACTTGAGGGGCACTGCTACGGAGTAGTCCATAACCTACCTGTGTGAATTGGGAAATGTTCCTTTTCATAGGTGAGTAATACAATAGTCAATAGTAATGCAACACATGCACCGTACTTGAGTGGTCATTGGTTTATCTTGTATGCTGGAGACAAACCTGATCTGTTGGAAACAACAGAAATGGTATCTCGTGCTGCTCTGGACGCGTTGGAGCCAGAGTGCACCAGAGAAATCTTTTGATGCCACTGCGAGGAATAAAAGTCAGAAAAACAACGTGAAAGATTTTAGCCACTTTGATCCCAGGCATTTAAAGGAAGTAGAGGGATTTATTTTAGTTAATGTACGGCATAAGGTCATCAAGAGGTTAAACCAATTGTCCACGTTTTTTATTTTGTTTGTTTGTTTTATTTTTTTTTTTTTTTTTTTGTTTTCTTCATACGGGCATTCAGGGAAAAATCTTCAACTCTGCCTATTTTTCAACTCATTATCATCTCACACAGCATATGGGACAGCAACCTTTGGAAAGGCATGAAAGTGTCAAGATTCATCACTCCTTTCCAGTTTTCGCAACACGCCAAATGGACTTGGCCTAGTTATAAACACACATCTCCAAGGTTACTTCAAGGTCACGTGAAAACTAGGGCTTACAAAGTAACTTAAATAACTGACCCTGATTCAAACTTTGAAGCTTACGGTTGCCAAATTTTAACGGTATATCCTAATTGTAATTTGTATAAAAAAACACGAATACAAAAACAAAAACAAAAGTGTAAAACAAAACTAAAAAAACCCTGTAATAATAATAAATAAATAAAAGTAGTTACAAAAAGGTAAGGTGCAGTTATGCAGAATTCTAAGCAGGAATGACTTGATTTTCACTGGAAAGCATTAACGGCACGTTTACTTCCTCTATATTAGTCATCTATTACTGAAATCAAAATCTCTCTTTCAGAATTAATCAGCATATTATATAAACATTATGCTAAACCACACATAAATATCAATTCATATTCAAAGAAGGCATATTGTTTGCATAAAAAACAATATTAAAAAAGTAGCATTGAATCCTCTCTGTTGAAACTTTGATAGATGCTATAAAATTGCTTTTGGATAATACTTATGTTCAATCTGAACCATTAGTGTTTCAACAAATAAAAGTCACCCAAATGGCTGGCAACTTTTCCCCGTTATTCGCGTTTTTATATTTAACGTGGCTTGAATTTAAGAACTTGGATAAACTGATAAAAAAAATCATTTGGCTACACAATTATTAAACAGTGCAAGGTATATTGATGGCATTGGTTGGTAAATGGGCCTCATGTTTATGAAACTGCAAAAGAAATTTACCCAATAACATCCCTTTGGAAGGTAACAATTCAAATGATTTCAGAGATGTGTCCCTGGACTTGGTTATTCGGGTCTCAAATGACCGATTTGATATTAAAATCTATCACAGGATTGATGAGTTTCACATTGAAGTAGTTCTTAACTGAACTTGTTCTATATTATTTAGAAATTAAGTTTATTTTGATAGATATACTGTATTCACAAGCAGAACTTCACTTGCTTAGCTAATTTTATCATTTGGAAGGTTCATATTCATTCATTATTATGTGGGCTGTCTTTGCTGAATATTTAGCTTTGACACGGAGCTGCTGCTCAGAGGGACATGTACGGGTATAGGCTCCTTAATATGTTCTGAGGAGCCACGCGTTAAAAACCCTTCAATTTATTTAAGTTAATACAGCTTATCTCAAAATTCTACAGAAGAACGGGACAAAACTACTTCCATGTGTATACAGGTTCGACAGTCACAGGTAGCTTATGGAGTGTAGAGAGTTTGGACGCTGGAATAGGGTAATGGCTGCAGGATGTGGTTCTACATATATATATATATATATATATAAAATCTTTGTGTATGGTTTACTTGGACAATTTAAATTTATGTACAGTTGTATTGCCACTTTTATTTTTTTAGTGAAGCCAACAAAGCCTGAGACGGTTGTAGATTACTATACTGCTGTGAAAGAAATATCACCCCCATTGGTTTAACATGGACCACTCTATATATGCTTTTATATGGAAATATTGGTGTCGCAATGCATATTGTGTAACACCAACAGGATATCTTAGGGTCTGCCTGAGTAGTCACACACACACACACATACATACACATATATATATATATATATATATATATATATATATATATATATATACATATATATACATATATATATACATATATATATACATATATATATATACATATACATATATATATATACATATATATATATATATATATATATATATATATATATATATATATATATAATGTTCTGAAAACAAGACAACAGCCAGAGAGATGCAAAAAGTGTGTTGGTATTTGGGTTGATATGCAGTGTCTATTGGCTTTATAAGGGGCTGTGGCACTACTGGGATCAATGTGGGTCCGCAATTCCATGGCATATAGGTCACTCACAACTGTCTGAATTTGACAGAGGCAGAACCATTGGGATGTTGGAGGACAGCCTTGCCCACATGGAGGGCGCCAGAATTATAGGGTACTCTAACTCATTGGTATAATGCTGGTTGGACCATTTCCAGGAAGCCAGAGGATACAAGAGGAAGGCTGGATCTGGGCGACCAGGACTGTGAGATGAGATGGTGGACCTTTGCTTGATCCAGTGTGAGAAGAGACACATTTCTTTTCACTGAAAGGTATCATAAGCAGTGATGCCAGGCCTGCAACATCAGAGAATCACAATCTTCCATTACCAAGAGACAAGTGTTGGCCAAACTTAGGCATACTGCCCTACCATTTACATCCCTCTCAGTCTTGCACACAAGAAAGCCACGATGGGTGCTGTGGGGTAAGGAACATGCAGTCTGGACCAGACATAGATGGAACAGCAAGATGTGGTCACATGAATCCCAATTATGCTTAGGTTTTCAGGATGGTAGAATAACAGCATGATGTGGTCACGTGAATCCTAATTACGCTTAGGTTTTCAGGATGGAAGAATAAAGGTTCGATTAACGCCTTCTGAGAGGTTTGTATTTATGTCTTTTCGTCCAGAACTACTGCCCACTACTCTTTACCCTATTCCTAAGTTCAAACTCTTTACTCTCCATAAGCTAATCTGTCACTGTTTAACCTGTATTCACATGATTTCCAGAACTACTGCCCACTACTCTTTACCCTATTCCTAAGCTCAAACCCTTTACTCGCCATAAGCTAACCTGTCACTGTCTAACCTACATTCACATGATGTACTATTGTCCATATTTCACATGTTCTTCTGTAAAATTTTGACATAGGCTATAACAGCCCAAAATAAATTAAAGGCCTTCAGCGGGGAACTACTCAGAACATGTTTCACAGCCTGTATCGGTACATGTCTCCCTGAGTAGCAGCTCCTTGTCGGAGCAATATATGTTCAGCAAATACAACCCACATAATAATGGACACATATGAACGTGGCAAATGATGAATTAGCCAAATAAGTGAAGTTTTGCTTACAAATACAGAGCTTCGTTATGAAAAAGAATAGCTGTCAAACCAAACATGATTACTAAAATTGTAGAGTTAAAGTTCAAATGAGAACAGTTTGACTTACGCCTGAACCAGTATGTACCCTTTCTAGCTGGATAGATAACTTTAGTTAGACCACCTGCCAGTATATAACTGAAGTAAAAACAAACTGGAGCCATTATATTCAGTCCCAGTGATTGTTCAGTGCACAGTTGCAGCTAGACCACCACATTTGAGTACACACTGTCAAATTTGAGTAATTTTTGACATTGAGACAGTGTGCACCTTGGGAAGTAAGAAAAGAATGAAAGCCATTAGCATATAGGTAAAAAACATGTTATAAAAACATAATTTTTTTTAACTAGATATCAATTAAAACTATGGAAGCTTGTAACTATCGTAGGCATCTGCCTGCTACCGATAGCACCTGGGGGAATAACCTGACAAAAACGAGCTAGCCTTACATGTCTAAAAAGTGAATTTTAAAGCAGAATGATGCCAAAAGTTAAACTTCAGAAGCAAATCAGGCCAGTCAAAAATCTCGAAAGTTGTTGAAGCCAGACTTAGTAACACTATCTGCATACAGCAAAAATTGTAGAATTCTTTGGTCAAATCTACATCTCTGATTCCTCTTGCCTTAAGTATATCGTAAATATATTTTGTAGAAAAATGTACGGTTGAACATCATTGCTGCGGAGGAGGCAGTGGCATGCTATATGTGGGGGGGGGGATACAGCATCAGGGAGAACAGTTCCTATTAGGGTGAAGGGGAGACTGACAGGCCAAAACTACGTGGATGAGAGCCTGCCCATAGTTGATGAATGGATCCAACAATATCTAAGGCCACTGTTTCAACAAAATATGACCACACACGGCCCAAGTCAGCATGCAGTATCTACAGCAACACAAGATCCCATTGTTGCCACGTGCATAATGTTGGGGGGGGGGGGCATCGTTTCCCTCCAGCGATATATAATCTGGCTAGGACGACTCTGCCTTCAAGTTCATTGATCTCTTGGGGTCCTATAGCAGTCTTTAATCTCTGCCTGTATTGGTGCTGTTATACATGTTATGTATACATTATGTACATTGATATCTATTTACATTTATAATGTCTTATATGTATGTAGTGAATCAGGAATGGGGGGGGGGGGAACATAATTAAGAATGGGCGACCAAATTGACTTATCATAAAATGTAGATCCAATAAGCGCAATATAAGTTGTCCTTGGTTAAACTACCTCAGAGAACAATGAAACAACAGGTAGTTACCGTTAACTAACTCATTAAACATTTTTCTCACATATATTCATACAGAATTGGAAACTTTCTCCTGCCAGCTTGTATAATAAACATAAGAAATTGGAATATTTATCCTCTTTGTTGATGAACCAAAGGCACGACCTAGAAATAAATATATACTAATCAATGACAAGCCTGATTATCAGACACATTTAAATAGGGTAGAAAGATTTGAGGCTCTTCACAAAATGCATTAGAAAGAAATAAGCACCATGTCAGGTCATTGATCACTGTGTATAATTTGTGTCACCTTAGCCCAAAGGTAATGCTCCCTTTCAATGTGTACTCTCACAATGCCTTCTCTCACAATACTTGCTCTCAGAATGCCTCCTCTCACAATACCTACTGCACTTAAGACGCCAAAAGGATCACTATTTTCAATGAGGATAGTTTTTAGGTGGAATATAATTTTGTAATTTAAGCTTTCTTCCCTTGTTTTAAAATGGTGCACCTAGAGATATGCTGCACAAAAAGCCATCTTGGAGCTTTCAGGCACGATCTAGTATGGACTCATGGTAGTAAATTCTGGTTCTAATCAATACATGTCTGCATCTGCATCCTAGGGAGGGCCACAATCAAACTGGGTCTCTTTACAAAGGCTCATAGCTGCACAAATAACCACAGGACGGAACTGGCTGGTGTGGAATGGACTGGAAGGACGCTTCCACTTTACATGTGCAACTAAGCGTCCCAGCACTCATTATCTGAAATAACGTTTTACTGAAATCGACCATCTGTAACCACAGCCTCTCTAAACTCTTATTTTAATGAATACAAATATGTATTCTTTAAGGCGTTTATCGGTTTAATGTATTTTCATCGTGTATTTACGGCTGCAAATGTTAATAAATTTGTTATAATTTGTGATGGTGATGCTGCTTGTCGCGTTGTTTGTGGTACTGGTTCTTGGTAAACTCTTCACCTGGTTTCTTCTGTGCCTTCAAATTGATAGTGGCCCCTTATGACCACCATGTACTAATTAGCTGATACTTAAGTAGAATCTTGTCACACTTACTAGCTCCTTTTACTTTTCAATCAGCTAGCGGGACTTCCTCCATGCCGTGATACCATGCAGGTATTAAAGTGTTAGGGCACCCAGCTAGGGAGAAAAGACTATCTTAAAATTAAAAGTCATGTTGCATATCAAAGAAAACGTTTTGCTGTCAATGTTTTCAGGACTTGTGTTCCTCGTGTGGAAGTGGTTGTGGTGGTGGTGGCGGTGGTAGAAATGGTTGTGGTGATGGAGGTAGTGGTAGAGCTGGCTGTTGAAGTGGTGATGATGGCGGTAGAGCTGGCTGTGGAAGTGGTGATGATGGCAGTAGAGCTGGTTGTGGAAATGGTGGTGGTGGTGCTGCTGGCAACGGTGGTTGTGGTGGTGGTGGTGACAGTGGTGGTTCAGGTAGCAGCTATTGTGGTGATAGTAGTGTTGCTGGTGGCATTGGTGGTTCAGGTAGCGGTAATTGTGGTGATAGTAGTGCTGGTGGTGGTAGTGGATGTAAAAAGATTTATCATAGTATATGAAGCTGAAAAACGAAGTATCGCCTGCTGATGATAACTTCCTCAGGATAGGCAAAACAGTACTAAGTGTATGAATGTATTCATCATGCTTGCCGATTCCCGTCAAAAGGCTTCTGCTGTGAAAGACACTATTAAGCAGCATCATTTCACATATTCATTATAGTTTATTAGTCAGTACAATACAATACATTACATGTCGCAGCTCTGCAATACATTAGAATCCTCAGTAAAAAGTGAAGTGGAAAAAAGGTCTGCTTATCGGAAATACAGATTAAATTTTTCCTTCATTTGCACAGTTTCCGTCTTAAATTCTCAATTTGCCAAAGTATTTGCACTTCATCACAATACATAGGTTTCACTAGACTGGCTGTCGTCTGGTTCGTCATATTTGTCCCAAAGGAGTTAATACACAGGGGTGCTTAATCGCGACGTGGGTCCAGTGGATCCCCGAAGGCGACGAATGTCTAACCGCGACATGGGACCAGTGAGCCGCCGAAGGCGACGAACCAGACTGGTAGGGTTCACAAAGCTCCACCTGCATCCTGCAGATGGCGCGGACCAGTGAAAATTTGCACCTGCCATAAACAGCCAATCAGAAAGCAGGTCACCATTTTAAATGCAAAATTTGCATTTAATATCTAAACAAGACGGCACGGCCAACATGGCAGTAGCAGCCACACTCAAGGACAGTGTACACTTTATAGCTTAAAAACTTGGTCGGCCTGTGGTATCAGGAGTTCAACTGGAAATACTAGAGTACATAGGCAAAGGGCAGGATGTTTTTGCATCTTTGTCGACAGGTTCGAGCAAGTCTGACGTACATGGCGGTACATCAGTGCTGCAGTGGGCAAACCACGGTCATCTCACTCTCAGTCTCAGTCTCAGCGAGGATCCCTCAGCCTCATACATTGTAATCATTGTATCGCCTTTAGTAGCCATCATTAAACAACAGGTAGCATTTTTAAAGGAAAAGGGAATGAAAGCAACCCATGTAGGAGATGAGGAATGTGATTTGGAGGGCCTAAAGAAGGGGAATTACAACTACGTGTTTGGCAGTCCTGAATCTTCCCTGTCTGCCAAGCACAGAAAGCAGATTTTCACAAACCCCATCTACAAGTCACGACTTGGTGCCATATTCATTGATGAAAGTCATTGTATAGTGAAATGGTAATGTTTAACCGCGACATGGGATCAGTGAGTCTCCGAAGGCGACGAACCAGACTGGTGCAAATTTCCACCGGTCGGCGCCATCTGCAGGATGCGGGTGGAACTTTGTTAACCCTACCAGTCTGGCTCGTCGCGACTCACTGCACCCCACAACGCCGTTAAACACCCCTGTGTATTAACCCCTTTGGGACAAATATGACGAACCAGACGACAGCCAGTCTAAGGTTTCACTAATTTGTTTTTTGTATGCAGTTTAACTTTCAAAATATGTAATGATGCTATTTTTGCGTCTCAAAATGGTTTAGTTTGTTCCCAGAACAGTAAAACAACATGGTAAGTGGTATTTCCCTTTCATTTCTCCAGGACCCAGACTTTATAACGGTTTTGTCACATTAAATGGTACAATTCAGTACGGCCAGGGGCGTATTGCAACATCAAATCAGCTGTACTCAATACTATCTGTCTGACGCAATATATTTACAATGCAATGATAACCAGGCATTTCCCCATGTATCAAGAACAACAGCATAAGTAGCAGCCTAATTTTCCAACGTGAGGTATTTATCGGTAAATATTATATTACTACAGGATATCTACGCTTCTAAAAAAGATTGTTGTTTTGTCCCAAATTTTTCCTTTTTGGCTGACTTGTAATCTTATTTGAATATTCCTATGTATTTTAGACTTGTTAGATCTTAGAATAAACATCGACAATTTTTTTCTTGTAAATGTACCTGCATTTATAGCATTATGCCAATAAAACATTTGTTTACGCGGATAACCCATAATTTCATGCTCGAAATTGAGAATTTTATGATTACAGGAACCATTTGAATATGACGAAAATACGAGGAAGCTGGGCCGGCTTTTTGCCTAATTGATGTCCTTCTGTTATGACTGCTGCTTTAAAATTAGCGTGTGAATGAAACCCTTTTGCCACTTCTGCATGACCATTTGGTTGTAAATAGAGCCCCTTTGCCACTTTTTCTTGTTGAACATTACCTTGTTAATTGACCCCTTTTGCTACCCCCGCTGTTTTATCATTAGCTTCATCTATATACGTTCAAAACACAACACCCTTTGCCTCAAGCAATGATACTCCTGTTGTTTCCTTCAGATTTAGAAAGAAATCATACTACTTTCCTTCAGTACTTTTTGCGTTTGCAATCATTTTTACCAGGGGACCATGGCCCATTGGACACTTCAGCACCTACATACAGAATGAGCTTCCCTGTATTATTGTTATTCAGATATACTTGGTTGTAAGTCAGACAATTTTCGTACACAGAACAACACTTTTTATATGCCTTTCCTGTTTTTTATATCAAATAATTTTTTCTTTCTTGTTTCAGTGCTCTGCTTTATCATAATGTTAATTTTAAGTGTAGGATAAGATCCACGAACTCGTGGTCACCTATCTCAACCGTTTTATCTGTTTAATGACACTGCCCTCTAATATGACAGTACAAGGCTTGACGGTGGATTCAAAGCCAAATAAAAACAAATACTTCAGCTGAAAATAACCTTATGATTGATTTGATAATGTTCGTGTACTGCGTTCAATACGTCCATTTCGGATGATCATTTGCCTCTGTTCTTTGCTTCCTGTCATATTTTCCTATTGAAATATCTGAAGATAATTAGACAGTGGATTCGACCTGGTAAAAGTAATGTACCTCCAATATAATCTCCTGATCGGAGTATAAAGTGTTAATTACAGGCTATAAACCTATGTTTACATATTCAGATTTTGGTCAAATGATTGTATTTCGAAGAAAACGTAAAAGAGTTTTCAATCGAAATACAACAAATTATATCAGCTTCCTATCCATCTGCGCCATATTACACCTTGCACAGAACAATGAAATCACAGTTCTAATAACTTACTGGTCAGCACGCATGTATGTAAATTATATGAGTTCGAAAACCTATATAATAGGTACTTAACTCGTACAGCACCCGACAAACAATTATCTTTAAAGCGATTTCATGGCACCAAAAGAACGCAAAGGAAGAGTGTTGACTTGAATTATTCTTATTCCTTCTGGAGTTGCAAGAATGCTGGACTTGAAGACAGATAGGCTTTATGAAATATTTGTCTGGTATCATTATGTTCAGCACACTGGAACGTTACAGCTTTTGTCGAATTGGCAATAAAAGAGTTAAACGATGGAGGTGGCACTATTACAAGCCGGATTGGCTGGTGAAAATTAGTGATATGAGTCCACGTACACTGGAAGGACATGTTTTGAAACTAACAATCTGTAGTTCTATAATTTAGTTTATCAAAATATTAGCTTACAAGGAGGCGTGTCGCGACATGGACACAGGCTGGCGCAGTAACAAAAGACGCAATGCCATTATCTACACAGCCCTTTATCATCTAAGCACAAAACACATGGGTAAAAGGTATAATCCATGCAAAAAGGACTGTGAGCTATATGGATCTCCTTGCCTCACTCATATAATGTGATAAAAATGGTGTAGGTCAATAAAAATAAATGTGCTTTTCCCAAACTTATCACAGGATTTTGAGCTCCGCCAAGGACTGGAACCTCACACATATCATATTATGAAACTGGGTCAATAGCTGTAACACGCCTTCTTTTAGGTTCTAAGAGTACAAGATACAGTCGGTAACTGGTCACATTACCGGCTTGATAGCTTACTCTGTTATTTAAAACTTTTGTTGAAGTACATGCCAAACAAAATAAAAAAATGTACCTTATGTCGATCTGGGCCTTTTTACCAGGGAAAAGGGAAAAAATGATGTTAAAAGTTGAAAATCGATCTGCAGAATCTGTAGCTAGGTAACATATATCATATCACTGCCGTTTGCGTATTTCTCTATGATGCAACTGAAAAGAAAAACAAACTGACGTAATATTAATTTAAAGAAAACGAGACGTCATTGCAATGAAATATACATTCTTGCTATGGCATTGTTATCAGTGCATTTCGATGATGACAAAATACATGTTTTTGGAGGGATTATACTCATTATATGTTTTTTATTGATAACTTATACCTTTTGGAACAATACACCAAGTTTGTAATATTTGAAGCACAAGTCTTTTGTCCTGACAGATTTTTTAAGCACCCCGATCGCTTTTTTTGAATAAAATATGTTTAAACCAAGCACCCTGTTAGCTACCGCAGCCGTTTAGTTCATTGTGTAATCAAACGTATTGCACTGATTCTTTACAATCAATTTCCAGCTTCGGTATAGTGGACATGAATTAATGGTGATTTTTTTTACTTGATTTGCCATAAAACAGAAAATAAACAATGGGCCAGACAATGAATTAATTACAGCTATAGGATGAACGTAGAGTCAGGTCTGCCTGACGGATCTTGTTCTGAAAAGTGCACATTTACTTTCACCCAACCTGAATACGTCAAATAATGAACCCAGTTCCGCCAAATATTAATAATGATAATAATAATATCAGTGTGGTTATTTATTATTACTGTTACTATTATTATTATTTGTAGATGTAGTCGCAGTAGTAGTAGTCGCAGTAGTAGTAGTAGTAGTAGTAGTAGTAGTAGTAGTAGTAGTAGTAGTAGTAGTAGTAGTAGTAGTCCAAACTGTACCATCGGTGTATTTAACAACTGGTATTACGTTATTGATATCTTGTGACTTTATATTTATACAATTTTAGGGTATTAGAATGGTTACCTAGAAGCATTTTGCAAAAATAAATCACCCCTCCCTATCAAAAGGCTGAGTATGCACCTTTCAGCTACATGTTATTGGTTTCATATAAACTACCAGAATCATGTACAATATATTTTCACAATCAAATAGTTGACAAAATGGCTTTTATATGCCTATTGGATGCAGGAGTAAGGACCGAGGTAGAAATGTTAAGCATGAAATAAATGTTTTGGATGTGTTGTTCATCTAGAGATCAAAAAAAAAAAATCAGTGAAAACAATAAACTTCGGAGATGGTTGACCCTTGCTTGCCACCTTGATGGTTCTAACCCAAAATCTCAGACCAAAGATGTTTTGTAATAGTGAATTTAAATAAAATACTAGCGGGCTGCACAATAATGGATGGGCTATTTTGTGAAATGTAAGCGTTACCAGATAAACTGACAGTGTATGCCTTCAATGGCTGCCTTTCGTATGCCCGGCTGCCCATGTTAACAGCTTTTATTCCTTTTAGTGTCACATTTTTGACTGAGTAGACAGGTGCGTAATGCTCCAGAAGCGTGCAAAGGAAACCTGTTGACCTGGTCCACTATTTTGTATTTCATTTCTGGCATGCTGGGATGAAAGATGTTTTACAGGAAACATACATCGAGTATCTTTGTTTAATTACGGAGCAGTTGGTTTTGAGTGCCTTAACTTTAGTGGCAGGTCATAGCAATAGAGTTGTCTCCAACCTGTTGACAATAAAAAAAAATGATTGGCAACATATGTTTGGCGACAAAACAAGAAACCAAAAGGAGTTCCACTTGATCAATGTGTTAATATGAGCATGAAAAGTAACATGCACGTGGCATTATGATCGAATAGCGTGTTGGTATAAAATATTCATATAAAAAATAGTATTTATAATATGCACGATACGTGTTGTTTCACATAACCCAGTGTAGTAGCATATTTCTGTTAAATCAACCGTGGGCGTGGAGAAAACTAATAGACAGTGGTCACAACTGTGAAGGCAAATCATATATGTAAATAGACCTGTCAAAATAAAAAGGCAGCTGCATATTGAAATGTTCTTATTATAGAGAACTGCTATTAGGGCGACTCTAATAGGTACGAGGAAGACAGCCGAAATACAAAAAAAATCTATACACCACAGAAACAACGTCATCAACCAGCACATATTTGCTAATATGTTGCTACAGCTTAGTATTGTAAGCGCTACATAAACCAAAAATTTTAAAGATATGAATAAATAAAGGAAAAATTACCCCAACAGTAACTGTATAGTGTCCTTTTAATCTGCAACAGAGGGCACCACTGGATGCAAGTATAAATCTAAATTGTGTATAAACCTCTCGATGATATGAATGCATCTATATGTACACGGTTTGTACACACGTAAGGTACCTGGCCTTAAGCAAGTATTGAGGGTAGGGTAGGGTTAGGGCTAGGGTCAGGGTCAGGGTCAGGGTTTGGGTTAAGGTTAGGGTCCGAAATTTAGAAATTGCCATTGATTTCCACTTGGTGCCATTTACGCTGGAGAGTGCCATTTCATGCCACCCTAGTGGCTCCTATTGGCACCATTGTGGCATTCGCCAGCATCATGGTGGCATTTTTAGTTCTTATTATATTTCATATTGTTAGGGCTATACTGGCATCGTTTGGCACCATATTATGTTTTATGTTAAAGTGGCACTCTTTGGCAAATGCACTAGTGGCAAATTGGTAAGTAGCACATTAGTTCTCCACTGTATTGGAAAATAGTATACAGCCAGAATTTAGTGCCATCCATACCTTAACCCTAACACTTGACAATTTGCTCTTTTGGCAAAGCGCAAGTGGCACCTTAGTGGCACCTTAGTAGCAACTTATTGGAAAACAATACAGTGGCACCATATAGTGGCATTCTAACCCTGACATCTTACTATTCACTGTATAGTGGCACCCTATCTGTAACCCTTATACTCACTTGTCACTTGGCTTGGTGGAATCTTACTGGAAAATAATATATTGGCAACATATAGTGGCACCCTTTCCCTAACACTTTACATTTCACCCTGAATAATGGCAGCCTAAACCCAACCCTAACAGCTAACCAGTCACTCTATATAGTAACACTTTATTGGAAAATAATATAATGGCACCATATTCGTATGCTTTCAAGGTTTATGCCACCTTGGTGTTATTGGGTAAGGTTAGGGTTAGGGTTAGGGTTAGGGGTTAGGAGTTAGAGTTAGTGTTGCGGTCAGGGTCGGGGACAGGGACAGGGTCAGGGTCAGTATCTTAGAGTTAGGGATTTAGGGTTAGGGTCCGGGTCCAGGTCAGGGTCAGGGTCAAAGTCCGGTGTAGGGTTTTCAGGTAAGGGTTTTAGGGTCAAGGTCAGGGTCAGAGT